>QXTE01000024.1:7915814-8423584 GCA_003942145.1 Platysternon megacephalum
CAACAAGAAAACCAGAATGGAGTTGAGAATAAAATAGTCCTCCTGAATGTTTTCCAGATGCTGTGTAATCCACACAAATTAGTATAAACATTGGTCCAAAAGCCCATCAAGCCTCAAAAACAAACAAACAACCTTGTACAATTTCCAGTTTATGTAAGAGTTCTTTAATTAAGGCCGGATTGTTTCCAGGTGGTGGTAAATTACACTTTGAAGGAAGCAATAACTCTTCAGAAGTCTAGCAGCAAATTGGAGGGGGAAAAAGATACTGGCAAATCTAACATCCCTGGTTGTGCTAACTTTTATGTTTTATGTTGTGCTATCATCCATGATTCTATTCAGATGGAATACAATAGCAAACCTTTAAAGTCTCCACTGGGAAATGTAAAGTAATTTTAAAATAAGAAAACAGAATCTAATATCAGCTCCTGGGGCTTACTGCTTAGGGTCTTTGAAAATTATATGCACACTAAATGTGTTGGTCTAGCGATATTAAACTAATATTTCATTTTTATTTTATAGTCCATGTTTTTGAAAAGCTTTATGAACTCTCAATAGTGTTTCAAAGACTTGTTACTTAGGAGGGTAACTCATGGTGTCTCATTACTACAAACAAACGGACAGTTTTTGGTAAGCTATTTCTAAAAGCGTTTTTCTGTATATTATGAGGAAAACGTAACTGAAAGAGACACTGTTTGATTAGGTCTTCATTGTGATGCCTGTGATTGCTGCTACTAATTGGCCATGAATTGCACACCAGTTCGTCTGTGCTAAAACATCCCGTTGTAAGTTACTTTGTCATGTTCCCCATCTCCCATTACATGTTACTCTCATTCATCTGTTACCTCTTGTCATTTTAGAGTGCAAGTACTTTGGGGCAGGGACCATAATTTCATATATTTGTACAGTGCACAATGAGGCCCCAACCCAATTGAGGCCTCAAGGTACTATCACAATGTTACTGCTAATAATAATAGACTAGGGGCCTGCAAAACTTGTTCAGAATGGAAAAAAAAAATCCTTTAGAGCAAAGTACACACATTTTCCTTTCTGCTTTCTTGGTGGGACCATGTTAGCAGATATTTCATTTCAGGGTTTAGTCATTTTCATAACAAGATCACTCTGGTGCATAATCTAACAGAGGTGTAACATATCCTTGCAGTATATAAAAGACATCCTTTAAACATTGGGAGTCATATCCTACTGAGAACAACAGAAAGGAGTATAAAGTCTGGCAACTCAAGTGTAGAAGTATAATTAGTCAGGCCAAAAAAAGAATTTGAAGAATAACTAGCAAAAGATACAAAAACTAGCAGCAAAAGAAATGCTAAGTACATCAGAAGCAGGACAATAGAGGTGCTAAAGGACCACTCAAGGAAGACAAGGACATTGCAGAGAAGCTAAATGAATTCTTTGCATTGGCCTTTACTGCAGAGGACCTGAGAGAGATTCGCACACCTGAGCCATTCCTTTTGGGTGACAAATCTGAGGAGTTTTCCCAGACTGAGGTGTCAATAGAGATGGTTTCGGAATAAAATGATCAATTAAACAGTAATAAGTCACCAGCACCAGATGGTATTCACCCAAGAGTTCTGAAGGAACTCAAATATGAAATTGCAGAACTACTAACTGTGGTATCAGAGTAATAGCCGTGTTAGTCTGTATCCGCAAAAAGGAATAGGAGTACTTGTGGCACCTTAGAGACTAACAAATTTATTGTAGCATAAGCTTTCGTGGGCTACAGCTCACTTCATCGGATGCACGCAGTGGAAAATACAGAAGGAAGATATATATATATACACACATAAAACAATGGATCTTACCATACACATTATAAGGAGAGTGATCAGTTGTCAGCAGGAGAAAAAAAAAAAAAGGTCTTTGTGGTGGTAATGAAAATGGCCCATTTCCAGCACTTGACAAGGAGATATAAGGAACTGTAGGGGGCAGGGGGGAAGATAAGCATGGAGAAATAGTTTTACCTTGTGTAATGGCCCATCCACTCCCAGTCTTTATTCAAACCTAATTTGATGGTGTCCAATTTGCAAATTAATTCCAATTCAGCAGTCTCTCATTGGAGTCTGTTTTTTAAGTTTTTTTGTTGTAATATTGCGACTTTTAGGTCTGTAATCGAGTGGCCAGGGAGGTCGAAGTGTTTTCCAGCTGGTTTTTGAATGTTATAATTCTTGACGTCTGATTTGTGTCCATTTATTCTTTTACGTAGAGACTGTCCGGTTTGGCCAATGTACGTGGCAGAGGGGCATTGCTGGCACATGATGGCATATATCACATTGGTAGATGTGCAGGTGAACGAGCCTCTGATAGTGTGGCTGACGTGATTAGGTCCTATGATGGTATCCCCTGAATAGATATGTGGACAGAGTTGGCAACGGGCTTTGTTGCAAGGATAGGTTCCTGGGTTAGTGTTTTTGTTGTGTGGTGTGTGGTTGCTGGCGAGTATTTGCTTCAGGTTTGGGGGCTGTCTGTAAGCAAGGACTGGCCTGTCTCCCAAGATCTGTGAGAGTGATGGATCGTCCTTCAGGATAGGTTGTAGATCCTTGATGATGCGCTGGGGAGGTTTTAGTTGGGGGCTGTAGGTGATGGCTAGTGGCGTTTCTGTTACTTTCTTTGTTGGGCCTGTCCTGTAGTAGGTGACTTCTGGGTACTCTTCTGGCTCTGTCAATCTGTTTCTTCACCCTGGATGCTTAAGATTCATACTGTCTGAGTTTTTATTTTAAAGGACTGTGTACCCTTATCTGTTTAGCACATTATGTGCTTTCTATGTACTCAATGGTTTAATAATAAATGATGGTGAAACCCACAAGACAGTTTAATTATTTATTTTTCTTTCTGGATTTGTTTGCATTCATATTATTAAATGTTGTGCTATTGCTTACTGAGTTCACAATGTGCCTTCTTACATTGATTAGACAGTCTGTGTACATAAGAGCAAGTGCCATTAACCAGCTCCCGGTTGGCACTCACTATTTCAGAGGTGAGCTCACTTTTATTGCTCTATTAGATGGCAAATACTCCAGCCACCTTCTCTCTACAGAAGTGAAAGCAACTGATAATGGTGGATCCCTGATAGTTTTTTTTCCGGTGTCATTCTCTTGTATGAGTTTTAATGTCTCATTGGCTGGGTCAGTGGACAACTAGTGAATTTGTTCTCTTTCACCTCTGCCACTTGACTGAGTGTGGGTTTATCACAGATCCAAGCTAAGTTGTCCTATGTCTCCCATTGGGATTAAGACTCCCTAAATCACTTTTTACCTTGCAACATTTTACCTTGGGACAGAGACAATCTCTCCGATAGCCAGGACTCAGATCTTAGAGGCTTCTAGGTAAATAGCAACACCCTTCAATTTCACCCAGAAATCAAATGAGGAAGGCAGAGCTAGTCTTCGGAAAACTCTGGGGAACTACACAACTGTTAAATCAAAGACAACAGAATTCTTCAAGTCACTGAGATTTCAGCAGTTTCTAAGGAATTATCCAGATTGGAAAGCCAATTTTGAAGTGTATGAGGCTATTTTTGAAAAACAATAGTTCTGTGGATAAATAATTAATGGCACATTGGGAACTCTACCTCAGTTAACATTTAAGGCTCCATTTTGACTTAAGCCAGAATCAAAGATAAGGTCTAGAAGGACACTTCCCTTATGGAAGAGCCTTGAGTACCTTTGTACTCTTCAATCAGCTTTTGTCTGCCAGCTAGTGCAGACCCCTGGGGTAGTCTAGTGGCACTGGGGGCACCTGATCTTCACAGTTTTAGCACGTTGGGAGTGCCAGCACAAGGCCTGTTGCAGATGTGAAAGAGGAAGACACACACAAGGAGCCCTCTTCCTTGCCCACCAGTTCCCACTGAGGAAGACAATCTGGCCCTCAATCTGTAACTTAAAGGATGCAAAGCCGGAAACAAGGTCATATCCAGTGTTGCCAACATTTGGCATGTTATCGTGAGTTTCATGATATTGGTCTTTTTTTCTCAAAGCCCCAGTTCCCGGAGGAATGGGGTTAGGTGAGAATCTCAGCTTCTTTCTTTAAAAGAAAGTACATTCCAGCCCTCAGAGATGCAAAGAAAATCTTGAAAACCTGACCTGAGTGCACTTTAAAGACTTAGAAACCAGAAGGCAAATAAAAAGAACATCAAATTTTAAAGAAAAAATATCACGCTGTCATTTTTAAACCAATCTTGACTTTTGGGGAGCCTGGCATGTGTTTTTTGAACTCTTGCAGAGGTAGCAATATTGCATATCTGGACTTTGGATTGTAGTAACCTAACCTATATGAGTAAGAGGCTCACAGGTATGGATTTTGTATTACACGGTACCCCCACCAAATAAGTTGTGTGGTAGGCTGAAGTAGCAGTTAAATTATTATTATTATTACTTATTGGTATGATGGTACTAGCAGAGACCCCAATCAATTACCAGGGTCCCCCATTGTCCTTGGCACTGTGCGCACACATGACAAAAAATTATTCTTAGAATATCAGGGTTGGAAGGAGCCTCAGGAGGTCATCTAGTCTAACCCCCTGCTCAAAGCAGGACCAATCCCCAGACAGATTTTTGCCCCAGATCCCTAAATGGCCCCCTCAAGGATTAAACTCACAACCCTGGCTTTAGCTGGCCAATGCTCAAACCACTGCTCCCTCCCCACTTTCCCCAAAGAACTTGCTATCTTAATGGCAAGTCTATCCTCTGCATTTGAGGTTAGGTGCTATAGTACAGATATTGAAAATACCCATGAGAACCATGAAAACCACCAGCCACTGTTTATCAGCAGTGTGGTAGGAATGAGGAGCTCTGTGAATAACAGAGTAGGTTTCTCTACTGAAAAACAAATAATGGGGAAATGTCTGGTAAAGTCACCACCAAGCAGATCAAGGCGCAGCTCACCCTACTCAAACTGGGGGTAGGAACAAATCTTAATTATTGTACTGTATTAATAGTAATTAGTTGAGTACCAACACAGTACTAGGTCCTTGAAAAAATGCAGAACAGTGCTTCCCAACCTGGCAGCCAGGCACCAGACTATGCCAGGGTGGGCAGAAGACACAGGAGAAATGCAGAGGAGTGGGAGAACTTGTTCACCCACTATTAAAAATAAACATACTTGTAGTCACACATCTACCCTGACTATTTCTACAGCTGGCTGTGCACATAGGTGCTGGAACTAAAGGGGCGGGGGGTGCTGCAGCACCCCCTGACTTGAAGTGGATTCCATCATATACAGGGTTTACAGTTTGGTTCAATGGCTCTCAGCACCCCACCAATACAAATTGTTTCCTGGCTGTGCAGGTTCATTTCATGACCCCAAGGCTAAAGCATACTAGCCCAAGCTTCTCTTCTCTCATCATGTGGCTTTGGCTCAGATGCCCAGCTGCACAGAGTCACCCATAGTTCCTCCTGCCCCCTCCTTCCCCACTGAGTAGCACATGACCTTCTGCAGAAAAAGGGACCAAGCAGGGATATGATAGAGCTAAGGATAACTATGGCTAGGCTCACATTGGCTAGGAAAGAGCAGCACCTCCTAGCTGGCTGAGGCAGGCAAAAGGCATTCCTGGCTGCTGTTTTCTGTGATGACCCCAAGACTGTGCACTGCATAGATGAGGTCAAAGCTCCTGCCAGGTCATCCAGTGAGTCCCCCTTCCAAGCAATATAACTCCTGTCTTAGCCAGCTGAGCTTGAGCAGGCTGTTTTCTTTCTTGTACTTATCTCTCTCAGGGCCTGGATGTCTGAATGATAATTCTCTCTGTGTCTGATGAGAATGGGAAGCAGAGTTAGTATGGTTAACACTGAAGGCTGTAGATTCTCACAGTCTCCCCTAGCGGTTTAACATAGAAATCGAATCATAGCCAGGCAGCCTCAGCAGCAGAAGACTTCAAGGCAGCAGCTTGTATCTGAGAAGAAGCAGAAGTGGAATCAGTAGGGGTATCAGCCGGAGTCAATTCTGTGCTGTGTTTCTTTGGCAGATGTTACACAAGGTGGATTTTGTGAAGATTCCTTGCAGCAAGTCTAAAGTAGCTGTTTCCCTACATTCATATTTGCAGTCACTGCTAAAGTATTTATTACAGTCTGACAAAAGCTGCCAGCAGTAGATACCGACATAACCCTATTTCAGAAAGTGATGATTAATTAGCATGCAGAAAATTGAGAAGTGGCCTAGAAAAGATGTGATTTGGTGAGAAAAGCTACTGAAACAAATAATGCCTTTTAAAAAATAGCATACTAACTTCATGTAGAGTTGCATAAAAATCAGATTTGTATTTTATTATTAAATAGTGTTAATTGAAAAATTATTTGCTTAAAAAGAGACACCACATTTTAAAAATAAGCACAAAGGAGACAAAGTTAGTTATTTTCTAACTTTTTAGTTCCTGATTTTTCATTCTTTACAATCTATTAATGTGTATAGCTATTATCTAAATACTATATATGCCTACCGGGCATAGATATATAAGCATGCATGAACCTACATATATACCTCATACATAATATATGCACATTTCAAAGAATACAGGTCTGTGCCTTAACAGTGCAATTTGGACCTTTTGAAAAATAGACAATGTGTATATCCATTTCAGTGCATATGTTTTTAACATGATGACTAATTTTTGTTCCAAATTTCCCAATATTACAAATTAATTTTCTGTAGTTCTTAATTCTAGCCTTTAGTTGGGATAGGCAAAATGGTTCAGCTAAGAAACCCCATTCGAACTTCATAATGCAATTGTACATTTTGGATGAGGCAGAATAGTTGATCCTTTTCTTGCCTTTTCATTTTCACGCACTTCCAGCCTAGGCTGAAGCCAGGATATACAGAACGAGCATACTAAAATACTTTGAGAGAGGCTCTCAGGATATATCAGAAGTGGGCAGAAGCAGGAAGCACTGGAAAAATGTGCTGTCTTGAGATTTCCAGCCCAGCTCCTCAGACCTAAAGTTCATATGCACAACTCAGTTTATTATTTGAACTTTCAGTGTCTCTCTGAACTGAACCAAACTTCTCAATCTTTTGAGATTCAGCCATCATCATTCCTTGTCATTGCTTAATCCCCCTTTGCTGCCCGTAGCATTACAAAAGTTGTTCACCTCTAAGTCCTATTTGTTTTCATAAAGCATGTTTCCTTGAAGAGTTCCTAGTATTAACTGTGTATAGTGTTTTCTTCCTCAGATCCTTTTGGTTTTGACCTGAAAATTTAATGCTCATCTATTTGTTTTTGATCTTTCAGGCAACATCAGCTGGAACATCCTCCCACCCTTTCCTCAAGAATGTTTGTAGCTGTGTGGCTTTGATCTTTTTTGTGATTGTTATAAGATCAGGGTCAGGCAAACTTCAAACAATCTACTGTAGTTCAATGGTTTGAAACAGAGCTAAATCAAACTTTGTTTTTAAACACACGGATTGCTTAAGGCTTTTTGTTGTTGTGTGTGCTACTGCATCCATTTGTCTACTCATGGAAAATGTTATTGAAAACCAGTCAATACTTAAAGATGTAATAGACCAAGGGTAAAGAACTAAAGGTCATATCACCCCCCTCCACATCAGAGTGGGGTGTCTTGCCCATTATGCATAGCAGTGGTGGCCCTGATTAGCCTGCTGATTCCTTGGGGAAGTCTACAAAAGCACAGACATTCTTAACAGAGTCCATCAACAGCTCACCCAGTACCAAGATGTGCATGTTCTACTCAGCAAGTTGCCCACGCATGAGGAGTCTTAGGGTAGAGTATGGCTGCCACTACTGATGCTACCATTTCCCCCACACTCATTCCACAAGAATCATCCATGCATCACCAGAAATGAATGAGCCAGATGCTCCTGAGCCAGCTTTAAGGAGAGCTTGTAAACATAAGGGCCCTGCTAGTGAGGGCATCATCCTAGAAAGTCACCATGCAACAGGCCAAGCAGCAGAGGAAGTGACCCTCCCCCACCTCTTTCACTTTTGAGTTCTATTGCTGGTATTAACTCCCTGCTCTGTAACCCCCACAACCTGAACTTCATTCAGATAAATTAACTTTTGTAACACACACTTTTCTGTGGTTTCCTTGCATTCAGCCTTCTCCCACCCCCACCCCAAGTAAGTTTCCCACAAGCATCCTTTCCAGCATTAATCTTCCACCAAAAAGAAATCTGGATGAGAGCCTACTATCTTGGCATACTATGGATTAGCTGGACTTTTCAGCATCCAAACTTACCTAGGCTTTCCCCACTTGCTTTGCAAACCTCTGTTGGTCACCTAATCACTTGAACATACCCGCATTACACAAATACTAGGAACATCAACCCCAGTGTGCAGAGCAGGCATGCATATGCTTAGATCACCCTTCTGAAAATTCCACAGTCACCTGCCTGCCACTCACATACTAATTAAACCCCACTCTGCCTATTTAGGAGCATGACATGCTTCAAAAGTTGCATCCTACTGCCATGCAATTAGTCATTGTGTCTGATGTATACACAGCTGCTTTAATTCCACTCTTCCACAAGCCTTAAGCTGCCTTTGTTGACAGAAAGGGAGAATGAGAGTTGCCTATATTGTGTGAGAACAGAAGTTTATGAATACTGCTAAACTTTTAATGATTTGCTAGGTAGCTCATCGATTCAAAAATAGATGTGCACTGAGCAAAGAAAAACAAACACCATCTACTGTACTATCCATGTGATATGCAGTTTATCTGCCTAGATTCTGCAGGATTTAGTGCTTTAGAAACATCTTAAACATATGTATTATACAAACACAAAGAGTCCATCCCTCAAGACAGGGCCTTAGAGTGATTTAAGGCCTTGCACTAACCCTCTGCAAAGGGTGATTTTCACCCTAATGTTGTAATGTGCTTAAATTTCTTGTGTAGAAGGTGATGGAGAAAAAGAAAGTTGTATTATCCATTAATTTCATATGACAAGTTAAAATAATAAAATAAGGATATTTATATTTGACTAGTTTGTTAAATTTACATTAATTGTGAAAATAGTACATTCCATATGTATTTGATTGATAGTTAAGAAAAAGCCAGAAAATCCAATGGACTCTCAGACCTATTACAAATACAATAGATG
The DNA here is from genome assembly GCA_003942145.1 of Platysternon megacephalum. Lineage (NCBI taxonomy): Eukaryota > Metazoa > Chordata > Testudines > Platysternidae > Platysternon > Platysternon megacephalum. The sequence goes on from QXTE01000024.1 coordinate 7,924,875, forward strand.
ATACAAACACAAATAGAGGATAGCTGTTTGTACATTGGCCATGAATTTTTGACCCTAGAACATTCGGCTGTGTAATTAAAAATGGTCCTGTAAGTACCTTTTCTTACTTTGCCTTTGTTGTTAGAGTTTGTTGAAAAATGGAATTTTCATCCTTCCAGAAATTCTGAGACTTATAATCTGGTTTCATCACAAACCGGGCTGAAAAGTTAGAAATTTTCACCAAATGAAATACTCTGAAAATATTTCATTTCAACTTCATTTAAACATTCAGATTTGATAAGGTTAAAACTTTACATTTTGACTGTATTCCTTTAACTGACAGAATAGAATTCAAAATGTTTTGATAATTACCTGCTCAAAATTGACAAATTCACCCTCTTCCTGCAAAATGTTTGTGTTGTTGAATCAGCATTTTACAACAGTAAACTGTTCCCTTGGAAAATGTACAACCAGCTCTAGCTGTTATGTTCTATAAGGTACTTTCTGTGCTTCCTTGATTGCACTCAAAAAATCCAATAGTACTAAAAACAATGTCTAACATATAGGCAAGTTAATGTGTGTGAGTATGTGTGTGTGTGTGTGTGTGTGTGTGTGAGAGAGAGAGAGAGAAGAAGAAGAAGAAGAAGAAGAAGAAGAAGAATCACCTTCATAGAATCATAGAATCATAGAATCTCAGGGTTGGAAGGGACCTCAGGAGGTCANAGAAGAAGAAGAAGAAGGAGAATCACCTTGTGGTATTTGCTCCCCCTTCCCCTCAAAGGAGCAGCAAGGATACTCTCTGACCCCTCCTCGCCTGCCTATTCCTGAAAATCCCCCCAAATTTGCTGTTATGTTCATAGCATACACACAGAGAAGTTATTGTATCTGATGTTTCATTATCCATCTGGAAGATAACTACTTATATTTTTAGAATCCAGAACAATAAACACACAGTAACCAAATACAGAGAGACAAATCAGGCTGCTCCCTGAGGCAAAGAGGCACAACTAACTCTCTCCCACATAGCTCTAGGCTGGCTCTTTCCTGACAAACTCCGATTGTTTGCTTTCCTACAGAGCCCCCTAATCTGCATGACCATGAACCCCTTACAAATTAAAGTGACAGCTTACAATCACAATACCGTTTTTTAATACACCACACCTGCCTAGAGATTCACATGGAGTCTCTGGGGATCTGTTTTCCCTCCTATCTCTGTGTCATTTCCCTCTAGTTCCTGAGGCTATGCGGACAGGGCTTTCCCAGCAGACAGCTTTCCTGGAACCTCTCAAACTGGGGGTTCCAGTGCAGGAAAGAGATTCTCCTCCAGAGTTAGTAAGTCTGACAGTATTAACTCCAGAGAAGACATCATGTGGGGTAGGGTGGGGAATAATGTACAGCCCCCTACTTTCCAAATGACTATAGTGTTGAGTTAGACCCTGATCCTAACTCTCGTGTTGCCAACTCACAATTTTGTCACGAGTGTCACAATATTTGGTATTTTTCTGATAGCTCCAGCTCAGAGTCCTGTTGTCACACTGTATAGAGTGAGTCACGACTGTGTGTGCCTATCTCATGGAAATTGTCAAAAGCAGGGCAGACACCCCAAACTGGTGGTATAGTCGATAATTAGATTTCACCAATTCAGTAACAAATGTGAACACCTGGATTACTGTAACAGTCTTACCATGGAGCCACAGACAGTCCCCTTAGACCAGGGATGGCCAAGTTAATATGCGGCTCCTTGTATAGCCACCGACTCCGGGGCTGGAGCTACAGGTGCCAACTTTCCAATGTGCCGGGGGGTGCTCACTGCTCAACCCCTGGCTCTGCCACAGACCCTGCCCCCACTCCACCCCTTCTCGCCCCCTTCCCTGAGTCTGCCATGCCCTCGCTCCTCCTCCCCCCACCCCCATAGACTCCTGCACACCACAAAACAGCTGGGGAGGGAGGGAGAGGTGCTGATCGGCGGGGCTGCCGGTGAGTGGGAGGCGCTGGGAGCGGTGTGGGGGAGCTGTTAGGGGGCTGCTGATGTATTACTGTGGCTCTTTGGCAATGTACATTGGTAAATTCTGGCTCCTTCTCAGGCTCAGGTTGGCCACCCCTGCCATAGACCCTCCAGTCTATCCTACCACCCAGGCAAGCTGGACTTGGTGATAAATGGTCACTTACATGAAAATAAATAAATAAATACAATCACAAAATATTCAGGTTGCTCCCAGTCCCAAGAGACCAGTCACTTACCCCAGATTAATTTGTACCTTAGATCTCACACCAAAGCCAATTCTGGTAGCCAATCCTGTAATAAACTAACTAAAGGTTTATTAACTAGGAAAAAGGAATCAGTGTTATTTACAAGTTAAAGCAAGCAAGCATATACACAAATGAGTTTCAGTCTGTGATTCAAAAGATGACAGAGTTGTAGCAATCAGTCAATTCAAAATATCTTTAAGGGCTAACTGATGCCAAGAAGCATGAGGATTTTTTTTTTTTTAATCTTTAGGAATCTTTGCCCTCAGAGTCCGGATAGCATGAAAGAGATTCAGTTTCTTCTTGTCAGAGATTTTTATCCCCTCCCCTCCAGAGTCCAAACTAGAGGGAGTTAGGAATGCAATCAACAAGGCCTCTTTCTTTTGATACTACAAAATACCTTTTTTTCTATCAGTGGACCATCTTCAGCACTCTACCTTTATTAATGCTTCTTTTCCTGTTTGAGTTACACAAATTACAGAGCTTTACAATGCAGACACTTTATAACTTTATACCATGGGCTATACAGGTTATTTGTGAGAACAATACATCAGTAAAGTCTAAAAACATTCTTATCAACTTAACATCTAATATCTACGTTTATAATGCGAACACAGGGAAGCAAAACTGGTTTCCAGCTATGCATTTGTACGTGTTCAGTGAGGTCTGGGCCTTGGCATGAGCTGGCACCTGGCCTACCTGCATCACACATGCAGGGGTGAAAGTAGACCGGTACAGGCTGGTACAGAGTACCGGTAAGAAGCCGGTACTGGCCCATATGCAGAAGACGTTAAAGCGCTGCCATTGCCCCTTTTGCCCCCTTGTCGGTGGCCCTGCTGGTAGGGGTTGGGGGGGGGCAAAAGGGGCAGCTGCTCTGGGGCTGGCAATTAAAAAGGGCCCGGGGCTCCCGGCCACCACCGCCACTACCAGGGCAGTGGCCAGAGCCCTGGGCCCTTTTAAATCATCGCCGGAGCCCCTGGCGGCACAGGCCAGCCAGCGCAGATGGGCTGGCTGGGGGAGGCTGACCCCCAGCCCCGCCCCTTCCACCCGAGGCCCCTCCCCTTCCCAGCCTCCATACATGTAAGTGTTTCATATTACTTTCACCCCTGTACATATGTGATAATATTTTTTAAAAATAGATTTATAGCCCTCTTGGTGGTGGAGAAAATCTTGAAAACATGAACCCTAAAGGCTCAAAAACGAGAAGACAAATAATAAGAATCCAACATGTAATATAAAATCCCGTGATTTTTAAGCTCGGGGGGGGGGGGGCCTGATTCATTATTTTTTTAAGACTTGGGGCTGGGGATACTTCCTTACACATGGGTCCCTCGGCCCTCAGAGACCCCTCCACTATTTGAGGAAAGGGGGGTACCATACTGTAGTAGAAACTGAGGATCCTCCCCACGCAGCAGAACTAGCCGAAATGATCGAGTCTATCATTTCTAAATCTTGCAAGTTTGTCTCTTCTTTTTCTTGCTGAGAGCTTTTGCAGCTTCATCTAAAGGGTGCCAATTTATATATATATATAATAAAAGATTATTATGTGCCCACCTGTGTTGTCTCAGCTTAAACGTAGCTTGGAAATTCCTATGGGCAAGGACTGTCTTTTTTGGTATATGTTTGTACAGTGCCTACCCCAATGGAGCTACCACAGGACGAATAATAAAGAACAACAAACAGCCAAATAGCTTTTATAAAGCTCTGTAATTGTGTAACAAAAATCACTACATACTAAAACACTGAATTTTGACCCGTTGTACCTATGAAAATAAATTGTACATTATAGTTCAGCCGTGACGTGGTAAAGGGCTATTAATCTGTATTCCCACATACACAATCCATATTCCAACTTGCTGCTTCTGTATCAAAATGATACACTGTATCTAGCATACAATGATGGACTTTTTAGAATCATTTTTCACAGAACTCTGTTCTTTAGAGACTGAATATTTATAGGGATATGCAAGTGGAAGTGATATTTCTTGGCAGATACTCTTGATATATTGAAGCCATTATCCAGACTGAACCTATACTTTTTATTTCTGAATAAGAGCACAGCATAGTGACCAGTCCCACAGAGTCAGTCCTGAGACTGTTACTATTCAATACTATTCAATACTGTTCAATATTTTCATTAATGGCTTGGATAATGGAATGGGAAGTATGCTTATGACATTTGTGGATGACACCAAGAGAGGAGGAGTTGCTAGCACTTCGAAAGAGAATTCAAAACAACCTTGACAAATTGGAAAATTGGTCTGAAATCAACTAAATGACATTCAATAAAGACAAGTGCAAGGTACTTTATTTATGAAGCAAAAACAAATGCACAACTACAAAATGGGGAATAAGTGGCTAGGTGGTAGTACTGCTGAAGGGGATCTAGGGCCAACGGTGTGATGCAGTTGCAAAGAAAGGCTAATATAATTCTGGGGTGTATTAACAGGAGTGTCATATGTAAGACATAGGAGGTAATTATCCCACTCTATTCAACGTTAGTGAGGCCTCAGCTGGAATACTGCGCACAGTTCTGGGCACCGCACTTTAGGAAAGATGTAGAAAATAGGAGAGCGTACAAAGGAGGGCAAGAAAAATGATAAAAGATTTAGAACGCCTATAATCTATGAGGAGGGGTTAAAAAAAGTAGGCATGTTTAATCTTGAGAAAAGGATCTGATAAAAGTCTTCAAATATGTCAAGGGCTGTTATAAAGATGACTCCGATCAATTGTTCTCCATGTCCACTGAAGGTAGGACAAGAAGTAATAGGCTTAGTCTGCAGCAAGGGAGATTTATATTAGCTATTTGGACAAACTTTCTAACTGTATGGGCAATTAAGTTCTGGAATAGGCTTCCAAGGGAGGTTATGGAATTCCCAACACTGGAGGTTTTTAAGAACAGGTTGGACAAACACCTGTCAGGCATGGTCTAGGTTTACTTGATGCTGTCTCAGCCCAGAGGGCTGGACTTGCCTACATTTTTATGATTGGATGAAGCTCTGGAGCAGCATAGGGAAGGAATGATGCCTCAGAGAAGACTGATTCCGTCTCTACTCCTCCTTGTGCTTCAGGGGGCAGCAATCTGCTATTGGTCTTTACCGTTAACCCATTTTTACCCCCCTGGTGCTGATTTAGCTATGCTGGCCAAAAGGTTGACTCCACCTACTTCCCCCCAAGGCTCCATCCACTCCATACCACTACATGGGGGAGAGGGGTATAGTTTGTGTACTGCACCTCCTTACTTCTATGCACCCAGACCAAAGGAGGATGTGAATGACCCTCCCTTGTGTTCCTCACTGGCCACACAGCCTTGACTATAATCTGGCCCAGAATTAAGAGTTGTTTTCCCGAGTAAGGGCTGCAGGATTTGGCCCTACATAACTTGATATCAAGTTTTGCCAGAAAGGTTATTTCCCTACAACAATGCAAAACTCACGTCTTTATAAAAGTTGCTTGCAAAACAAAACAACAAAACCCCATCACTTTGTTACAATGTAGTTGTTGAATGAGGGGTTATGAGTAGGGAATATGCTTGGGAACAAATTCCTACCCATATGGAGAGTCAGCATTACCTCTGAAAGCTTAGTCAAAACACCTGCATCTAAATTTTGACCTCAGGCTTTGCTCCCAGTTATATTTCTCCAGGCTTAGGCAAATGAGCAAATAAACAATCCAATCTAACTGCAGGGCTTCTCCAAGAATTCACTGCCCATCTGTTTGTAATTCAGTCAGAGGCAAAAATCAAGTAAACAATAAATACATGAAGATATCAGTAACAAGATTTAACTCCAAAACCACATCTCCTCTAATTCCAGGAATGTGACTGTGTTCTAAAGCTGGCATTCCATTACTTTCATTCTGGGAGAAAGAAATAAGTGAACATACCAGCAGGCTTTCTGTGATTTCTAAACAGGTATTTCATCCTTAAGTGTTTATTCTCTTTATATTTCTTCCAAAGATCAGAATGTGTTTAACATGGTGTAAAAACATGCTCATGTTCATTTTTATTTTCTCTTTGGGAGTTTGAACACTCAGAATAAAGGGGCACCTCAACTTAAAAACATTTTGCTTCTGCCTGAAAAGTTTTTACCTACTACTGTCACAAGAAACACCTCAGATTATTATAACAAAGAGACTAGAGGAACAATATGTTTTTCTGTTTGTTTATGTTATGAATGTCGGCCCTTTGTGTATAGTAAATGTCACTGTTTTCCCTCTATAGTCGGTTTCATCCTACTGCTCACACAACCACAAGGAAGAGCTGCTATTCTCACATTTGGTGTCCTCAGAAGTGCCACTGGATGGACCCTGGCCCAACTTTCTTTCCTCCATATCCCAATACAAACAATCTAGCAGCTCTGAGGAGTTCCCAACACAGTGTGTGGTGCTGCTGCTTTTGGCAGTGGCATGGGCCTCGCCTTAGAATGTTTATGTTTGGTTAGTATTTTGGCATGCTGCAAAAATTTTCCTGAGAAACACCAGTGAGAGCAGGGAAATGGTGATGTTTAACGGGTTATAGCTCAGCCAAAAGTGAATGTCATGTTATGGGACAAAGCAAAAAGCATTTCTCTAGCACTGGGGCATTCCCCTGTGGAATATCAAAGGCCTGCTGCAAACAATGAGGTGAGAGAGATTTTCAAAGAAATGTTGCAAGAATCTTTTATAAAGGAAAATGTAAGGCAACCTAAAGCAGCTCTCCCTATGATAATGAATCTAGTTATTTGGAACTGAGTACATTTGTTCCATAATTACAAATACTAAAACTAAGTATTGCAGGAAAGTATTCATTCATCTGCCCCCCCACCCCCCACCGCCTCAAACACACACACACTGCAGGTTTATGTGGCTTAATGGGCATTAGAACCCATTAAATTTACTGAGCAGGGAGGCAAATTAGCAACGCTATGCCAATTAATCACCATATTGATTTGTGTGTATGTTATAACCCCATCCTCTACCCTTTATGTGTTTGTAGAGACTGTAAGCCCTCTCGCGTAGGGCTTATCTCTTTTCTATCTATGTAGCATCCAGCAGGCTAGGAACCCAATACCGACTGGGGACTTGGGTGCCACTGTAATAGAAATATTTCTCATACTGCTAACAATATGTTGACAGCCTGTTCAACCGGGCTGCAATATCCTGTCCACTGCCTAGAGAGCAGAGACATGGCCAGTGAATCTAGGACTACTCACATCCATGAGTCAACCCCCTCTGAAAACAGTTGCTATGGAGACTATTGAATCCCAAGGCTAGAGTAATAGCCAGAGTGGCACTGTTGGCATTCCATGCCCTGCAGAGAGAATTCATCCCCAGGGAGCATCCCTTCAGAAAGCCCATTTGTTCATGCCTTGTACAGGAGAGAGTACACTAAACGCCTGGGCCTAGATGGTTTTGAGGCAGACTTCTACTAAACCTTCTTAGAACAACCCAACCTTCAGAGGGTGCAATTACACACATTCTATCCATAGAACATCTCCCTCAAAACCTTTACAATTCTGTCAAAAGAAGGCAGGCACAGATCCTGTGTACTTCCTATAGACCCATCTCCCCATTCGACTGAGCTACAATCCTGACAAGAATAACCAACCACCTAAATCTACTCAATGGATGTCCTCATAAACCTACACCAAACTGGCTACTTCATACAGCAAGACAAGACTCAGACAACCTAAGAAGATTCTCAAATATTTTCATTTAAACCACTTTCTGCAGCTAGCTACTTTGTCATGTGGTTGGATATGAGAAAGCACTCAATAGAGTCAAACATCTGTACTTGTTTGTGATGTAAGATCACAGGGAAGCTGGTGGGTTGGTTCCTCCCAATTTCATCACATCTTAGCAAGCTGGACGTCTGGTTATGTACATACAGATATGTATGGCTCAGTTGTCAAGCTGTCTGAAGTGACTCACAAATGTGGGTGCCAACCTCAGGGCAGACAGTTACAAACGAGGGCACAAACCCCAAACTGGTTGTGTTCTTTATAATTAGATTTCAGCAACCANTGCCAACCTCAGGGCAGACTGTTACAAACGAGGGCACAAACCCCAAACTGGTTGTGTTCTTTATAATTAGATTTCAGCAACCAAGGATCAAGTGTGAACTCTTTAAGCACTATAACAGCCTTAGCATGGAGTCACAGATAATCCCCTCGAGCACTCTGGTCTATCTTGTCACCCAGGCAAGCCTGCCTGTAGCGGGGTGGTCACCCCGTTCCGGCCCTGAAGGGTTAAAGCAGCCCTGGAGAGGGCTGTGGCAGAGAAGCTGGGCTGATTGGGGAAGCAGCCACAGCTGTAGCCAGTGCAATCAGGGCCCAGCTGGCCCTTATAAGAGGGCGGTGGGCCAGAAAAACACACACTCTCTCTCTAGCCTTTTGAGAGAGAAGGACCTGGCTGCCTGGGAAGCTGAGAAGGGTATTTAGGGTGGAGCAGTGCTGGGGAAGGGCAGCGGGAGCTGGGGAGCTCCAGCCTAGCAAAGCCCCAGGCTGTAGACTGAGTTAAGGGCCCACAAAGGTACTGGGGCTGCAGAGGGGCAGCCCAGATATAGGCAGAGGCAGCTGGTCCAACCCTCCTTGCTGATGAGTGGTTTACAGACTGCAGTCCACCCCAGGGAGCGGGGGCTAGATGATGACTGGCAGTAGCCACTGAGGCAAGGTGGGGATAGGAGGTTGGGGGTTCTCTGAGGTGGGAAGACCCAAGTTGCGGGTTAGTGCTGGTGGCAGTACCCTGACATAGAGGGGCACCGGGGTCTGTGAGGGACATGGGGGGGGGGGGGCAGTGGCAGGTGGGACACTGGCCTGCAGAGGGCGCTCTGGGCTGGAAGAGCTAATTCCCAGGACAACCAGCAGGAGGCGCCATGCTGGTGAGTCATTGCCCCGCCACGCTGCCTTTGTGATAGTTGGTCCCTTTACACCAAAAAATCACAACAATATTCAGGTTACTCCCAGTCCCAAAGGGCCAGTCCTTACCCCAGGCCAGTTGTACCCTAGAGCTCTCACCAAAAAGAATGCTTGTAGTCAATCCTGTAATACACTAACTAAAGATTTATTAACTAGGAAAAAGAAATAAGCAAGTTATTTGCAAGGTTAAAGCAGGTAACATACACACAAATGAATTACAGTCTTAGATTTCAAAAGGTAACAGAAGCTGCTGTAATGTGCAAGCTGTATACGTCCTTTAGGACTAACCCAGCTAAGCAGCTTGGGGATCCCTTGTTTAAGCTTCCAAATTCCAGGCAGCACAGTGATGCAGTTCCTTCTGGTCAGAGATTTTTATTCCCTTCCCCAGAGTTCAGACTGTGAGGGGACAAGCATTTGTGCACATCCCCTCTTCATGGGTGTGGGGAGAGCAAATCAACAAAGTCTTTTGTCCACTGATGTTCCACAATGGTTCATCTGGTGTCTATAGGCCCTCTTTTGTTGGGCAGGAGATGACACCTCTTGTACTAACGTAGTATTGCATACTTGGTAATGCTTCTCTCCTGACTATAGGTTTCATAGCAGTTATACAGTTTCAAAGCAAACACTCATGTTACCTTATAACATGGGATATAGATATTATAAGTGAGATTAATATATGCAGCAACTCACAAGCATTTCATAAAGTTCAAATACTAAACACATTCTTATAAACATAAGATCTATTTTAACAATGCTAACACAAAGGTGAGTCAGACTGGTTTCCAGCTATTCATTTGTCAGTGTACGGTGAGGCCTAGGAGTCTTGACATGAGCTGACACCTGGTTTGCCAGAATCACAGCAGTCAGCCTTTATCACTACACCTCTGAAACTTTGAACCCTTTTATAATATTACAAAAATAGAATTAATATGTAGGCCAAATATGGGTCAGAAATGTCTTGTCCACTTGAAAATGTCAGAAGAAAGTAGGAATTCCATTATCCTACCTGTTACACATACCAGTGTTTGACATTCCTGACTTTACACTTAGGGTCTTCCATGACATCATAGCCAAATGGGAGCGGAACAAGCTGATTTCCCCTACTCTACATTTTCAGCCTGTCAAAACTGAAATCATTTGAACAACTAACCCTGAAATGCAAACTAGAAAGGTCAGATTTTCACAAATATCTCCAGTGGTATCATTACCTCCATTTGTCCTCCAACTGGGATGACCTCAGCCAGCTGATGTTCGAACCTGAAATTGAACTGAAGCAGCCTAGACACGTAGGAGAAGGAAAAGATGAATCACCATACTATAAGTGAATGAATGAAGTTGAAAGAGTGAAATGGAGTGTGATACAGCGGATTGAGCACTAGACTGGGACTCAGGAGAGTCCGTTTTAATTCCTGGCTCTACCTCTCACCTGTTTCATGAGCTTGAGTAAGTATGCCTCTGTTTCCTCGATCACTTTTAATGCATCATGTGTTTGATGTAAAAACTGCCTCTCACAGTCCATTTGTACAGTACCTAGCACAATAGGGTCCAGATTTCAACTGTGGCCTTTAAGTGCAAATGTAATACAAATGAATAATATTAGACACAAAAGTTACAAGATATAAAAGATTTTGAAGTAGAATTTCACTATAACAGGAGAATCCTCCTGGCCTATTACTTTCCAAAAAAAACCAAACCCATATCATTACCACCTTTCTCCATAATTGAGGGAATTCTAGTGGAAAGTTCTCCTGGGTTTTTTTCCTACACTAGACAGAGCAAATAAAATCCATCCAAATGCTGAGAGAGAATGATTGTGGGCAGATTAGTTACCACACACACATTTTCTGGGACTGCATTCAGATACAAACCTTCTGGCCACCCATACATGATAGCTTAGATAAACATTCCGCATTTGGTTTCATAAGACCCAAGTTTACTACATTTCTTGAAGTTAAAGCAACAAAGAAAGACACATTCTAAATATTAACAATAGCCGCTATGAAATGCATTACAGTACTCTGGCTCACAAAAGAAACTCCCACATAGATGATGTGGCTAAATATATAGCAAGGTTCCGGGATATTGAACAAATTATAATTAGAAGCAGACAATCCCAGGCCAGCTTTGATGGCAGATGGGACTTCGCCAGACCAGTTACTCATTATTCCTGAGAACAACTGTCAAGCAACCTAGTTTGTGAGTGATATCTCCTATACAAATTGTCCCCACTTATGGGGATCATCTATTAATAGAAATTATATTCCATATACCAGATAGTACTCCCTGTTTTATAATGCAAGAACAAAGGGGAATTACATGGTATTAAAAGGTGGCAAGTTCACAATTGATAAAAGGAAATGCTTTTCACACAACTCGCAATTACACTGTGGAACTCATTGCATCAGGAAGTCACTGAGACCAAGAATTTAGTAAGGGATTTCAGTTAAAAAAAGAACTGAATATTTATATGGATAACAAAAATATTCAGAGTTATCATAATTAATGCTAACAATTGGGAAGGGAAGAAATAAAATTTAGGAAGGGATATTAAAATGAGTTATGCCGATAACTGAGTTTTAAGTTCACCAGCCAATTAAAAAAAAAAAAAAAAAAAAAGGGTCAAACTGAAACACTTTGATGTTTTCAGAATTTTCTTCAACTGAAACAATTTGGCAAATTTGACACACATTCACAAAATGTTTCAGTCGACCTGAATCTGCATTTTGGGGGGAAAAAGTTCTCTGAAAAATTTTGCTTAGCTTTATATTAAAGCTCATGTTTCAAGGTTTAAAACCATTTCTATTAGAGATCAGGAGGACAGGGTATGTGAGAGGCAGATTATCCCACATCCGCCTACCGCAGAGTTCATACACCTTCCTCTGAAGCATCTGGTGCTGGCCACTATCAGAGACAGGGTACTGGACTAGGTGGATCTCGGGTCTGATCCAGTATGGCAATTCCTGTGTCCTATGTTATTTCACTGTATCCACTACTTATGTACCAATCAATACCCAACTACTACGGACTATAAATCAGTAACGTATAAGGTAACTGTTCCAAATATGCATCCCAGTTGCGTACTAACATATACGTAACACTTCTGTAATTTGAAACTCTATAATTACCTGAATATTCAGGTGCATCACTTCAAGTACAACCAGCTTAAATGTATAGTTTTCCTAACTGCAGGCTTGAAAAGGGACCATACATACCTGTAATTAATCTTTTGAAATGGAAGTAGACATTTTAGAAAGGTACATATTTTTTTAAAATTGCCCATTACCATAATAAAACCAAACTGAATTCTTTAAGGTTCAAGCCTCCAGGGCTGATACAAAATTAATTTAATAGAAGACTGAATAACACAATAAGAGATAAAATTAAAAACTTTAGTTAATATAAAATAGTTAAGCAAACAGGCATTACAATATAACCATACACTGCATTGATATTCACTTTCAAAGATGAAATGATGCATTTAGGGTGATCAGGCCCAAAATGAGGAGAATGGGTATAATCCTTTCTCTAACACCACTTAGTTAATTAACATTAAATACACCTTTTCCCATAATTAAATATTTTCGACTTTTTTACTGCTATTTAACAGTAAGCATCACCTTAATCAATATCTCTGAAAATGCCATACCAATAACTATCAATATCAATAGCATTTTCCAAAACATTAACATTTTATCTAAAAAACAGTTAGGACCAACATATGTTTATAGCGTGACCTGGGGTTATGTCCTAACTTATCTTCAACTTGCCTCTTAATTGTCTCATATTGTTCCAGGTCTGACTTGACTATTGTCAGTTCTATTTTTAAAGAAATAGATTTTTGGGCCTACTTACATTTCAATATCTGTATAAACATAAGCAAGCTCTATTGGCTACAAAACCCTCCAGCCTGAGGACATGGAGAGATCACTTGCTATTTTTACCCAAGAGATGAATATTTATTCGAAGGTTCTTGTTTTAATGAGAGTTTTGGGATGAAGTTCTTTGGAAAAAATATTGGAACTGGTTAACACATGCATTTGCAATGGGTTTGACTCTCGTCTCCTACCACTGTAGATAAGGTGGTTGTAATGGGGGTTTACAGACCTAACACTAAACCGGAGCAAGGCATGGATCAGTACTGGGCCAGGGAGGCCCTGCCCCATAACAGCTGTAGAGCATGCTCCAGCTGGTGGGACAGTTTAAAAGGAGCACTGGTCACCCTGTGAGAGGTGGGGAAGGAGTTTCAGGTTGCAGCAGAAATTGAGGCTGATGCCTGGAGCTGTAGGCAAAGTGACTTCAGCTTTGGTAAGGCCCCTCTGGGAGCAGTGATCCATATGTCCCACTCCCTTTTGGAGCTGAGAACCCACAAGAAGCCCTGAAGAATGAGATGTTGTCCTCTGATAGATGAAGCAGATACACCTCTACCCCGATATAACGCGACCAAATACAACGCGGTAAAGCAGTGCTCCAGGGGGGCGGGGCTGCGCACTCCAGTGGATCAAAGCAAGTTCAATATAAAAGTTTCACCTATAACACGGTAAGATTTTTTGGCTCCCGAGGACAGCGTTATATCGAGGTAGAGGTGTACTACTAAGATTGTGACCATGCCCCAAACAGAGAATTTACAGCCCAGTAGAAGACTGGTAAGACTGTAATGGGGTATACAAACCCCACACTGGACAACATGGGTTAATGAGCCAATGTGGGCTCAGCTGGCTCTGCCCTGTTGCACCTGTGAGAAATGTCTGGATTGGAGGGAAGGCCTGTAAGAGGGAGAGCCCCAGCATAGTTGGGTGGCAGGGCGGGTTGGGGGCTCTGACTAAGGCTGGCTGAGCTATACTTTGTGGGGGGAGGGAAGATGTAGGATGTAATGGAGAATACTGGAGCCAATCTATAAGGGGAAGGCTGATCACAGGTTAGCGAAAAGAAACTGCTAATTTTCTGCTAATTTAACATGCTAACTGCTCATTTATACTCAGTGCTAATATTTTATCATTTCTTTCACTTTCCTTTTTATTTAGGATGGTTTAACCATAGAAACCTCCTTTTATGATGAAAAAATCATGGGGGTTTTGGGCTTCCAATAAATCATAAACAATGTCTCGTTCTCATTCACATTTGTATGCTTAAATATTCCCACACACACACACTCACTCAGGTCTGCTTATGATTGTTTTTAGCATTGGGAAATTGGCCTCTTTAAAGCACAAAGTACATATATTACTGTGTGGGAAGAGAAGAAAATAAAGTTTAAAAAAATTACATTTTATATGTGTTATTTAATAAATTCCTGTGGAAAACTGGATTAATAAAATGTACTTAAAATAAAAACATAATTCCAAACACCTTCCAAGAGTTATGACTACGCACATGACAGAAAAATTGTTTAAGTAAATGGCATTCATTATAAATGCAAAATTCTTCTTTGTAAAACTAAGAAAGAAGGTTTTAAAATGTACTCAAGTATAATGAATTACTAGTTCTTATGGTTTTATCATGAGTTATGATATTTTGTGCTTCCCTAACTTATCTCCTGGAGGTATGAATCTCAGCTTTCTCTTAACAATTTTCTAAAAAATTTCTCACTATATCTGGTCAGAAAATGATTCTTCCCCCCCATGGAAAACTTTGACTTTTCATTGTAAAAAAAAGTTTTTGACCAAAAACTTTTCCGTTTTAATTTTTTTTTATTAAAACTTTAAATTTTCCACAGAAAGTAGACCAAACCCATAACATTTTCATTTGGTTGAAAACCCTCGTCAAAATCTAGTGTCAATGGAAAATTTTCAACAAGCCCTATTCTAAGCCCTGCTGGTTGTGGACAAAACCTTGAAAATGTGAATCATAAAGGCTCTAAAACAGAAGGCAAATAAATAGAATGCAAAATATATTTTAATAAAGATTTAAGTAAATCTCTGTTTGGGGTTGGCAGTACTGCAGTAGTCAAAAAAAACCAACAACTCTCTCTCAATAGCTGAAAATGTAACGATAAACCTACTTTATTTTTTTTTTTACCTAAAAACCATAGAACATAACTTATGAAACTATTTTGATTTCTACTATGATGGAGGTTGATCAATTTAAAGTGCTGTGGTATGTGTACTGAGGCTTCACTAGAGCCACACCAGCTGCAGATTGGGCCCTGAGAATGTCAGGATTAATTGGGGACAAAACTATGACATTTGTTTCATATGCAAAAATGAAATTCTCAGAGATGCTGAATGCTTGTAGTTCCATTTGCTTCAACTGGAGTTGTGCAGTTGAGATCAGTGAGAACAGGATCAGGCCCTATCTAGTTTTGTTTACTTTTTCTCTCCACTGTAACCTAATGATGGCTAGAATTAAATTGGAGTTGCTGTACTTTGAAAGACTTGTGTACAAAAACTTCTGCAGAAAAAAAGTATAAAATTACAGTTTTCACTTGCATTGCCCATGGCCTATTACTCACTTCTACATATGAGTAATAAAATGCCTCTATCCGTATTAGATTAGATTAAGAAAGGGACATAACACAGCAGTTCTGTCAGGTCTTTCTTTTAAATTACATTCTTATAGAGAACCTCCTTCTGGTGGAATTAAAGAAAAAACCTAAAACCAATATTACACAAGAGCTATTAAAAACTTAAATCACATGAGTCACCACTGAGACAGTTGCCAGTCCTGACAGGATCCCTAAAATATGAAAAATTTAGATTCCAAAAACACCCTTGTTACTGCAAATTTATATAATTACTTTTGTTTTGTCATCCACATTTGCAAAGTCCCAACTCTTTGACTTCCGGAATGACTCATATTTTGTTGAAGTTTGGAGGCTGTGGTTTTTGGGTTGTTTTTTTGTTGTTGTTGTTGAGGTTTTATTTTTACTATTTTAACCAGAGTTCACTTGTGGGGTAGAAGTGATTATTCCATACCGTCACGGTCACCATGCCTCAGTGGGTCACAGCTGAAAATACCAGATTCAGGACAAACTGTTGAGAAATGGGGCAGACCCAAACTGGTGGTTATTCTTCCATAAGATATGTCAAGCCAGTAACAAAAGTAAACTTCTAGCTCACCACACTGACTAACAAGAAGTCAGAAATGCAGTCTCCTTAGGTATCCCAGCCCTTGCTTCACCACCCAGACACTAGACTTAATGATGAGTGGTTATTTAAAACCAATTTCAGCAAACAAAGGTTTCTTCTGATCCCAAGAGATCAGCCACACAACCAGGCCAATATATAACTCAGATCTTACCCAATAATTACGCTGTTGCCAATTCTTTAGTATCTAATATCTAAGTATCAGAGGGGTAGCCGTGTTTGTTGCTTTTTACAGATCCAGACTAAGAGTCCTGTGGCACCTTATAGGCTAACAGACGTATTGTAGCAAAAGCTTTTGTGGGTGAATACCCACTTCATCAGACGCAGTGGGTATTCACCCACGAAAGCTTATCCTCCAATACGTCTGTTAGTCTATAAGGTGCCACAGGACTCTTTGTTGCTAATATCTAAAGGTTTGTTTATAAGAGAAAAGAAAGAGGAGAGAGTTATAATGGTCAAGGAAAACAAATACATACAGTCATTGCAAAGTTCTTGGATCAGTTTTGTAGCAGTGATGGAATAAACTGCTGGCTTGTAAAGTCTCTGGTAACTTCCAAAAGATTGGAAGGTCCTCAGTCCATTGGTTGAAATGCTCCTTTTGATGTAAGTCCAGAGATCAGAGAAGGAAAAAGGCAAAATGGAGATGCTTCCAGGACCTTTTATACTTTCTCCCATGTGGAGGGAATTCTATCAGTCTTAGTTTGTGGAAAATTATAGGCACAAGATGGAATCCAGGGTCACATGAGCAAGTCACATGTCCTTTCATGCTTTGATGAGTCATAGGAGCAGCCATATTCTGGCTAAAGTGTCTAAAGGAAGGCTCACCAGGTGCTGATAAGCTTCTTCTATGGGTCATTGTGTTTGTTGATGGGCCATCAACGTGAATAGTCCATTCACAATGTGCTGGCTAGACTGGATGTAAACTACCTGCTGGGTGTTACCCCAGGAGCAAACACATTTGAAATACTGGTACATAGTTAATACTCATAACTTCAGATACAAAAATGATACATGCATATGAATAGGATAATCATATTCAGCAAATCATAACTTTTCCATTGATGCCTTATATGATATATTTTGTACAAGATTTGTTGCATTTGACTTACAGTGGCAATATTAATGATATACCTGGTCATGTTTCAATCATACAGCATCACAGTCACTTCTTACATTGTCAATGGAGGTGGGGGGGAGGTTAGGGAAGTGAGGAGAAGAGTCGCAGTGTGACAGAAGCACTGGGGAAGTAAAATACTGGGAAAAAAGAAAATAGATGAGAAGTACCATCACTTTCCTCCCTCCCTAGCTCAAGAAATTTCAAATATTTTCCTTCCTTTGAGATCTTTTACAGAATATTTGAGTTTCAGAGAGTTGTGCAAATAGTAAAAGACTCAATACACCAATCATTTTTTCTGAGCTTCTGCTGTCGTCCATGGATTTTATGATTTGTGTTTATACACAAGACTATACACATTTGAGTCCCTATACAGGGAAATTGACCAGAATAGAGTTTGTGGAATAAGCTATTTGACCCAAAACAAAATTTGTTGACTTTTTTGATTCACTGAAAGTTCCAAAAAATTTCAGTTGGACCCTTACCAATTTGATTTTTTTAAACTGCCATTGAACTGAAAAGTCAGTTATTTACTCAGCTCTACTTATGGATCCTATAATAGGAGTCAATAAGAGCATTATCAGAACAGCACAGTTAAATGGCACATGATTTTTTCTCCCGATAAAGTAAAATATGTAAAATACTATGCATGTACTAAATATTATGTTATTATTTTCATGGACTATGATTCCATTAACCAGATCATTCTTGGGCCCATCATCTTTGACACCTTTAACTCATATCTCATATGTGGTTGTTGGAAACTCTGTGCATCTGTTGGACTGCAGCCCAGCAAGAGACATATCTTATGGCAGATGATCCTTCTTTTGACCAAGAATCCTGGAAGTGCCAAGCTTCAAATACCCTTCAATCACTTTTTTTCCCCGTCACATCCCTATCTGGAGTTGGCGACTTTTATAGGCTTCTTCCAAAACTCATGATTATATGGTTGTTGTGCAAATTGATGTGTATAAGGTTTGCTGATAACTGGTCTATGTACCTAGTCTTTGGCCAACCCATTGGTAATCTTCCATCCAGGATCATTGCAAGGGCCATCCTACCAATATAGCTCTCAAATCTCCACTGGACACGTCCATACCAACTTAGCCTAGCCTCCCTCATCTTGGCTTCTATTGGGGCAACCCACTTTTGGCCTCTCACAACCTCATTTAGTTTCCAACCATTTGACCATCTCAACGTCTTCATTTCCATAATGGAGAGCCTACTGATTTCCTTTCCTGTGGCTGGCCAAGTCTCTGTTCCATATATTAGGATGGGTCAAACTGCAGTTTTATATACTCTATCTTTTAACTCTGACATCTTTTTATCACAGAGAATTGGGGTCATCTCCTGCCATTTGCACCAGGCAGCTTTGGTATAATGCTGGGCATCACTCAAGAGGGCACCACCATCAGCAATTATTGATCCCAGGCATTTAGATTCTTTCACTCTAAGGTCTCTGCCTGTAACATCCTTTATAGTAGGTCTTCCTCCTTTATCAAAGCCTCAGTCTTACCAGTGTTCACTCTAAGTTCTGCTCAAGACTGTGTTGCCACTGTTCTAAATTGGTTTTCAGGGTCTCACAATTTTTTGTGCTTATCATTAAGCCATCAGCAAACATATTCCAAGGTGGCTCCTTTTGTATATTCTCATTTTTCACATACATGATAACTGCAAAGAAAAACTGGCTCCACACTGATGCAGGTCAATGCTTACTGGAAATTCTCTGCTGTAGCTCCATTTGGTTTTGACCATACTAGTCACTCCTCTTACATATCCTGGATTAGACTGACATATCCTTCTGGCACACCTCTCCATCACAAACTACACCATACTAAGTCTCTTGGTACATGATTATACACCTCCAAGTCCACACAATTGCAGTCTCTTTTCTCTGAACTTTTCCATGAGGATTCATAGAGTAAATAGGGCATCAAGTGTACTCCTTCCCAGCATAAATTCATATGAACTCATCCAAATTTCAACTGTTTCACACAGATACTTTTCAATAATCTTCTCCCATATTTTATAGAATGTGACTTCAGCTCCCAATACCCTTCCTTCGCTACCGCTTCTTATAGCCTGAAGGTTATTTCTCCCAGGATGGTCTGTGTGAAGTTCCCAAACAAAATCTATGACTCAAGTGATCTAATTAAAACCAAGATTTCTTAAGAATATGGAAAAGATAAAATTGAAACCAAAGAAACTGTCTGTATAAACAGATCTAGTCTGAAACTGAAAAACCCCATATAAAGGGATATGGCATAGGGTTGATTACTATGAATAACATAATACCGCACATTTTCTCTTTTTTCCCCTCAGAGTCTTTTGGCCTCCAGGCTTATTAGCCATGTCCCTATCTGCCCCTGTTGGCCAAGCAGCACCTCAGAGACAGAGCCTCTGGTTTAGGTGTCTTCAGTTCCCTCTTCCCTTTGAATCCCACTCCTTTACAATGCCCATTTTTGGTGGTCAAGGTGTGATAGAGTTCATTGTTATACACACGCCAGCCAGCGTTACAAGAGCATCTCAACTGTGCAATGTCGGGGTGTTCCTTCTGTTCTTCCTAAAATGGCTATGATCCTCCATATCATCACATTCCATCCAATCTAGCTCTGGAGGTGTTTCCCAACTTAATACCTGGCATTTGAAATGCCACTATGATCTACTCTGCACTTTAGTCAATCTAAATTGTCATATGCCTGGATCCTGGCTGCAGGTGTTAGACTGAGTAAAGCTGTCTATCTTTACATTTTTTGGATACTTTCCTCTCACCAGTCTTTCTACTCTATATCAAATATGAATTGTTGACACATTAAAGTCCACTTTTCATATGCTGTAAATAGCTCTCAAGGAAGTTATGGGCTGGAACCTCAGCTGTATCAGCACAACTGACTCAGCACAGCCTGATCCTAGGCCAGCAATGGGCCAAAACAGCCCAGCAGAAGTCTAAAGAGTTCCTCTAAAGTATGCTGACTGCTGCACAAACCCAGGATCAGCAGAGCACCATGTGCTTTTCCCCATTCCTCCCCCTCCCCAGTGACAGTCTCCCAACTTGCTTTCAACAACTTGACAAAATTCTCAGTCTGCTGTTAAAAAGCTAGAAATTGTATAATATCTAATTTCTGAGACACTTACTGTACCTGATTGTTCTCAAGTAAACTGCAATGACTTTGTCAGTCCCTAAATTATTGGTTCTCCATTTCTTCTGTCACTCATCATTACCCTTTGTCACCTTATTTGTTCTAGCCAATTTAATTCATTGATGTTGGTTGCAAAGGATATAAAACTCCCTGTGATTCTTGGCAAGTATGAGTCAGCCTCATGCATGATAAGTAGGAGTGGAGTTAGTTGATAGTCAGAGATGTAAGTTATAACATCCTTTTGATGCTCTTGAGGCCTGGATGGGGAAAGAAAGCTGCTAAAAAAATTATCAAAGAATTCTGAAATTTGAGATCCCTCTCTCCAAAATGCAGTTTAACATGTTGATGACATTGCTCTTTTATGTTGAAGACCATCGGAAACTCAGAGTGACTTTCTGAAATAACTATGATAAAAAGGGTCAAGTTTATTTAAGACCAGAGCAAATGAAAAGAGCATTAATAATCTCTTAATCATGCAAGTCATTTAATATTTTTCTTTATAGTAGTTGTTGTTTGAAACTTTCATTTACAATCCTGAAAACAGGTGAAACTCACCAGTTTTCAGATTGAAGAACATACCTAAAACTCATCCAAGGATCATCATTGAAGCATTCAATTAAGTTTGCTAGTATTTTAAGCAATCTGGAGCCAGTTTCAAACAAATCTGGGACAATTTTTGCCTTTGCATCAAAACTACTTGGTTTCAAGTTAGTTTCACTGTGGGCTACATTGTTGTCAAAGTCCCTACTCAGCCATGCCGGGGAGTAAGAGGGAACAAGGTTTCCCTTGCATCCCTGTTTGGCCCTGCCCAGATTGTTATTCCAGTCAAAGGGAAGAGAGCAGGAAATACTCACTTAATACTCCCCTCTGTGAGCAAAAGGGACCCTGACTCCAATCACCATTCACCAACCAGCATAACAAATGAGATTTGCAGTGGGGAGTAAGTTGCTTCATGGAAAGGAATAATAACTTACTTCCCCGTAAGAACAAGGTGGGAGCAAACAAGGAACTGTGGGTCTAAATCCCAGTTCATTCTCTCGTCTGCTCTTGGGATGCTATAGCTGTGCATTCCCCCTTAGTGCAGATTGTGAAGTTACAATATAGCCTTTGATATCTTAGGACTTGAATGGAACCTGAGAGCACAGCTCCAGGAGAGGTAGTATCTAGCTGCCTATAAAACTAAAGAATCTTTCATCATGAAACCCCCTAGTGAAATGAAACAATTAAGTTGGTCCTACTTCATCTGACACAGAAAATATGTAAACCGTGGTGACAGTCTAGAGCAGTGGTTTTCAACCTGTGGTCCGTGGACCCTTGGGGCTCCATAGACTATGTCTAAGAGTTCCAAAGGAGTCTACATCTCCATTTGAAATTTTGTAGGGGTCCACAAATGAAAAAAAAAAAGGTTAAAAACCACTGGTCTAGAGTGGAAATGGTAGAGGAAGCCGTGATCGTGGAGGTGTTTTTGCAGGGGCCCCCTACCTAGTGGTTAGAGTTTCATCGGCAGCAATCCCACCCAATGGCTAGAATTCAGAGAAGTAAGGGAACCCTTCCCCCCCCCCCGGGTTCTAACCCAGGACTCTGGGAGACTGACTCGCCTGCTCACTTTCTCTATAGGGTGTCCGGCCTCTTGTCAACTTCTCTGAGTCACTTCCTACTCAAGTCCGGGTCCCATCTAACCACCACCCGACTCTGGGGAACATCACCTTTGGGCACCCAGCCCTCATCCCTGCCAGGTACTGAGTGTCTCCTGCTCGCCAGCATGAGGCAGTCTCCATTCTGGTCCTCCCCGGGAGCTCCTAGGGTATGTCCTCCTCTCTGGCTGGTCAGCCCCAGACTGAGCTGCCTGGCTGGCTTTTAAACCCTGCCTCCAGTCCAAGCATGCTCAGCAAGGGCTAAGGGGCGGGGCCTCCTTAGCCCAGAACTGTTCCTTAACCCCTTCCTGGCCAATCTATACACCCTGTCACAGAAGCATTCAGAGGTTCATTCTGAGGACTGGATTAAAGTCCAAGCCACTTCTTATTTAAGTTAAACTAATTTGTTCTGACAAAAAGGGGAGAAATTGTTCAGCTAAAAGAACCAACTCCTTGGACTTTTGCCCAAGAACACACTATAATGAAGGGTCCATCCCATCTTCACTGAATAAAGACTACATACAAAGAAAGTTACATTGCACTCCCGGTACCTGATTCACCACTGCATTATTCCAGTTTTAGGGCAGTGTAACTGCATTGAAATGACTGGAGTTATGTTGGTGTACATACAACTGGAGGAACACAGAGGTCCCCATATCTTCAAACACAAAACATGACACTGCAAACAGTCTGGGCTGACACACAAGAGGCCGCCCTACAGCAGGAGTGACCAGTAGGAATTCTGGTTTGTTACAGTAAGAATTATTCCTGGGGACTTTAGGGCTCGTTCACTAGAATTTCACCTCTGCCACTCAGGGAAGGGTTTCAGAATGGCCAACTCCAGAGAGGGGACTGAGAACAGAATCTAGGGCTCCAACCAGTGGATGAAGGATGGAAGTAGATTTGAAAAAAAGGAGGGTGGAGAACTTACTGTACAAGCCAAGGAGCAGGGGGAAACTGCCACACAGCCAAGCCAGACAGAGCTTTGCTTTCTTGTCCCTCAATCCCCTTGACTCTGCCCCTTGGCTTCTCCCCTTTCTTTTTCCCATTGGGATGCCCAGTGCTACCCCCAGATGCTTCCAAACTATAGGAGAAGCCTTTCTTCCCATCTCTTGTTGCTCTGCACGGGGTCCAGTCATATAAGTGGAGCCTTTATTCATTATGCTTAATGGGGCTAGTGACGACCCTTTCATACACAACATGGAGCTTTGCACAAGTGTTACTTGGTGTTACATTCTTGCTTCTCACTTTTTCAAATGACTCCTTTAAAAAAAAACAACCAACACCCTGCTCTCATGTCATCACAGGGAGAAGCTGGAACCTTTCCCCAGCTTCATCAAACTCAGCTCCTTGGAAATGTAAATAAGACATATTCTAAATGTGACTCCAAGGACAAATGTAGTCATATCTCAAAAAGAATTAGTCTGTTTACAGCAAGAGTCTCCTTTTTAGATATATGAGGTCCCAAGCCGGTGTAACTAATTCACTTGCCCACCTCTGTATTGTATTCAGAACCCTGGGAGTTTGGAATAGGTCATACATTTTCCAGCACAGGTTTTATTTCCCTCTCATTTAAATGTTTTCTGAACCTTGAATTATTTATAAGTGATTCACTAAAGAAAAAGCCATTTACATTGTATCAAATGCGTTTTTAAATATGAATTGCAGGAAGAAGCACCACTTTATTGTTTAAATGGTCTTATGAAAAAAATATGACTTATCTAGATAATAACCAGCTTATGGTGAAAGATGAGCTAAATAATCTAAGAGAGAGCCCCATATCTAAATAAGTAGGTAACCTCTACTTTTAAGCGTAAAACCCTATAACAATAATTACCATCAACTTAGTGGTGAAGTTGTTCCTCAGTAGTGATGCAAAAGCTGAATATCTTCACAGCATGGTCTGAAAGGTTGGCATCCATTTCTGCCCAGTGTACGTTATGTGATGTGTTCTCCAACTGTAGAGCAGCCAAATGTTAAACAATATTGATTCACAAATTAAAGCTGCAAGTTTGGGTCACTGTAATTTGTTGGGTTATATTATTCGTGGTTTGTGGGTATTTGGCAATAAGGTATTCATAAAAACAGTACTGAATGTCAGAAGCTGCAAAAATGAGTATACATATGGAAGCCCATACTTAAAGTGCAATATGCATTATTCCTCATTTGTTGATTATTAGTCTTCTGTTTTAAAAGTTTTAGTTTTGCACTTAAGGAACAGAAACAATACCATGTGACATACGTGCAGTGTGTGAATGGTCACCTATCAGAACATTTTGCAAGCAACCCAGGACTTAAATTTGTTAGCATAAACTATCCAAAGAATACTAGCAAATAACTCATACATTCACACAAAAAATAAAGTTTGTTGAACAGAAAATGGTTTAAATTATCATTGAATGTTATGCACATTAAGTAGTTACACCAGCTAAAGCATCAACTTCACCATCCTCAACAGAAGCAGGACATTGTGATGCTGTGGAATGCTACACACCACATGTTGAGCTGCCTCTGTAAGTAGTGCATTGCTATCTAGGCTTTTTACCTATCTTTCCTCTCTCAGGCCCAGAGAGAGGGGCACTTGTCCTTTGCATCAGGAGATGCAAGATCAGGAGATCATCTATGATGATGCCACAAGGCTTATGAGTGGGAATGATGCTGGTTGTTGCTAGGTCATTCCATTGATCTGTGTATTGGAACAAAATAACTTCTGTGGTTAAGCTGTACGAGGATAATGACATGGCAGAAAAAAAATGTGGGCGGGTAATTGCCACCTCAGAGAAATATATAAAAAAGATTATTATATTGTGGCTATTATATATATGTTTGAGGATCCCATATTTTAAAATGTCACTGGTTATTTTCTTCTGCCTTGCACGGGGAAGGGAGAGAGAGATAAACCATCAAGACTAATTGACATAGAGGCTGATGCCCCCTCTCTGGCAGTGACCCTTTGACATCACATACGTGAATGGCTTCAGAACCAAATATCGCACAGAGACCCAATTCATTGTGTGGCTTTCCGTTGGCACTGAATCCACCTGTGGACATATCAGTCCATGTTCTGGGTCTGGCATGCTTGCAAAGGTAAGGTGTCTTTCTGCTGCTCAAGCATCTCCCCACAGCCCCCTCTTTTTCATTGTTCTTCATTCTGAATGATCATTCAGTTGTTTGTGTGTTTGCAAGTGAGGTGACTCAGGTAGGACTTTCAAAGTCAGTTTGTGAGAGAGACAAGATGGGTGAGGTAATATATTTTAATTGGACCAACTTCTGTTGGTGAAAGAGACAAGCTTTAAAGCTACAGAGAGCTCTTCTTCAGGTCTGGAAAAAGTAATCAAAGCATCACAGGTAAATACAAGGTGGGACAGATTGTTTAGCATAAGGGATAAACACATATTGCCAGTCAGCATTTAAGATGAAGTGCACAATTAACACATCTGGAGTCACCAGCATCAACTTCCGGGACACCACAATCACTTTCAGCAATGGAACCCTACAGACAACCATATACAGGAAACTTACAGAGCCCCACACCTACCGCCACACATCCAGTAACCACCCAAGACACACCATGAAATCTGTTATCTACAGCCAGGCACTCAGATACCACAGAGTACACTCCAGAAAGAAAAGCAACAAAGAGTCTTGTGGCACCTTTAAGACTAACAGATGTATTGGAGCATAAGCTTTCATGGGTGAATACCCACTTCATATTCACCCACAAAAGCTTATGCTCCAATACATCTGTGAGTCTTAAAGGTGCCACAAGACTCTTTGTTGCTTTTTACAGATCCAGACTAACACGGCTACCCCTCTGATTCCAGAAAGAAAGTCCAGGATACACACCTTAACACACTTAAAACCTCTTTAACCAAACAAGGACACTGCACCAGAGAAGTAGATCGCATCATGAAATGGGCCACCTGCTTCAGTACACAAGACAAACAAACAAACAAAAACAAAAACCCATCAACCGCACACCCCTAGTTGTCACCAACCACCCCACACTGGAATGTGTACAGGATATCATCAAACACTTACAAACCATACTTGATGGGGACCCCATCCTTAAAGAAATCTTTCCTGACCCCCTGTCATTTGGCTTTCAAACAACTCCCAATCTCGCCAAACTCATCACCAGAGGCAAGTTTCCCACAGACTAGGAAACATCGATTCAAAGCAGCACCAGACTGCCAGAACAACAGATGCAAAACCGGCAGACACATCTCCACTGCTACAATGATCAGTTCTCCCTCTTACAACACATCTTTCAAGATCCATGAGTCCTCCACATGCTTATCACAACATGTGATGTTCCTCATCCAGTGCATCAAATTCCCCAACAACTACTGGCGTGAAACCAGACAATTGCTATCGTCTTGAATGAACTCACGCAGAAAAATGATGAAGACAAAAAACACCCTATCACAGAGGGCAAACATTTTTCACAAAGTGATCACTCCATCTCTGACCTCGCAGTCCTCGTCCTCCAAAAGAAACCTGCACAACACCTTCAAAAGACGAGCCTGGGAGCTTAAATTCATAATTCTGCTAGGATGTTTCTACACGTACAGTGCTGCAGTGGCGCATCTCGCGAAGATGCACGCTTATGTCATGGTAACTTATGTCGCTCGAGGGTGGTCGTTTATTCACATACCAGAGCGACATAAGTTATGTCAACATAAGCTGTAGGGTAGACATAGCCTTAGATTCTAAATATCGTGGACTCAACAAAGGTACTGGTTTTATGACTCATTGTCACAAACTGTAACCTGCTGTCCCTTCTTTGTCTTATGACTGCAGATGTGTTAATTGCCCACTTCATTTTAAATGCTCTCCTGCATCATGTGTTTACCCCTTATGCTAAATAATCTGTCCCACCTTGTATTTAGCTGTGACACTCTGGCTATGTCTACACTACAGCATATGTCAACATAACTTCTGTCGCTCAGGGGTGTAAATAAACCACCCCCCTGAGCGATGTAAGTTATACCAAGATAAGCGCTGGTGTGGACAGCACTATGTCAGCAGGAGAGCTACTGCCGCTCCTGGGGGCTGGAATAATTAAGCTGATGGGACAGATCTCTCCCATCAGCTTAGAGCAGCTACCCTAGAGAGCTTACAGCAGCACAGTTGCATCGGTGCAGCTGCAGCTCTGACTACACTTTCTAGAGCTGAAGAAGAAGTTTGTAGCTCAACTGCTTGTCTCTTTCACCAGCAGAAGTTGGTCTAGCAAAAGATATTACCTCACCCACCTTGTCTCTCCCATAGCCTGGGACCCACATGGCTACAATACTGCAAACAAAAAGTCAGTTTGTATTACCTACACAGTTAAATATGAGTACATTCGTTTACATGCAAATAGATGTGTTTGCATAGTTAAAAGCTCTTCCCCAAACACCCATGTGTAAACAAAGCTGTTTACACAAATTTTCTCAAAGAGGCAAATAAAAAAAGATGCAAAAATGGCTGGATCAATTTGCGATTCAGTAATTGTGAACACATTTGTAAAGACTTTTCCCCCCAACTGTCTGCTCTGCTCTATTGTAAGTACAAGCAAGTCAAACTGAAGCCAGAGCTAATTTTCACAGCTAAATTTTAACTCCCTGAAAATGCTGCTTAAACACTATACAAACTCAATTTCTATTGCACTAATGGTTCCAACATGATTAAATTAGTCAGCATAAATCCATGGAAGTTATGTTGTCTTAATCTGATTCCTGGATAAAAATATAGACCTTACACCTTTGTAGAGATCTTCTGTGAGCAGAACATGGATGCTTTTATTCATGTATACCCTGCTGTCACTTGCCCTGACCTTTAAAGGAGATGCCAAATGATGCACATACTGACCGTAATAAGACCAAATGGAAAAATGTAATGCAGGTGAACAACTGTGCATGTTCCCTCAAATAAGTGAAAGATAAGTGAGAGAAACACGGTCTTACATACTCTTTGTTTGAACATGTCTGTACTCAATATCTACAGTCAAGTATAGCGAAACAAAAGAGTATGCCCTTTAATAAATGTGTGTTTATATACTGTAGCTGTTAACTACCAATGTCATGAAGAGATGATTAACAATCCCTTTCACCCAAAGACTGTGTTTTGGATAAGCAAAAAATCTATCAGTTACAAAGTTTGGGAACATCCAAGTCAATTACCAGCAAGCCATATATAAAAATCACATTTTTACATGCTCATGAGAAGTATACAAGGCGTTGACAGTTTGGTGGCAAAAGTACATTAACTCATGGCTGCACAGGTGCAGCTAATATATAGTTTCAGGGTTTTTTTAATTAGTAGCTCTGGTGATAATAAACAGGTATCTACAACCCAAAAGTCTGTAACTGGGCCAGAGTAAATTACGCAATGGGCTATGGCATGGCAAAGGTGGAGAGTATTACAGGTAAAAGCACTGGAATTCTAGGAGCCAAGAAAAACCTTAAATTCATATAGGGGCTTTCCCTGTCCATCTCCACTCCCACCCCATTTCTGTTGCTTACAGACATTGCTTTCGATTTCTGTGTGCATTTTTTCAATACAACTCTGCTTAATTGTTCCATTATAAATTGAGAAGCCAAAGTCTCTCTTTTTTTTTTCTTTCAGCATCCTGCTTTCAGCATTAAAAACAGGTATGTCAGGATCAGTCCTTCCAGATACCTCCAACACTCTGAGGTATGCAAGAGCAGCAAGGGAGTTATAAGCAGGTCAGTTCGTGTGGTCCTCTCTTTTAGCCTCTTAAATCACCATATCTTTTAGACTCTTATTCTCATTATCACTATGGAGGCAGTGGGTTTTTCCATTGAGATTAGAAATGAGTCTGAGCTATAAAAATCTGCATTTTGATTCTGATCCCTCTCTGCTTTCCCAATTGAAAGTCCATGGTGTTCTGAGATGGTGGCTTAGTTCGGGCCCATTTCTAATTTAAATACATGGGGACATGCATAATAATACATAATAATACATAGGACATGCACTTGAGTGCTTATCTTCAAAGAATTTTAGAAACACTAATTAAGTAACAAGCCTTGTGGATGGGGGGAAGTGGTAGACGTACTATATCTTGATTTTAGTAAAGCTTTTGATACTGTCCCGCATGACCATCTCATAAATAAACTAGGGAAATGCAACCTAGATGGAGCTACTATATGGTGAGTGCATATCTGGTTGGAAAATCGTTCACAGAGAGTAGTTATCAGTTGTTCACAGTCATGCTGGAAGGGCATAATGAGTGGGGTCCTGCAGGAATCAGTTCTGGGTCTGGGTATGTTCAGTATCTTCATCAATGATTTAGATAATGGCATAGAGGGTACACTTATAAAGTTTGCGGATGATACCAAGCTGGGAGGGGTTGCAAGTGCTTTGGAGGATAGGATTAAAATTCAAAATGATCTGGACAAACTGGAAAAATGGTCTGAAGTAAGTAGGATGAAATTCAATAAGGACAAATGCAAAGTACTCTACTTTGTTCCTTCCTATCAGTTGCACACATACAAAATGGGAAATGACTGCCTGGGAAGGAGTACTGCGGAAAGGGATCTGGGAGTCATAGTGGATCACAAGCTAAATATGAGTCAACAGTGTAACGAGGTTGCAAAAAAAAGTGATCATCATTCTGGGATGTATTAGCAAGAGTGTTGTAAGCAAGACACGAGAAGTAATTCTTTTGCTCAATTCTGCTCTGATTAGGCCTCAACTGGAATATTGTGTCCAGTTCTGGGCAACACATTTCAGGAAGGATGTGGACAAACTGGAGAGAGTCCAGAGAAGAGCAACAAAAATGATTAAAGGTCTAGAAAACATGACCTATGAGGGAAGATTGAAAAAATTGGGTTTGTTTAGTCTGGAAAAGAGAAGACTGAGGGGGGACGCAATAACAGTTTTCAAGTATGTTAAAAGGAGAAGGAAGAAAAATTATTTTTCTTAACTTCTGAGAATAGGACAAGAAGCAATGTGCTTAAATTGCAGCAAGGGAGGTTTAGGTTGGACATTAGGAAAAACGTCCTAACTGTCAGGGTAGTTAAGCACTGGAATAAATTGCCTAGGGAGGTTGTGGAATCTCCATCATTGGAGATTTTTAACAGCAGGTTAGACAAGCACCTGTCAGGAATGGTCTAGCTAGATAATTAGTCCTGCCACGAGTACAGGGGACTGGACTTGATGACCTCTCGAGGTCCTTTCTAATTCTATGATTCTAAGTACCAACCCCTTACTTACCTTTCTTTCTTCCCAGGGGGTTAGAAAAACAAATGTTTAACAGATGGGAAAACAGTCCATTAAAGCATTTAAGCACCTGTTTAACTTAAAACATGTTAGTTTGACAGACTGAAAAAATTGGGTTTGTTTAGCCCGGAGAAGACAAGACTGAGGGGGGACATGATAACAATCTTCAAGTACATAGAAGGTTGCTATAAAAAGGAGTGTAATAAATTGCTCCCCTTATCCACTGAGGACAGGACAAGAAGGCAAGGGAGTTTGAGGTTGGACATTAGGAAAAACTTCTTAACCTTAAGGGTAGTTAAGCATTGGAACAAATTACTTAGGGAGGTTGTCATTGGAGGTTTTTAAGACTAGGTTAGACAAACACCATTCGGGGTGGTCTACATAATCTTTAGACCTGCCTCAGTGCAGGAGATGGACTAAATGACCTATTGAGGTCCCTTCCAGTCCTATATTTCTATGATTCTGTGTGAGTTGACCCACTGATGACTCACATGCTTAAAGTTAAGCAGGTGCTAAATACCTTGAAATCTAATAGTTCTGGCATTGTCTCTTATTGACCCTTCAGCGTTTACTGAGAGGTGGCTAATTTGAGACGTTCTTTTCCTTCCCTCCTGTTTCTTCAGACAGTCCTCTACTGTGCTAATGCAATACATTTATAGAATAAACATCTCAACAACCAGGCCAACATACAATATTCATATACTACCACAGAGTAGCTCCAAATCCACCACAGCACATTGTGACAATAGTGGTCAAATTGCCTATGATTAGAGAAATCATTGTTGTATTCTGTCCAGACCTCGGAACAGAATAGGACCCATCACCATCACAGCAAGGGAATTCAGAAGCACTATCTAAATATTGTCAAGTATCAGAGGGGTAGCCGTGTTAGTCTATAAGGTGCCACAGGATTCTTTGCTGCTTTTATCTAAATATTGTAATGAGGAAGATGGAGGTATAATTGAGGCAGCCCCCAGAAGACTTGTAAACCATTTCCTAAGAGACAGACATGTTTTACAGTACTTGACTCCAACAGAAACAACAAAATCTTAAATAATAAACTCTCAGTAGGAATCTTGGAAATCCTCTGCTGATTTCAATACTACCAAGACCAAGGTACATTATTAGCAAAATGCTATGTGTGGTAGTAAGAAAATAAGATAAACTAGCATTTAACATGCTTGAAATTTTCAGCACAAATCCTCTTCTGAGCTAGATCTTTTTCTAGTATCTTTTATTGAAATCAAAGTTGATCGTTCAAGACATGTTTTTGCACCAACATATAATACAAGACTATTTATTTTTCTAATAGCTAATACCTAAGTCTCTGATCCTACGCACACTTATGCATGTTAGTAGAACTATTGTAACTAATGAGACTAAGCATGTACATACGTATTTGCTTAAATCTGGATGAGTAGTGTAGAAAATGTTCTGCAGATATTGCTATGAATTTTTCAAGGAATTCACTTCATCCATATTCATGCTCTTGTTGTGTTTACTGTAAATTAACATTCAAACCCATAGATTTTAGTAACATGAGTATTCACAAAAAGTTAGTTTTAAGTTCATACTTCCACAGGCTCTCAGACAGCTAATTTAAATTTTACCCTCTACAAGAATTTGCACTACAAACTGGATCGTAAATTACATTTATCCAATCAGAAGTGATGTTATGTGATTTACTGAACCAATCAAATGAAGCAAATCAGTTTAAATTTTAAGTGGCAAAGCACTACATTTAAAAAATAAATGGAAAGAAATAGTTTGTAAATTAGTTAAAATAATTAATAAATCCAACCAAATTGCAGTCTGCTCACAAATGGACAGAACATGCATGAAAATACATTGCATGTATCATTTGTTATGAATTATTCACTCAACTCTGGTAAAATCCTTCTTGATTATCAAAAGCAAAGAGATAAATGTGACTTAATTCAGACATATCTGATTCAACAACAATGCATTACCGACAAGATTTACTAGATTGTACAAGTTTTTAAGAAATTAAATTAGCATTATTATCAAGTGTGCATATTTATATATTCTAATGACTTCTCAATTCATATTTACAAAGACCATCACTGATGACAGGGATTCATTAAAAACAGGTTACTTTACACAACCTGGCTGCAGCAGAAACTGGATCTGAGGATGTGATGCCAGAACTTAACTGAAACAGATATAAATATATTATGGATAGAATAACTGAATTTATGGGAACCATACCACTGGAAACATACCATTATATAAACACAGTTTGTTTGAACTGTGCCAAAAGTTTGTTTCTGGCCAATCTATTTCTGACTGAATATGTAAATTATCAGAAGGAAAATACTGTTTCGAAGCTGTATAAATATTTGGTCTCAAAGCCAGGACTGAACAAATGGTTTCTAATGTGGAATTTAAATTCAGGGCCTGATCCAATCCCCTTGACTTAAATGAAAGCAGATCAGGCTCTTAGTTTGTATCTTATTAATTATTAATTATTATTATTATTTATTATTACACAGGGAGGCAATAAAATGCACCTGAGTGGTATGGGCTAGATATCCTTCAATAGGGCTAGATTCCATCAATTGATCTCTGTTGGTTTCTTTTTGTGTCCATTAGAGGCCAGAAGACACCAATAGTTTCAAGTAGAGGATCAGGAACACCAGGCAACAG
This sequence comes from Platysternon megacephalum, assembly GCA_003942145.1. NCBI lineage: Eukaryota > Metazoa > Chordata > Testudines > Platysternidae > Platysternon > Platysternon megacephalum. Next base: position 7,957,860 of record QXTE01000024.1, read on the forward strand.
TGGAATGTTGCTATGTTCTAAAATCGGATTAGTCAACTACAACTAATAGAAACCAAATGAAAGTGTTTAACTGGAATTTCCACTAGGGTACCAACTGTTCAGTCCAATAGTTCCAAACAGGACTTTCCATCTGAAGAAGAGCGGTCAAAATCTTGTGTATCTCACCAACAGAAGTTGGTCCAATAAAAGATATTACCTCACACACCTTGTCCCTCCATGATTTTCCAGGAGGTTTTCAAGGAGACAAGAGGCCACCAGGAAGCACACCAAATACTGTTTTTAATTATTTTTGTGGGGAAACTTGGTAATATTGTGAAAATAGATGTAGTCACCAGTTAGAGAGGTGGCTAAATAAATGCAAGTGTTTGCCTTAGGATACAAATGTTTTACTGTAATTAGTGATAAAGCAGAGAAGCGGTAACAAGGAAGTTTAGAGTTTGGGCCTTTTGAAACTGAGGTGGTAGAGAGCTGCTGGCAAAAATAGTAAAGAGACCAGCCTTAGATTAAAGCTTTGGAAGCCAGACAAACAGTCGAAGGCCTGGGATAGATAAGATAAGATGTATTTAAGAGACTTAGCGCCAGATTGAAGCCAATGGAACTGTGCTGATTTACACCAGGTGAAGAATTGGCTTATGTCTTTGTCATAACACAATCTTTTTATCTGCATACAGTAGCTTTTATACAGTTGTCACCATTCACAAGTCAAATAACCATGTCCCAGTGTTGTGACTAGAATAGGGTAAGGGTCTTTAGAAAATTCAATGGCATGAGGTTCTCTGCACTTCACAAGAGCCTTCATTAGTAAGCTTCATTTTTTCTGTGGTGTTAATTTTAATATTTTACTATTCATTTAAGGTAGAATTTTCAAAAAAGGCTCAATATTGGCCTAGATCCACTCCCACGTTAGTAGGACGTTAGTAGGACTTTTGCCATTGACTTCAGTGGGAGCAGCTAGGACAAAACTGAGGGATTTTGAAAATCCAAACCTTTATTTTTACAAACATATGGCTCCTGCTGCCTTTTCAGCGAATTGCTCCAATGGGGACCAACTGCACTCCCTGCAACCAAGGTAGCAGATGCTGCACTCCCTCTAGTGGGAGGATGGAGCTCCTTACTTCTATCTCCTACACAGGAGCGCCGCCAGCTTTTCTGGCACCCTAGGCAGCGGAAGGTCCCGCCCCCAAAATGCCGCCCCTGACAGCGGCGGCAGAAGGTCCCGCCCCCAAAATTACGCTGACGACCGGGGCACCGGCGCCCCCCAAATAGTAGAGCCCTAGGCGACCGCCTAGGTCACCTAATGGGTTGCGCCGGCCCTGCTCCTACACCACATGTCCATGTTAGTGAGACCCATGATATAGCCCATAGTGCCCACACTATGCTAGATGCTTTAATGTGTGTACATATAGCCTGTTCTGCATATTATATCTGAGGACACAAAACAATGCATCACATTTTTAAAAAAGAGAGAGATTGAGAGAGAGAGAGAGAGAGAGAGAGAGAGAGATTGATTTCCAGACAGATTCACCAATTGCTTATTTTAAATCTGGCTTCTTCCTTCCATTCTACTTATATGCAAACACCACTTAAAATTAGTTGGATCCATTATTATAATGGCAATCATGGCATCAGTATATCAAAATTCAAAACATTTCAAGTTTTTATTTGCCAGTATTACCACTGTAACACAATGTCCCTAGGTGGGTCATTGTCAGACAGGATCAAACATGGGACCTCTGGATCTAAAAATATGAGCCTAAGCTCCCCGAGCTAAAGGATACAGCTCTGTTAGGGCAAAGGCTATAACTGACTTGTAAACCACTTTGTGGGCCAGCCTCTACTGGGGGACAAAGAGCTGCACTGTAAAGGGGATTATAGCACTGTGTCTGTTAGCTCTTAACTTTAATCAGGAAGACAGAGAATAGTTATTTGTTTTCAGTGAAAGACATTGCTCATTAAAAATACCTTGTTCAAGTCTACTTGGAGAACTATATAGAAGCAGTTTATTTGTTAAATGTGTGAGTATGTGTATGTGGAGGGGTAGGATGCTTTATTCTGTACAAAAGTGTGAATACGAATACTTCAGCTAAACTATTTCACATCACATACTGTGTGAATAGAGCAGTCAGATTTTCAGTAATACAAAGTGACAGTCAAGATAGTTCACAAGTTTAAAGTATTTTATGCAACATTTCTTTTTGGAACAGCTGACAATCATGCTTTGCCAGTGTTCTGGCTAGGGAAGCAAAGCTATTCATTAACTATATATATATGCTCTGCAAACAGAAAAAAAAGATTGGCAGTGATATTTCAGCTAGTGGAAGAAAACAGAAAATATCAGTTGCCAGTATCTCTTTTTTAGTTAGCACTTGTTTTCTGCTTTCATAATAATGGTGATTAGCAGTCACAAGCAAAACTACATATATTTTTATATTTGATAATTATGCATGCATATACTCATTTTATTTATTATTTACTGTGAGGGGGTGGACTAGGCCCAGAGGCCTAGGGTCCTGCCACACCCCATCCCAGGAAGGAACAGAAGAGAAGTCCTCCAAGTGGTCTAGAGTGATTGCAGGGAAACAGCCAATGAGAGAGGCTGCAGGGAGCATCCAATCAGGGCCCAGCAGGGCCATATAAAAGGACCTGCAGAACAAAGCAGCAGTCATTTGTTGCCTGAAGCTGAAGAAGAGAGGCTGAAAGAGCAGCAGGACCATGGATAGCTCAGTGCCACCAGGGACTGGGAGAGCAAGAGAGCTCTTGCTGTCTGCTAGAACTGAGCCTAAGACAGTTGCTGGCAGGCTCCTGGCTTGTTGCTGGGACTGAGTAAGGACTGAGCCTGGGGAGGGACACAGGAAGACAGTATCTCCAGGGAAGAAGCCCTGGGGTTACAGCCCCATATCAGGGTCAGGACTACTTAAAGACTGAGTTTGAGGAGGGCTAGAGAGATGCCAACTGAGGGGTACTGAGATAGGCCCCTCGTAGCCTGTATACCGTGGCAGGGGTCTGTTCTGATCCACATACAGACAGTGTGAGAGACTCGGCCAGAGGGCTGAGTCACTAAAAACCATTTGAGAAGCCACTGCTAGTTTGTTTAACCAAACCACTCCTTCGCCCATAATCTCTCACTTCTGTAATATACTGCTAACATATCTCCTGCAACTCATAAATCCAGACTGAATGGGTCAAAATTAATCATGGTATAACTATTCACTGTGGTGGAGTTACATCAGGGATCAGTTTGGCCTAATGTGTCTCCCAACCCCTCCTAAATGTCACAAACTTGGGTTGGAAATCTAGTTTCTAATTTTAAGAAATGCAGCTTGTTAGTGGGAGGCAAAAGGACAGGATTCAAATAAGGGAAAAGAACACACAGGGCAGCATATTATGTTGGTAAAAGAAGGAAAAACAATTGGAATAAGTGGTTTATCTTTCTCATTTCATGCCTGACTCACAAAACCCGTTGACCAAGTAACTTATAAACCCAGAGATGAACAGTGTTCACCTGACAACCTCCCCCTGGAAATAAATTTTTGTATTTGAGCGAGAGGTGCCACACAAAAACCCAAAATAGAAACACTCTTAGCTGATGATATTGGGAGCCAGTTCTAAACTTTGCAACTGGGCCCATCACTATAATGGACCTGAACCAAAACCCCAGATCCAAACCTGGTGGCTCAGACCCATCTCCAATTTAGACCATAAAAGACTTCCAAACAAGTTTTATTTTTATTATTTACTAACCCCCAACAGTTTGCACTATGTTGTAAAATATACAACTTAATATACAGGATGAAATTTTGGCTCCATTGAAGTCACTGGCAAAACTCTTGTTGACTTCAATGGGGCCTAGACTTCCCTTACAAGTAGTTTACAATCTAAATGTCATGGTTCTTCCACCCTAGGGAGACAAAAAATGTAGATCCTGATTCCTTTATGCTCACTGATATTTGCTGCTGAACATTTTTTTCTTTTATTTCAGTAAAAACAAAGTCCAAAATTTTTAACTGGGAATTATTGGTTAATAATGATATGGTCTCATATTCATTTTTTCAGTAACGTAACAACCACTGACAAGATTAAATTTTTATGGGTAAAAGTGCCTATAAAAATAGATATACACTCTCACTCACATGCATACACACACTGTACTGGTAGAATGCCAAGGTACTAGACTATGACTAATATTGACAGACCATTCAGTCCAATGGATAATTGTTAAAGCAACGACTTTCTCAGCTACTTAAAGAGCTAATTCACAGTTCTTTGATTAGGAAGCTACGGTGTGTACAGGAGCGCCGCCAGCTTTTTTGCCGCCCTAAGCGGCGGAAGGTCCCGCCCCCAAAATACCAACGACGACCGGGGCGGCCAGCACCCCGCAAATGTTAGTGCCCTAGGCGACCGCCTAGGTCGCCTAATGGGTTGCGCCGGCCCTTGGTGTGTAAAATATAAAGTTACAAACAGCAGAGATTTTTTTTCTTATTTCCTGCACAGCAAGGGTACAAAATAAACCTTTATCATACTTGGTCAGACTCAAAATGAGACTTCGCTGATAGCCCCTTAGCCATCCAACTTCCCACTTTATCTGTCAAAGGCTATCATGGTGACTTATGAAGTTAAAAACAGGGGAAGAGGATATTTAGGACCAGATTTTGCCACCCTTACTTCTGCTTAGTAGTACCTCACCCCGTTAATAGATCCATTGACTTGAATCAGTTGTCAAGGACAAAAAAGAAGTGTAGTCTCCAAATGGGCCACTAATAGAGTGGTCATTAGAGTAGTATAATGTATTTTTATATAGATAGCGTGCATATAATGTGGTGTAATAAATATTTTGAGACTTCACTGAAGTTGCTGAACTGAAAAGGCAACTCTTTACTCTTCTAATTAGCAAAACTCCAGAATCTCAGGAGACCATCAGTAATTGCTCTCAACATAATTTAAAAATGACATTGGCACTAATCAAAGATGAAATCTAACAGCAATTATGTCTTCCAGACTTGAAATTATTGTGTCATTTGGACTAGTTGTGAAAATGAGATAAAGCCTTCATTGTCAGCCTGAGATCCACATCACTCTGAATACACCCAGCTGAAAAAAGCTAATAGAGATGGAACTACCCTGTTGCCTACAGGTAGAATACTAGAATATTTTTGAAAGGAGTAAAATGATGGTATTGCAGAACTGCAATGGTTGCTCAGTGGTAGCTCAAGTAACCAAAATACTTCAAGGGCTGGGACATTCAAAACATATTATCATGTATTTGTATTATGGTAGCACATAGGGACTTCGATCAAGGATCAGGATCCCTTTGCACTAGTCACTGTACAGACAAATAAAAAAGGCAACAGTCTCTGCAGAATCAGATGCAGTCATTTTTTATGTGTTTATGTCCATATTTATCACAGCAATTACCTTAGGCTCGACTCTCTATATTAAAAATATAATTAGAAATATATTAAGGCAGAGCTAAAAAATGTCTCCTCCCCCCATCTTCACCCCACTGCATAACCCTATTAAACAATCCCTCCTCATACAAAATCCCTTTCTTCTCTCTCCTCCAAAATATGGCTGTGCCTTTAAGACACAGACTAATCAAATGTCAGTACACCCCGTTCATGGCACACCAAGGAGAACAGGGACTGATCAATCGAAACCACAGAGGCATAAACAGTATGTTGTTTATCAAAATGTAATCCAAAAAGACAAATGAAAAACATCTTTTACTACTAGACATGCAATAATTTGTCTTTGATTGTCAGAAAGGAGAAATACAGTTTTATGATTTGCTTTATTTAAGGACTGCCTTTTATAGGAATGATCTTTATCATTCTGGTGCCTTGTGCATTTTAACCTGTAGTTTAACTGAAATATTTATTAGGGTTTCATTTATTTATATCTTGTGAATTCTCATTCTTTAAAGTGATTGGAAACCTCAAAAGGTTTAATTACGAAAAGTTCAGCAGTATTAACAAAAATTAAATACCGGTATATAGTACAGTGTCTGTTTGCATTCAGCAGCAGCTCTCATATATCCTTGGACCTGTTGCATTGGCAGAGAGAATACCAGCTAAAAAATCAGGGTCATCCTTTTATTAAATGGTTTAGCTGTGAATCTCCATCAGAGAGATTTAAACTTGATCCCCAGGAATTTAGCCCCATTACCTCAATGTGCCAAGGGGAAAACTTACTTTGTCAACAAAGAATGGTGATGATGGCGTCTTTCATGTGAGAAGTTCAAAGTGTTTGAACTTACAACACATCTGTGAGGGAGAGGTGTGGCAATGAAGCCTATGGGACTCAGATTAGAATTGTGCTCATTTTCTTCTGGGGCCAAATGTCCCAAGAAGGCCCAAGAAACTGGGGTGTGCACTGAGGAGATCCTTAGTGACCCAAGGGGGGAATGGAATTCTTCTCTACCCCTCAGGATTTGAAGAGGTAACAGAACTGCTCAGGGTTGCAACAGACCCTTTGGCTGCAGCTTGCCCCCTCCCAGGGGAAGACAGGGAAGAATATGACTGAAGCAGCAGAGCTACTAGCTTAGATTTTCCCCTACTCACAGAATCAACTTGCACGGTAGGCTACAGAGCTACTGTGAGCTTTGCTGCACAGCATACAGGGAGTCCGTACCCCTACATATGCTCCTGGCATCCTTTAGGGGCATAGACACCTTTTGTTATTTAGGGGTGGGACTAGAGGTAAAAAAAAAATAATAGCTGTTGAATATTGTTTCAGTGAGTAGCTTTGAACCATAACTAAACCTCTCCACTTTTAATAAAGTGAGATAAATGAGCCTCTGTTCCAAACTAAGTGTTTCTTTTATTTATTGATACAATCCTTAAATTTGGGGGGAAACTGGAGCCCTCGTCTACCCCCACCCCCTAGTTGTCTAAATTGCTCGATTCCTGTAAGCCCTTCACACATGATTTTATGGCTGTCAGGTGCTCCATAACGAGGGGAAGAGGGCGGCATTGCCCTATGGTAATTAGACTATGATAGAAAATGGAGCTAGAAACAGAAATTCAAACATTTCAAACTTTCCACATCATTTTCTCTCCCCCACCCCCACCCCCACCCCACCCCACCCTCTGTGCTAAGGATTAGTACAAGGGTGCTGGGACTCTAATGAAACAATCCAAACTTAGGCAATCATCCCTCAGGTTAACTTACTAGGAGCGCACTATTTTTTCTAGTACCAGGCAAAAAAGTTTTCAAATAAATGGTTCAAGTTATAAAAGGCCATACTTTTCATAGGCTTAAAGATCTTAAGGCTAGAAGAGATCGTTATGATTTTGACAGATATTGCAGTCCCATCCAGTATCTTCAGGGACGTTGTATTAAACCATTTGTAAGTTTATGTATTATGTTCTGCTCCATGGGGTGGGAGGTTACCATAGGTCCTCCAGGAACTAAAAACAGTAGGGGGTGATTAAGGCAAATCATTCTGACTGTAAACAACTCCAGGGAGGTAACACCCCCCGGGGTAGCTTGCATATACTGGTTCAAGCTGGGTTTTTCCAGAGAATAGGAAACAAAGGAAGGGCTTTTGTATAAAAGTTTCTCAAATTGACACGGGGCCTTCTTTCTGAGCCAGCAAACGGACATGAACTTTTGCCCAAGGGACCCCAATCCTGCTGAAGGGTTGGAAGGACTTTGGCCTACTAGGGCCCCAAAAGAGTGAGGGGGGTTCCCTGCTATGTTTAGTGGGTTTAAATCTAACTTTTATATATTTTTCTCTGTAATGCTTTTACCTTAAGAATATATGTGCTTGCTTAGAAAAAGCAGTTTGGATTAATGGTTAGTCACTCCGGTCATAGCCCTCAAAGAGAAAGCAATGCACAGGAGCTAGTTGTTAGGCAGGTAGGCTGGCTTGCTGGGGATATCACAACATAAGGTGGGAAGCAGCAGCCTTAAAAGTTCAGTCAGAAGAGAGTGGGACAAGGTTCCCTACCCAGAGACAGGTGACAGCTGAAGACCTGAGACCTGACTGAATACAATAGGAGTGGACCACAGAGGTGGAATACTTGTGCAGTTTACCTGAACCTATGACAATGATAATCTAGTCTGACTTCCTGCATAACACAGGCAAAAGGCTCTCACCTTACTTTCATATCTTCAAAACGACCAGGCTGATTTCAGTCACGTGTGATTGAGTAAAACAAGTTACTGTTCAGTATAGAAGCTGCTGCCAGGTAGGGTCTCTGTAAACTGAGAGGGGCGTTTTACTGTCAGATTATAAACTATGTTTGCATACAGTGGTGGTATAGCCATGTTGCTCCCAGGATATTAGACAGACGAGGTGGGTGAGGGAATATCTTTCATTGGACCAACAACTTCCACTGGTGTGAGAGAGAGAGACAAGCTTTCGAGCTTACACATAGCTCTTCTTGCCTGAGGAAGCGCTCGGTGTGGCTCAAAAGCTTGTCTCTCTCACCAACAGAAGTTGGTCCTGTAAAAGGTATTACTTCACCCACCTTGTCCCTCTGGATTCTAAACTAGTGATAAAAGGATTTATAATGAAAATACTGAAGGAGCTTTACCTAGAGTGACGCTAGCTGGCACCATTGCTATATAACGACATTGATCAAGTCCATATGTCATCTGTCTAATGAAAAGGAAGTAATTATAGGCATCTGTAGATGATTCAATTGTTACAATGATGTATCTCTTATATTGGATAATGGCCTAGTTATATGCGGGTGACATCTGAGCCAACAATGAAAAAACAAAACAAGTGCACATGCCCAAGTCAGAAGAAAGGTGAGAAATGTAAAAGAGTGAAGACTAGATGATCATAATGGTCCCTTCTGATCTCAAGTTCTATGATATGATTAGCACATTGGTGGAGAGAGAAAATTGAAACTGTCTAGTTGATAAACTGATTCTTCTAATACAGTTGCATGATAAAACAATTTGGATGATTTGTGACTGTTTATCTACATTAAATCTGGTGAAAGTCATTACACGGCTAATTTCTAGAGAACCAATGAGCCCAGGCTACCATGGTGAAAGGTGCCTCGAAAGTGGTTGCAGGCTTGGCTCATCTGTAAAATGGGAACAGTAGCACTTCCCTAACTGATAGGGATGTTGTGAGGATAAATACATTAAAGATTGTAAGACACTCAGACACTATGGTGATATTGGCCACCTAGGGTACATCTACACAGCCCACGGAAACAAGCCTCCCAGCCCAGGTTGAAGAACACAGGCTCTCAGGGCTTGCACTACAATGCTAAAAGTAGCTGTGTAGACAACATAACTTGGGCTGCAGCTTGGGCTCTGAAACCCAGGGAGGAGGGTGCGCTTCAGATATCAAGCTCCAGCCTAAGCCACAACTTCAAAGCCCTCACAAAATGACATCGGCAGGTAAACATGAGTAGCTTAGCTGCTAAGTGGTTTTAAATGCTCCCTGTTCTTTTCAGTCAAGTCACGTTCAACTCTTTTTTTTTTTTCCTATAAGCTGTAGACCACTTCTGAAATGTACCTGGCACAAAGCATTTCCATGGACTTAAGCCACATTAATACAAACAAATCAGCCAGATATTATTAGAGGAGCATCTAGTGGTCATATTCGAGATCAGGGCCTATCTGTGCTAGGCACTGCACAGACACATAAGGGAGTCTCTGCCCCAAAGAGCTTACAACATAAATTGATACGGCAGAGGCACTGAGAGGTGAAGTGACTCAGAGGTGCAGCACTCTGGGCGGCGGGGCTGCGCGCTCCTGCAGGGCAGCACAGCAGCGTGTCTGGTTCCGGGCGCGGCTGCCAGACATGCTGCTCTGAGCGGCATGGTAAGGGGACGGGGGGTAGTCGGGGACAGGGAACAGGGATCGGTTAGATGGGGCGGAGGTTCTGGGGGAGGCGGTCAGGGAATGGGGGGGGTTGGATGGGGGTGGGGTCCCGGGGGGCAGTTAGGGGCTGGGGATCCCGGGAGGGGGTGGTCATGGGACAAGGAGAAGGGGGGGGGGTTGGATGGGTCGGAGGGTCATGAGGGGGGCAATCAGGGGGCAGGAAGTGGGAGGGGTCCGATGGGGGGGGGCAGGCTGTTTGGGGAGGCACAGCCTTCTCTACCCAGCCCTCCATACTGTTTGCACCCCGATGTGGCCCTCAGGCCAAAAAGTTTGCCCACCCCTGCTCTAGCCACTGGTCCATGCTACCTCTTTAAAAGCTAAAATATAATCACAGCCTTATCAGAAAAGGATTCACCAGAAGGTGATAGAGTAGGAATGGATGAACCTGAACAGGTTCAGATTTTAGCCTGCCTTTGGCAAAGCTGAACCTGGGTTGTGTTCCAAGGTAGTGATTTGCACCAAGGATTTTTTAAAGAGTGGTTTTCTTTTTATCTAATGGCTAATGCAAGGGTTCCCAAAAGCATATTGAACAGCGAGGGGAAGGAGAGGGGCAGGCAGACATTCTTGTCTTAAACCCCAGTGTATTTAAGAGAGGCGTAATAAAACTCCATTAGTAAGAGATGAGGCTCCTATAGCTACAGAAAGAATTTCAATGCGGTGATGACAAATGTTTTCAAAGTCAAATTTGTGTAGCAGTAGCAAAAATGTTAACCCAATACATTTCTGACAAAGGCTTTCTCTGCCTCAAGAGTGAGCAAGCAGCGTCACAGCTGTTGTCTGATTGGTTTAGGCTTATTAATGCAGCTGAATATTATTTGGAGGTTTACATCTGCCAAAACCACATATGTTAGGGTCAATACTGCTATGGAGAACATTCACTGATGTTCTAGCTAGTGTCTTGATTAGGTTTATACAGCCTGTGGTAATTAATAAAATGTGTAAAAGACTATCATTTTCTGATTTTACTTTTTGTCAATTTTATATTTGTCACTAACATATGTGAAAAGATATAATCATTTAAATTATATACATATTTATCCTTAATGTTAACCTAATACATTTTCATTTCTATGCAAATATAATAATATTATCCATAACTATTAAACAGTTTCTGTACTTTGGGGCAGGTTTAAGAATTACAGTGATGAAAGTTTTCCTGTGGGTTTGGGTACTGTCTTAGCAATAAAAATCTTCCTTATACATTCAGTGTAGCAAGGGGGCATAATGCTTCCTCAGATGACTCCTACAGATCTACAGGGAGGGAACTGAAACTCACTTTTTCACATTTGAATTGTCTTTACAAATTTGGACTCCTGTAAGTCCTTTTCCAAAACATTTTTCATAATATATTTAACTGACCCTTATGGAAAATAGGGATGAAGTCAATAGGGTTCCACAGAAATAAATTTACAGGTCTTTAGAACCTATAGAATGTAATAGAGAACATTTTTGTAAAAAATTCGATTGTTCTACAAATTCTTTTCAATTCTCTAGAATTTTCCATAAAGAGGGAACCTACATGTATTAAAGAATGTTTCCAAATTGAGCTCTCAATATTCCCAACTGGATAAAACTGTGTCTATATAAAAAACTGTTGAAAGAATATATAATGGCTGCCTGCCTAGTTTCAATCAACACCTTCAGAGATAGATAATTCCACTCAAATGACACACACATATATGCACAGTGTTAATAAAACTTTGAGAGATCATGGGTAAAAAATAAGATCTTTCATTTAGTAAAAGAACAAAAATATGTACAAAGTATGTGTTTTCACCAGACCACTAAAAGGCACAACCTGGGGACCATGGCTGAAATTTTCAAAATAGACTAGTAATTTTGGGTGCTTCAATTTTTGTGGGCCCAAGTTGGGACACCGAAAATTAGCTGAATTTTAGAGGCTGGGTGCTCAGCAATTCCTGCCAGATTTTAAATGTCCGTGCCAAACCACTGTGGTGCAAGAGCTGTTCATATTGCCATTTTTTAAATAGCAAACAAGTAATTTTATTTAATTCCTTTGTTGCTTTAAAATGTGTGAACCATTTGGTTCAACCTTTCCAAACAATTGACCAAAGACCAGATCTAGAAAATTTCAGCCCAAGAGTGAAAGCACAAGAAAGTTATAAGTAACTGAAAAAGGCCCTTTAGAATGGAAATGATTAAGCAACCTTTACTACGTGTTCCATCTACAATCAAACACAGCAGCCATGTTAAAGACAATTGGTGCTGATTTAAAGGCAAAGCATACTGAATGCCATAGAAAAAGTGCTATAGTCTGATAAAAGCCTTTGTGGCCTTCTAAAATGACATTGTGACTCTTTATAATCTGAGAATTGTGCATGAGAGTTCTACATTTGATAAGTGAATGGGGAAATGTGAATGTATCATATGGACACAGTATGAGGAAGGAGACATGCAAAATTCTAAAAAATTGGGAGGAAAGAAAGATATACCACACTGGTCAGATACTGGTGATCAGAACAGTGATTACCCCATTATCATATATATTTAAATTACAGTGAATCCAATCCTCTTCCTATTGACATCGGCTGGAGCAGGAGTCTGCCTATGAGGAATTTAAAAAACCCAAGCATATTATTATAAATTTTACTATTCTGTGATTAATATATGTGTATACATATACTCTGTGTGGACATACTCAGTGGAAATATGCATACTGCACATTCACAGTGTGCAGTATATGCCTTTGTTTTTAATAGCTATATATACTGTATATAAATTTCCCCATCGTTTTTACTTACACCATTAATTATACGAAAAACAAAACCCAGAGATTTTTATCCAATTCTTTTCTAAACTGTTATGCCAGTAAACTCCCACTGTGCATCATTAACACGTGTTTTCTGAAGGTCTGAACCTGCAAACACTTATTCAGCTGAGTAACTTTTACCTCATGCAAAATCCCAGTAAAATCGCTGGGACTACTCAACTGAATTAGTATTTTCAGGATTGGGCCCTAAAACCCTTTCCTGGCTCTGGGAATCCTAACTGAACTGATACCTTGAATTATCACATCTCATAACCTATGATTTCCAATACTTTTCATTTTCTTGCTGCCGGTAGCCCCATCGCCCTCAGAAACAGAAGCATTCGTTTTCCAAACCTCAAATATAGACATTAGAACATGAGGTCTCTTTCATTTCACATTCATGCATTAATTCCAAATCAGATACTAAAGGAATATCTTTTTCTAAGCTATCAGGTCTGGCACAGTGTAATGGGACATAGAGGTCCACTGTCCCCACATCCAGGCTGTGGTGAACTAATTGTCTCAGTTGTGATAGATTAGATATTGGACTGATGTTTTATGCCACACTCATTCATGCTGTTTGGCATGCTACCATCTTAATTGTTCAATTATTAGCCACAGTATCAGCTATCTGGATTGATATTAAAAAGGTAATTCCAAACACAGTCCCTCAGAAGCAGCATAAGGCATAGACATGAACCAAGACCATCCCAATATTAAAGCCTACCCAGTGGACAGAGACAGGTCATGAAATCTAGTTCATACACTTTATGAGTGATACAGTTTCAGCCTGAAGCCGTCTTCTTTTGATCTCAGAATTTCAAACGCAATGGTGTAGCTACAGCATTTATTTGTTTTTCTGGCAGGAGGGAGAGTCACTAACTAAGATTAAAAAAAGGTGAACAGAATATTAAAAAACAAACTGCTGAAGGGTACAACCAAGTACTTTTTATTGTGTAAAGAGATCAGTGGAGTTGGCGCTGGTTGCATAGGTGAAACCCCTCGTACAGACACTTCGCACAGCCTCTTCTCCTCCATTCCCCTTCCCATCTTATTTTCCTGCACACTTCCATATAGAACTCGGCTGAAATTAAAATTTAAATAACTGGTCAAACTGTTGTTGCTGCTGTTGAGTTACTGCTGTCTGTAATTCAGAGAAACTGGCACTTTTAAGTTATTGATATTTTCCAACTTCTTTTTTAATCTCCTCTTAAAGCCACATTGAGACAGCATATTAGCTTCCTGGGGACAGAACCCCCTCTGTGAATCTTACATGGTGACTAAGGTTTTCTTACATGAGCTCTCAATAACAAAATCAAGGGGACAGCTTGTGTCCACTCCCTTAAGCAGTCTCTCTGCCAGGTTGTGAGGGGAGAGACCAGGCACAGTTGCACTTACCCAATCACCATGGAGTCTAAATTATGCTCTAAATTATGGCTGTCTGCAGTAGCTCCCAAGGACTCTGAGGGGGAAGGTATATAGCTGGCATAGTCCATAACAGGGGAAACCCCAGTTGACCATCAATAGCCATCAGTGGCTATTAGCCAAGATGTTCAGGGAAGTAACCCCATGCTTAGGGAAACCCTAAATATCCGACTGCCAAAAGCCAGCAGAAATACACCCCTGACTTTTCCTCCATGTTGCCATGTTCTGTACACTCCCCAGAAGCTCTGGTACTGTCCACTGTTGGAGACAGGATACTGAGCTAGATGGACCATTGGTCTGACCCAGCATGGCCATTCTTATGGTCTTATAACCACTCAGGCCAGATTTAAGTCTGCTTTGCACCACCGTAGCAGCACAAATACAACATCTTGGGACCTAGCTTCCCAAACTCAAGCCTTTCTGAATTTCCTATAACATTTCCTGTAATTCATGAATTCTCATCACCCAAGAACACAGAAATCAGTGTCATGTAAGAGACCATGTTCGGTGGAATTTTGAAATATGCATTAAAGAAACAGTTCCGAATAAGCTACTACATTTGTACAGCATACAAGTTGTAAGAAACTTTATATCTACATTCATCGTTAAGGGAAACATTTTCAGAAGTGTCTAAGAAGTCCCATTTTCAAAAGAAACGTACGCACTTAAGGCCAGAGTTTTAAAAGCACTCGGGCATATCTGGCTCTCCTGCTGCAGGGTCAGACAGGTACCAGGTGTTAGCTGTGTGCTGAGCAAGCTACAGGATCAGGTCCCACCTAGTTTGAGAACTCTGCTTTGGGGCCTCTGGGGTTTTGGCTTGAGCTAGGGCTTGGAGCTGCTCATTAGCTACGGTGAGAGTCTGGGTCTAAGAGCCTTTGTTTCATTAAAAGTAAATGGTGCTTATGTCACCGGTGGAAATGGGAGTTAGGTATTTGGAAAGACATGCTGTCAGTCATTTACCTTTTCGTGTGTTGTTTCTTTATGGAAAACAAAATCAATAAAAAGTGAAGAAAATGGAAGTTAAGCTCCCGAGTCATTTAGGTGCTTTTGAAAATTTTACCCTAGTTGCATATTAACATGATATGCAAAAAAACCAGAGCCTTACATTAGTCATTTGGTGGTAGTCAGCAGAAGCCTATGGAAAGAGCAGTGCTTTGCAGAGTGTCTATTTTGATATTTTCAGCTATACTTAACATCAGGGGGATGGCATGTTTTTGATGACTTCCCTCCCAAAAGATTACCTCCCGGTAACAGTCCTTGTGAGAAAGGATCTCAAATTGTGGGTGTGAATGAAAATGAAAGATATAGGTTACCATTCATACTGTGTTATATAACATTTCCCTGGCTCTAATTTATGCTACTTGCAAAGTTAGGTTTGCAACAAATGGTGCCTTATGCAACCTACACTCAGTTCCTCAGACTAATTTCAGAACATTACTATGTGTAGTGTCATAGTGTTAGTTTATTATTATGAATGGTATGAAATCAGATTTGGAGCAGGAAGGAGAGTCATTTCAGGGGAAAAGAGCAGGGATGGGAGAAGAGAAGGAATCACTAAAGTTCTACAAATATTCTAAAAAGGAGACTGGGGTTTATGCTCTACAGTCCCATGTAGCACATGTATTCTCTATCATTCCTTCTTTATGAAAAACACAGCATTAAACACTTGCTTGAGCTAGTATGCTACAAATAGCAGCGTAGCTCGGGTGGCAGCTCAGACTAGCCACCTGAGTACAACCTGCCAGGACCCCCTGCATATGTACTAGGTGACTAGTTCAATATGCCCCAGCTACACTGCTATGTTTAGCATGCTAGCTTAAGTAGAACTAGAATATGTCTGTCTACCCATGCTGGGAAGCACACTTCCAACTTCAGTGTAGCCATACCCTTAGTCTCTGTGTGCCTCAGTTACCCATCTGTAAAATGGGGATGATAGGACTGCCCTAGCACATCTGTCTGCCCAAGCTGGGAAGCACGCTCCCAGTTGCAGTGTAGATGTACTTTAAGTGACTTATGCAAGGTCACCCAGGAAGTCTGTGGTACAACAGGAAATTGAACCCAGGTCTTCTGAGGCTCAGACTAGCACCCTAACTACTGGACTACACTGCCTCATCAGTTATACTCATATAAAACTCTCATGAGCATGTAATGGACCTCACTTGCCACAAGAGTGCCTCCTCCTCAGTAGACATGGCATAGCAGCTTTTTTACCATATGGCACCGACTGCCAATGGTCACTCCATCACTGTAGTAGTCTCTCAGCATGACTCAGTCCTCCAGCTAGGTCAAAATATGGTCCCCTATTCTGGGGTATCAAACTCTCACCAGACCAGCTGTCTGGATGGAACCCCAACAGTTCTTCACCACTTCCCAGTGTCTGGTAGGGGAATCCAGGCCCTCCCTCTACACTGGGATCCAGGCCAGGGACACAATAACCAACAACCAAGGCCTACTCAGTCCCCCTCCTTGTGCTGTTGCCCTGCCTTCACAACTCCTATAGGGTTGATCCTTCTTCCAGGGCTTGGCTCTCTGGATGGTGGCCCCTTCCACCCTCTCAACTCCCAGAGAAAGAAAGAATGAATGAGTGTGTGCATGCACTCTCTCACACACACTCTCTTTAGCCCCTGGCTATTACAGATTTCCTTTCTTTATATTCCTTACCCAGCTTCTCCTCCAGCTGGACTTCATCAGCAGTTAGAATTTATAAATCCCTGGGCCTCCATTCAGGTGTAATTATGAAGGTTAATTGGCCTCTTCAGTGCCATCTTAACCCCTTCAGGCCTTGTGTGGGGTTTTATCACAGAGCACTATAATAGTAGACCACCTCAGCGGATCTGCATCTGGATCTCTTCTTGTGCATGAGGAAGGGTTAGGGGTGAGGGGCTAGGTGGCATTTAGGTACACCGCTACCTCAATATAACGCCACCCGATATAACACAAATTTGGATATAACACGGTAAAGCAGTGCTCCAGGGGGGCGGGGCTGCGCACTCCGGTGGATCAAAGCAAGTTCAATATAACGCGGTTTCACCTATAACGCGGTAAGATTTTTTGGCTCCCGAGGACAGCGTTATATCGAGGTAGAGGTGTATTATCTCTCTGGGTTTGGGACCCTAGACACACACTCCAGGTGCAGGCCCCACGTCTGATACCTCTCTTCGCAGTGAGGACCCCTCAGTCCAATTGCCTCGGCCCTGAAACTGGTGCTGGCTTTCCCAAGCCTTATCAGTAGCTGCTGCCTGCGTTGAGAGTCGTACCAAAGTTGTGGGCCCTCTGCTATGGGCCTCAGGTACTGTGTGGCAATGTAAGCAAATAACACAGACTTTGCAAGGGCATTTCTAAACACATGCTTATTTTACCTTAAGACAGTACAAGTCCAGAGAAAAACAACAAAACCTGCAGGCATATCACTGCCTCAGTTTCCTCACCACTCCAAAATCCCCATCGGATTTTGTCAGTGTGTTTTCAGAGTCCCAGGAACCTCCTCTCTTCCTTCACCTCTGGCCTCCTGCCCAATCTTACCTGCTTCTAGTTTTCTACACCTCCCCTTCAATAAGCTCCCCTTAGCTTGTTCAGGTCCAGCAGCCAAAAGGTTCCTCCACTCAGAGAACATATTCCTTTTTAATAGTAGCTCCTAACACCTCTTTCTTGTTCCTCTTTTCTGCTGGGGATTTTCCATTGCTGCAGCCCCACCCGATGTAGACAACCTGGGAGAACCAGCTTCCTTTAGGTTGGTCACTGTCTTCAGCATACCTGTTGTTCTACCAGAGCAGAGTCATGCAATGTTAATGCCTTTTTTATTGTTCTATAGCAGTTTCCAGCCAGGGTTTGCGAGACACATGATCAGTCTTTGCTAGCAAAAGGCTGATTCGATACATACTGAGGGTTAGATTTACACTTAAGGAATGCCTACACTGCAATTAGACACCCGCAGCTGGTCCATGCCAACCGGCTTGGGCTCACGGGGCTCAGGCTGTGGGGCTGTTTAATTGCAATGTAGACTTCCGGGCCCAGGCTGGCACCTGGGCTCTAGGACCCTGCGAGGTGGGAGGATCCCCAAGCTCAGGCTGCAATTAAATGGCCCCACAGCTCAAGCCCTGCAAGCCCAAGTCAACTGGCACAGGCCAGCTTGTGGCCTCTCCTCCCCAGGCAGGAGAAGAGTAGTGGTTCCGCTAATTTTATAGCCTTCTATGCTAGCAGAAAGGAGTGTGGGGTCAGTATCTGGTCCTTATAAAGTTAGACAATGTTTAAAATATTCTAGAAACGATACTTTTCAGTGTGATGCATATAAAGAACAGTGCTGACATTCTTCAGACTTTGATCTGTTCTTCCTCTGACTCACAAAATAAAATTATCCCTGCAGATATAAAATATAAACCTATGAAAGCAATCCTTTTCTCAGCAGAGTATTGTGACAGAGCAATCACGCATATAGTTAAACACATTAGGAATGAATTATGTCCGGCTGAAGCTCTTGGGTTTAGGGTGCCTGTCTGAAGTTAATCTTCCTGGCTGCTCCATTGGTTTAAACATTTTACCTCCCGTTTTGCATGTTATTAATTAATCGCAGTTAACTCATGTGATTAACTCGAAAAAATTAATCGCGATTAAAAACATTAATCGCAATTAATCACACTTTTAACAATAGAATTTATTAAATATTTTTGGATGTTTTTCTACATTTTCAATATTGATTTCAATTACAACACAGAATACAAAGTGCACACTGCTCACTTTATATTATTATTTTTTATTACAAATATACGCACTGTAAAAATGACAAACAAAAGAAATAGTATTTTTCAATTCACCTCATAAAAGTAGTGAAGTGCAATCTCTTTATCGTGAAAGTGTAACTTACAAATGCAGATTTTGTTTTGGTTACATAACTGCACTCAAAAACAAAACAGTGTAAAACTTAGAGCCTACAAGTCCACTCAGTCCTACTTCTTCTTCTGCCAATCGCTAAGACAAACAAGTTTGTTTACATTGACGGGAGATAATGCTGCCTGCTTCTTATTTACAATGTCACCTGAAAGTGAGAACAGGCGTTCGCATGGCACTTTTGCAGCCAGCGTTGCAAGGTATTTACATGCCAGATATGCTAAACATTCATATGCCCCTTCATGCTTCAGCCACCATTTCAGAGGACATGCTTCCATACTGATGAAGCTCATTAAAAAAATAATGCGTCAATTAAATTTGTAACTGTACTCCTTGGGGGGAGAATTGTATGTCTCCTGCTCTGTTTTACCCGCATTTTGCATATATTTCATGTTATAGCAGTCTCAGATGATGACCCAGCACATGTTCGTTTTAAGAACACTTTCACAGCAGATTTGACAAAACGCAAAGAAGGTACCAATGTGAGATTTCTAAAAATAGCTACAGCACTCGACCCAAGGTTTAAGAATCTGAAGTGCCTTCCAAAATCTGAGAGGGACGAGGTGTGGAGCATGCTTTTAGAAGTCTTAAAAGAGCAACACTCTGATGAGGAAACTACAGAACCCAAACCACCAAAAAAGAAAATCAACCTTCTGCTGGTGGCATCTGACTCAGATGATGAAAATGAACATGCGTCTGCACTGCTTTGGATCTTTATCAAGCAGAACCCATCATCAGCGTGGAAGCATGTCCTCTGGAATGGTGGTTGAAGCATCAAGGGACATGTGCATCTTTAGTGCATCTGGCACATAAATATCTTGCAACGCCAGTTACAACAGTGCCATGCGAACGTTTGTTCTCACTTTCAGGTGACATTGTAAGCAAGAAGCAGGCAGCATTATCTCCTGCAAAGTGTTTGTCTGAGTGATTGGCTGACCAAGAAGTAGGACTGAGTTTTACATTGTTTTATTTTTGAATGCAGAAACGGATTTACAGTGAAACACGGGGTGCCCTGGCATGGGGCCCGCCAACAACAGGGGACCCCAGGGCCGGGCAGTTGCGGGGGCAGAAGCTTGGTCCTGCCGGCTCCTGGGGCTCCTGCTGCAGACTCCACACCCACTGGCAGCCAAGCTCCACACTCCCCCGCCTCTTCCCCGCCTCTTCCCCCGAGCGTGCTGCGTTCCCACCCCTCCTTTTCCCTCCCAGTGCTTCCCCCGCTGCCAAACAGCTGTTTGCCGTGCTCAGGTCTCTCAGTAGGCAGAGAAGAGGCGGGTGCGGGGCCTTGGGGAAGGGGGTGGAATCGGGGCAGGGTGAAGCAAAGGCAGGGCCCCCGCATTCCCCCTACACATACACATACCCCCCCCACCGTGAGCCANCCCCTCCTTTTCCCTCCCAGTGCTTCCCCCGCTGCCAAACAGCTGTTTGCCATGCTCAGGTCTCTCAGTAGGCAGAGAAGAGGCGGGGGCGGGGCCTTGGGGAAGGGGGTGGAATCGGGGCAGGGTGGAGCAAAGGCAGGGCCCCCGCATTCCCCCTACACATACACATACCCCCCCCACCGTGAGCCACTCAGGGCAGGGGGCTGGCAGGGGGCAGAGGGCTGGGAGCACCCCCACAACCCCAGGCCTGACTCCTGCACCCCCCACACATACCCAATCCCCCCACACTCCATGCCCTGACTCCTGCACCTCCCTAAATCCCTACCCCCACCCTGAGCACCAAATGGGAGCTCCTGCACACATACCCCACATTCCCACCTGCACCCCTCACACCAAATGGGAACTGCCCCAGGTAAGCGCTCCACACGCCAATCTCCTGCCCCAACCCTGAGACCCCTCCTGCATCCTAATTCCTGGCCAGACCCTGCACCCCAACCCACAGCCCCCTCCTGCACCCGAACTCCTTCCCAGACCTTGCACCCCCAGCCCTGACTCCTGCACACCCTCACAACTCCCATCCATGACTCCTGCACCCCTCACACACACACCCAGCCCCCTGCCCTCCCTGACTCCTGCACCCCCTCACAACTCCCAGCCATGACTCCTGCACCCCTCACACACCCCCAGCCACCTGCCCTCCCTGACTCCTGCACCCCTCTCACACACCTCAAGTCCCCTGCCCTCCCTGACTCCTGCACACCTCCCCACCTGCACCCCTCACACCAAATGGGAGCTGCCCCAGGTAAGTGCTCCACACCCCAAATCCCTGCCCCAGCCCTGAGCCCCCTCCTGCACCCTAACTCCTGGCCAGACCCTGCACCCCAACCTCCAGCCTGCTCCTGCACCCTAACTTCCTACCTGACCCTGCACCCCCAGCCCTGAGCCCCCCCCCCGCACCCTAAGTCCTGGCCAGACCCCACACCCCAACATTTTTTACATTTTTTTTATAAAGTGCTCTTATCCAAAGCACTTTACAATAGTTAGCTAATGGTACAAACAATATTTGGAAAGATCATTAAGTGGTCTGCCGAGACCCTCAGAGATTTTCAAGTGGTCTGTGGAAAAATAAGTTAGACTACAAAAACTATCAAGGTACCTCACTTTATTTTCATTTACTTCCTATTACTTATAGGAGGAGGATGAAGAATGAAAAACGGGGGCGGGGGGAGATAAGAGAGAACGTTCTTTTTCCTGGTCCCAAGGAGGGGCCCCAAAAATGAAGCTGAGCACAGGGCCCCATGAACTCTAAATCTGCCACTGTTTGAATGCAGTTTTTTTGTACATTCTTCTACATTTGTAAGTTCATTTTTCATGATAAAGAGATTGTACGACAGTACTTGTATGAGGTGAATTGAAAAATACAATTTTTTTTTGTTTTTTACAGTGCAAATATTTGTAATCAAAAATAAATATAAAGTGAGCACCGTACACTTTGTACTCTGTGTTGTAATTGAAATTAATATATTTGAAAATGTAGTAAACATCCACAAATATTTAAAATAAATGGTATTCTATTGTTGTTTAACAGTGCAATTAATTGCAAGATTAATCACGATTAATTTTTTTAATCACTCGACTGCCCTAGTTATTTGTTATTATTCTTCATGCTGCGGCAGTAGTGCCCAGAGGCCTGGATCAGGATCTTGTTGTGGCGCTATACAAACACATAGGAAGAGATGGCCCCACCACCTGAAAGCTTTATAATCTGAAATTCCAGTCCTGTAATCTGATCCTGTGCATACAAGCAGCTCCTCTCTAGTCAAGGTTATGGACCTTCCTTTGTTAACAACATAAATTGGGCCCAAACTCAATAGTGGGAAAGTTACTGTACATAATGTTAATAGGAGTTATGTTCATGCTCAGGCCGGCTCTGGATTTGGTGGGTGATAATCCCAAACACTCTCCCTTGTGGTTATCTTGCATAAAAAGGAAGCAATGCAGCAGGGACAGTAGCAGGAGCCACTAATCACAGATATTCTGCAATAGAACGTGTGGTTTGTTTACCATTTCATAGTTAGAGACATTTGTGAACGTCCCTTCCAAGAGTTAACAGTAAGTTATTGTTAATGGGTGGGAGAGGTGGGGGTTAAGGGACAAACCAACATGTCACTCCATTCATGTTAGAGATTAAGCAGTGCTGGGAGTGGCGGGTTCAAGCAGAGCTCCTGATTTAATTCTTCCTTTGTTATCCCCTGCATCCCAGGTACACTGCGGTTACTGAGACAGCTAAGAGGCTGTGAAGCAAATTTGATAATCTTGTCCTTTGCATGTGCAGACACGTTTTCAGTAAGAGAATGGGGAATCAGTGTAAATGAATCCATCGATCCCTTGTACAATTCTGCCACAAACAATTTAGAATAAGATTTATGGGATGTCAAGTGCAGCAGTTGGCGCTTGAGCAGTGATATAATTGAGGACATTTTTAAGTGTTAGGGGGAAAAATTAAGTGGTACTGTTTCTACTAACAAAGAGGGGGAAAGCACCAGCGGAGCAATAAAACCTTTATTGTCCACGTTGTTCCTACTGACCTTACTATTTTAGCCATAAATGGTCTTTATGCTCTATTAGATTACAGTCAAAGTAATCATTGGTATGATGGGCTGTGTCAGCACTACGTATGCACATGGACATTTATCTGCCTTCAAAATTGGACTTTTATACAAATCTCTCATATGGCACAGTATCAAATCCAAAATATTTCATAAACCAAAAAGCTAATGAAAAGCAATTCAGCCATAGTGTCAAAAGATGTGATCTCTATGAAGACAGCCATCAAACAGGAGGGTTATTCATTCATGTGGTCACTAAACAAAACACTATAGGCTAAACCATGAGTTGTGTTGCTATGGGAGTGTGGGGAAGGTTGGCATACGGTTGCCTCATTCCTCAGCTCAAGCACATAGAAGTATATTTTAGCATATAACATTTCAGAAAAAGTTTGTGTTTTTTTCCTCAATTTTATTTTTATATTATTTCATGAGCTATCAGTAATGTAATATGATGTCGTGTCATATGACAAGTCATGTCATATATGTCAAGTCATGTCATGATATAGTTTAGTTGAAATATTTTAATTTTTTTTTATAAAAACATGAATGGGAGCAGTTACATAGTTCATATTGAAACATGTTCTCTTACTTTCTAGATCCAACTGTCTCCTGTTTGTGTTGTAATGAAAGAGTGACACTGACACTTTATCTATTTAAAGTGTCAGATTGCTTCATTACAACACAAACAGAAGCCACTTGGATCTAGAAAATAAGCAACAGCTGCCCTTAGGGTTTTTTTAAGCAAAATAAAAATGACATATTCTGACTGTGTCAATATGACATAATGCGGACATGTTATGTTTTGCACTAGTGCTATTGATATGAAATAAGGTAAAAATAATATGTACAAATGAGAAAAATAAACTTCAAAACAAAATTTTGTTTTGAAATGATGTTTTCCAAAATGGAAGATTACTAAAATCTGGAAAGTGTTATCAAAAGCGATATGATTTCATGGAAAATTTCAGTTTTGTCAAAACTATTCTATTAAAATTTTCTGACCTGCTCTATCTATTAGTAATAATCCTTTGGGAAATAAATGGGGTTTAACAAACATAGCTAACTTCTGGTGATGTACTGCATTTACTTCTTAGTAATTTTAAATAGTCATGAAGCTGTCCCATCCCTTCATCTTAGCTGATTAAACTACTCAGTTAAATGTGTTTATGAAAGTGACAGAAAATGGATCCATATATATTGCATTCTCTTGGTAAACTGTTGTTTATTAAAAGAAGATATTTGTACCTATAGATTGTTTCTGTAAAGTCTCCTCAAAAGGCTTCTTACTGTTTAAATAGCTTAGTCGGGGTCAATGTATGCGTTTCAGATAAATATTTTCATATACTGGCTAAGGTAACAACAACCAAAATTACAGCATCCTTTCTGTACTCAGGAATGACTGACTCATTTCCTTTCTTCTGAGTTTAAGTATATTTGGGTGAGGATTGACAGAAAGGAAATTAAGTTTCGTAACTATTATTTTATGCCACTTTTTTCAGGCTACTGCCTGATCTGTATTTTCATGAGTATTTTCTATGTGAAAAGACAACTGGAAGATTTTAGCTGTATGGTACACCCTCCAGCAAGCCTTTTCAATCACTTCTCTGAAGTAGTGTGTGTCCCAAATGTTTAAGGGGGATAGTTCAAAATAAAATTTCCTGTAATATATATTGCTAAACACAAACTTTTAAAGTCTTACTAGTAGCAGTTCTTCTAGCTTTGTTTTTTATTGATATAGGGTTTGATGTCAAATTTTGTTTTGTTTTCAATATACTATAAAAAATAGTTCAACAGATCCTCTTATGTGGTCAACTACAGAAAAAACCCTACCCAATAGGAGAAAATGAAACAATGTATAAGTGAAGTTTTGGCAGTTTTCTGTAAGTTGTACATCAAATTCAGATCTAATGTAACTATATTGACTTTAAGAAACTTACTGTCATTTAATTCATGAATGAACTTCACTCTGAAAAGGGTGAGAAATGCATATCTTATTCTGCTATTTCAGTTCCTTAAGAGCTGTATTTAGAGATATAGCAGTAGCTGTATTTTCATATTCACATGTCTACTAAATATGACATATGTGATGTACAAACATATGGGTCCGTACTCTGGGAACATTCTTGGATTAAATACTCACAAACACACCCAACCCTCCTCCAGTATTCAATTAATCTCCTTCTCCATTCAAATGTAAGTCTCATGAGAAATGCATAAGACTTTTAAAAATCTCTCTTAAATATACAACTACAGCTACAGTAGCAATATTCTTGTATGTTTGTCAAATAAGCATGGCGTAACATAGGCTGGCAAAGAACTCATTTGAAGAAAGCCTTGTGATTTATTGCCCTGGTTCTCTGCTGAGCTAAGCTTCTGTTCAGTGCAGCAGGAGAGAAGAGGAAGGGGCCAGGAATTCTGGCAGGGATCCATACTCTTACCAAAGTCTATTACATCACACACTGTTACCTTTATCAACCTAACTTGTAATCTCAGAATATATCAAGTTAATTCAACAGGAGCCATCTTCCATAAAGCCATGTTGACTGGCATTATGTTACCCTTCTTTAATTCTTTATTAATTAAGCCTCTCAAATGTGTACTTTGTTTATGTTTCATAGATACATGGTGAAAATCTGAATAGTACCTCAAACATAAGACAATCTTTCCTCCCTGTTACTGGAATATTAAACACTCAAAAATAAAATCAGTAAAATCAGTTCTGTGCTTTCCTACAACACACCAAAAGGGGGTATGGGAAGTTTCCATATTGAATTATATTCCAGTAAAGCTGAATAAAAAGTTATGTTTAATGATCTTAGATAGTTCTCTTCAGTGGTTGAGGTATAAAGCTTGGCTTGTTTAGCCTAACCAAAAGAAGGCTGAGGGGAGATATGATTGCCCTCTATAAATATATCAGAGGAATAAATACCAGGGAGGGAGAGGAATTATTTAAGCTCAGTACCAATGTGGACACAAGAACAAATGGATATAAACTGACCATCAGGAAGTTTAGACTTGAAATTAGACGAAGGTTTCTAACCATCAGAGGAGTGAAGTTCTGGAACAGCCTTCCAAGGGGAGTAGTGGGGGCAAAAGACCTATCTGGCTTCAAGACTAAGCTTGATAAGTTTATGGAGGGGATGGTATAATGGGATAGCCTAATTTTGGCAATTAATTGGTCTTTGACTATTAGCAGTAAATATGCCCAATGGCTTGTGATGGCATGTTAGATGGGGTGGGATCTGAGTTATTACAGAGAATTCTTTCCTGGGTGTCTGTCTGGTGAGTCTTGCCCACATGCTCAGGGTTTAGCTGATTGCCATATTTGGGGTCAAGAAGGAATTTTCCTCCAGGGCAGATTGGCAGAGGCCCTGGGGGGTTTTCGCCTTTCTCTGCAGCATGGGGCATGGGTCATTTGCTGGAAGATTCTCTGCATCTTGAAGTCTTTAAACCTTGATTTGAGGATTTCAATGGCTCAGACACAAGTTTGATACAGGAGTGGGTGGGTGAGATTCTGTGGCCTGCGTTGTGCAGGAGGTCAGACTAGATGATCATAATGGTCCCTTCTGACCTTAAAGTCTATGATTCTATGCCAGTCTTAGAAGCAGCCTTTATTAGTATATCTTTAATATGGCTTTCCTCCTCCTGCTGCCGCTGCTCTTTCAGCTTTGTATTCTCTTCACCAGACTGCAAATGATTCAGCTAAACATTTCACAAGCACTAGTTTTACAGCTCAAATTGCTACTATTCTTTATTGGCTCCATGTTTATCAATGGCATCCTTTCTAAAATGTAAGTGCCTTGAAAGCTGGCACTGTCTAAATTATCCAGACTATGATGTACAATATATTGGCTGAATATTTACAGTTTTCTATCTTAGCTACTAAGCCTTCTTATCCTTTACATCTAGGATTCCTTTCTATAAAGAAACATGGTCTACTATTCTATAGTCTACCAATCAAAAACCTGCCTGGATGTATATCTACGCAACTACTTCAATGGAGTCAGGTACCTAGTTCCAAGGTCTGAATTTTTCTTCTATGACCACATTCTGGTATCAGTTACACTTTGAGTTTAATGGGAGCTAAATCCATGTAAATGAGAACACGATCAGGTCACAGTGCTTTTAAAAGTTGGGTTGAAAATTATCTTTTTAATATGTTTTATAATAAATCTATTCCGATTATATTGCTTTGCTATGAAGATATGGTAGGAAGCCCATATGAGGTACCTTGTTATTTTTATTGAACCTGAATTATTTATTGATCCATTACGTTATCCTACATTAATAAACGTCTTTGTTGATTTAGCTCTCGACCTCCATCTACGTTATGTTGTATCACATTTTGCTTTCCAGCACATAATGTTTTTTGTGTATAAGATACACTATACACAATCTTAACACCACAGTGTGTCTTCTACCATCTGAGTGCTTTGCTAATATTGCTTTCAGAATATCTGCTTGCTCCCTGCAGCTAAGTATTTCCAGAGTTTGTCATTGGGATACTCTGCTTCATTTTAAAATAAATAGATAAAATAATAGAAAATATATTTCTTACCAGGGGTGAGGGTAGGATAACAAATTCTGGAATAAGTTGCTAAAATGGTCAGAAATAGTTAATAGATAATGTATAGTTAATAGAATGCCATGTTACTTTTGCATTATCTTTGTGGTTATGTCAAAGGATCCTAGAGGTACAGCAAAGTAAAGAGGAGGCCTGTTTATGAGAGTTCTGTAAGAACTCAAAAGCCAAAATTGGCACTGCTCAGTTCAGTCCAAATAAAGCAGAAACACCAGCAGACTCAATGCTTCCACAATATCCCCAACCCAGCATTAACATACACCTCTTACCCATACGCCTGACTCCTCACCTTTTAAAAAGAACAGTACTTGTGAAGTTACACAAACTTTGACCACTTCACACTCCGGTGGAGTGGGTGATAATAGATCTAAGGGAGTCTGAGTGAGATATCATTTATTGTAAGAGCATCTAATTTGCTACCTGACACACAACCTCTGAGTCTGAGTTTCATAATTCCCTTGACCCCCCAAAAATAAGAAGATAGTCATCCTGCAAGTTGATCACGTTCCATGGTTTTTCATAGAAAGGGGCATTGGGAGGGTTATGGTCTAAGAACAGCAGACAACTCTTCTGCTTTCAATTTAGTGGCAGAGTAAATGTTACTTTGGAGAAAAATTCACTATGCTGAAAGCAGGGTCCTTTGGGAGGTAAATAGGAAGCACTGTATTTCTCCAGCACACTTAACATGCACGTTGCGTGTGGGTGTGGTGCAGCAGTTCTAATGTGGTTTGATATCTACCCTCTGTGGCCCATTACTATCTACTTTTATAGTTTATATGAAAGTTATAAAACCACTTCAGAAAAGAATGCAGTTGGACTTGTATCCTCTGTAGCCCATTAGTATTCTTACTAAAACAAAAACAAAAAACCACACCCACAACCAGTTTCAGAGCTGAAGGAGTCACATCTTAGCCAAGGCTCTTTGGGATTTTAAGTGACTATTCAAATAACGAATAGGCAAACAGAACCAATAGTGATGTAATATTGTTGATGAAAGTAGTAGTGGAGAGTAACAGCTGCATGCAACACGGCCACCTAAGCAAGTCAGATCAAGTTGATTGGTAAAGCTTAAGCCTTTTGAACCTTCTCTATTAAGTCACATTTTGAAAGGAATTAACAATGTTTACTCACTGCTCTTAGAATTACTTTTGACATCAGTACTTACCCAGCTGCTCCTGCGCGGAATCTGCCATTACTCCTTCTTCTTCTGCCCCACTTGCCAGAATTAATGCTATTATCACAGTGACAGATTTCTCTTCCTAGTAAGATAGCCTGCCTTCATCACCTGAATAAATGCTGTGGTGACTTTTATTCCTGGGAACTTTACTGCTAAGGTACCTTCCTTTGTATGAGATCATTTCCTCTTGGATGCTGAGGATATTACCGCTGCAAGTCTAAAAATTAACCATGGCAAAAAAATAAGGCTCATCTGTCAATTTCAGGATTCCCAGATTTGATTTAAAAACATCACACAGGCATTTGTGCAGGTAAAACACAAAGCCCCAAATTTTAAAAGGTATTTAGGCATTGCTGCACTCAGTCTAACTGATGTAGGAACCTAAATTAGTTGGGTATTGCACTGCCTAAATACCTTTAACAATGTGGGCCAACGCAACCATGATCCACACCGGGTGCCAACAAAACAAGCCAGCACAGTCTGTTATTAACTCCAAGTCTCGTTAGCCAATGTCAGCATGCTGCAGAATGGCTGCTACTAGTTCTCTTAGGCCATAGTCCAACTACAGTAGTGAAAACACAACAACAAACCTAAGTACAAGTTTGACACTGAAGATATCAAAAGGCCTTTTAGTATTGGTCACTTTACTCAAAGAATCACTGTAAAAATGTATATATCTCCATGTTCCTCTATTTTCTGGGTATCCTTTTCAGTCTAGGCTCACAGTACACATATTGTGGTCTAAATTTTCAAAATTGGCCAGTGATTTTGAGTGCCCAACTTGAGACATCCTAAAGGGACTTGTTTTTCTGTGTTCAGTACTTTCTGAAAACCAATCTCCTGTAAGGTACATCAAGCCAGGAACTTAAAAACTGAGGCACCCAAAGTCACTAGTCACTTGTGAAAATTCCATCCATTAACTATATTATCAGCTTGCATAGTGTAATCTCTATTATTAGTTGTCGGTAAAAAGAAACGGTCATGTAAAACAGTTATTAATAGCAAGCAGTTTCATATCAAACTTTAGGTATTGTATCTGAGAAAAAAATCTCGCCAGGGATTAGTTTGTAGGCAATTCAAGAATGTGAATAAGAACATAAGAGCGGCCATACTGGGTCCATCTAGCCCAGTATCCTGTCTTCCAGGACCAAAGGTCCATCTAGCCCAGTATCCTGTCTTCCAACAGTGGCCAATGCCAGGTGCCCCTGGCAAACAGAGGCTTCTGGCAAACAGAGGCTAGGGACACCATCCCTGCCCATCCTGGCTAGTAGCTATTGAATCTATTTACATAAGCACTAAACAACATCAACAGGCAAACTTGTTTTTAAAATTATTATTTCTGAAACTTCAAGGGATTCAGTTAATTTTTAAACACTTCGGAAAAATTCATTACAATCCTGATTTGTTTTTTAATAACTTTCTGCTCTTGATTCACTAAGTAAATAACATTGTAAACAGGGTTATATTGGCAATCCTGGTGAACATTTGTCTATAGCAGTGCTACTGGGAACAGATATATATATATTCATACACACACATAGGGATGTTTTCTGTGTAATGCATGGGGAATTAGATATGCAACTTCTGTTAATTAATAGGAATTGTATGCCTAACTTATGCACATGCTGAACTGCAAATGTACCCGTCAGTGTTTGTACATTCAAACAAGCTGCCAAGTGCATCACCAACACCCTGAGTCACAACATCTGTTGAGTTTCTGAATCATGGATCTATCCCTGGGTGTCGTGAGATATTTGAAGTGATCTATGACTGCTATGCTATTGCTATGATTGCTATTACTTACTTTCCAAATTGCTCCATACTGTATGTGCAATACAGGAAATAAACGTTATATTAGGAGAATCAATCTCATCTGTCCAGCCAAAGGACCCTGGTTGAAGCTAGGGAGTGGTTTGAATCATTGTATCAGCTATATGAGGATATTGATCCCAGGCCTTCACAATGGGCCCTGAAACTGCTATTCCCACCCCCAAAGAGTTTCAAAAACAAGTTGGCCCCTTGCTTGGTGCACCCTCTCCCACTGCAATGCCCTAGTCAAGAGCAGGTATTAACCACTGATCCAGCCTATTTGACTTAATCTGACCTTTTCAGCTTTGGGGCTTTAGCTATTAGAGTGCCCTGATCATATCCCTATTTGTTAATGTCTTATTTCTTACCAACCATTAAGAACATAAGAATGGCCATATTGGGTCAGACCAAATGTCCACCTAGCCCACCATCCTCTCTTCCGACAGTGGCCAATGCCAGGTGCCCCAGAGGGAATGAACACAATAGGTAATTATCAAGTGATCCATTCCCTGTCACCTATTCCCAGCTTCTGCCTAACAGAGGCTAGGGCCACCATCCCTGCCCATCCTGGCTAATAGCCATTGATAGACCTATCCTCCATTAACTTATCTAGTTCTTTTTTTGAACCCTGTTAAGTCCTGACCTTCACAACATCCTCTGGCAAGGCGTTCCACAGGTTGACTGTGCATTGTGTGAAAAAATACTTCCATTTGTTTGTTTTAAACCTGCTGCCTATTAATTTCATTTGTTGACCCCTAGTTCTTGCAGTATGAGAAGGAGTAAATAACACTTCCTTATTTACTTTCTCCACACCAGTCATGATTTTATAGACCTCTATCATATCCCCCCTTAGTCTTTTTTCCAAGCTGAAAAGTCCCAGTCTTATTAATCTCTCCTCATATGGCAGACGCTCCATACATCTAATCATTTTTGTTGCCCTTTTCTGAACCTTTTCCAAATCCAATAGATCTCTTTTGAAATGGGGCGACCGCATCTGCACGCAGTATTCAAGATGTGGGCATATCATGGATTTATATAGAGGCAATATGATATTTTCTGTCTTATTATCTATCCCTTAATGATTCCCAACATTCTGTGCCACTGCACATTGAGTGGATGTTTTTAGAGAACTATCCACAATGACTCCAAGATCTCTTTCTTGAGTGGTAACAGCTAATTTAGACCCCATCATTGTATACCTATAGTTGGGATTATGTTTTCCAATGTGCATTACTTTGCATTTATCAACATTGAATTTCATCTGCCATTTTGTTGCTCAGTCAACAAGATAAAAGATTAAAGATAAAGCCTGCCAAAAAAACCCACCAAAACACACAAGCTTCTTAAACCAAAGTAATGACCATTACTAAACATCTGTGCATGCGTGAAGCGCCAAGGGCCAGTGCAGATCACACCACATGTAGAGAGACATGTAGGCCATATGCTCTGGCTTAGAAAGTTTCTTGCAGGCAATTATGTGAATATGGGGGTTGGGGGAGCGTTTGGTTTTTTCCCCATCTCTGCAGGAGAGTGAATATGGCTGGGACTATTGTGCACAGTTTTCAGTGTGTACGAGAGCAAAACCCAATCTATTTGTAAAGTATAAGTATGGGCTCATAAGTAATTTCCATCAATGCCTTACTCTCTGTCTAACATAGTGAAAATGAATGGGAAATACATGGATAGAGTACACAGCGTGATCATGCATATTGTGAACTGTTATGATTTGGAAACAACCCACCATTAAAGCATGTTGTTATCTATAACAGGTGCGAGGGAAAGCCCCAGGGTGCTCCATTTACACTCCAGCTGGCTGCCTGAGGCGCACCAGAATTGAACATGTGATTTCCCCATGAATAAAATATATTTATAAGTGTTATTTTGTTCTGAAGGTTTTCATTTGTGATTTGACGTGAGAGAAGGCAAGTAGCACAGTTTGGACTCATAGCATATCCTATAATATTTAAAAATATTATTTATGATCTGTAATACCATAGTGCTTAGGAGCCCCAAGGGGCTTCTTTAAACATCTGAGCACAAGTCTTGGAGTATTTATATTTGTTAGTGAGACATAATGATGTTTTCAGGTACTACTAATGCTGATCATGTAAAAAGTTTGACTACTCAAAATTAGAGCTGAGAGTAGGTGGCATTATTTTCTTTCTATCTTTGCTTAACTTTAAGTCCCTGTGGGGAGATAAGCACACCCCCATCAGCTATCTCACGGTTACTTGCAATCCTGATTAGGGATGTTTTGCTGAAGCAGGACATTAGTAGGCTATGTAAGCAAGTGCCTAACTCTAAGCACATGAGTAGTCCCAATGGCACAACTCTTATGCTTAAAGATATATAACTTTCTGAATCAGGACCATAAGGAAAATACTCTGTAAGTAGCTTATTCTCAGTCCATGTTTTTCAGGCCAATAAGTTGAATTCCAGTAAGAAGTGTGTGTCTCTCAGACACATAGAAAGTGTGAGGGAGAGAAAGAAACAGAGGTAGGAGGTTAGATTGTGCTGCTGCTTATCTTTAAACCTGACAAATCTACACACAAACATCTTTGCCAAATTATGTCCCCAAGTGCGAATGCAAGAAGGATAAAATGGCCTCAAATAATTTCATTTACTTATATTCCCATTTTACAGACTCATTCCTGAATTGACTTATACAGACGTAAAATTCAAGTATGATCCTCCCAGAATTTTGTTTTCCTTAAAATATTTTCAAGATGTTGTCTCCCTTTATGTGCTATGAATAATTCCTGTGTTCAGAGACAGTGCAGCTGTTCGAATTGAAGCTGATTTCTGAATGGTTTTGCCAGGAAATTTCCCCCCTCCCCCTCTACAAGTAAACGCTAGACAAGCAAAACTGCAAAATATAGAAATCTAATCAATGGTATTTTTTTTAAATTAGAAGACATGCTTGCTTCAACTAAATTATGGTGTACTTCAGTCACAGTTTAGATGCTAATAACTGATTATGGCCCATTGAGACAAGAGGTTGCTTTTGGAAACATATTGGAGCTCCTATTATTAGTAGTAATAGTAGTATTACCATGGCACTTAGGAGCCCTAGTCACAGATGCCATTGTACTAGCTGAAGTACAAACATAGAACAAAGAAAGATGGCCACTGCCCCAAAGAGTTTACAGTCTAATTAAGGATCCTGTCTCTACAAATGTTTCCCCCTTTCACTAGTGAATAAAGGCTTCAGGCACTACATGCTCCAGCTTTGGCATTTTAAACAAATAATGAATAGAGAAGCAATATAAGTCTGAGCATTTACAAGCTTTGCTATGATTGATTGATCAAAACAACCTGTCTGACTGACCCTCTATTTTATTCCTTAGAATCTATCACCACCTGGGAACTCCCTGCCCATCACCAGATCACATGAAGAGACCATTCCACCCAGGACATCAGGTCTGAAGTGGCCCCCTGTGAGCAGGAGAAGGGGTGGCTAAGAGCAGGGCAGAGTCAGACCTGAAGCAAAGATTCTTCCCAAAGCAAGAGGCCAGGGCAGCTCAGGATGAGCAAAATGGGGTGAAGATACAGCTTGGGTCCACCTGCCATTGCCTCCTGGACTGTGGCCTGGTTGGGGCACCTCCCTCCAAAAGCCACTAAGTGCTAAGCAGGCCCCATTCCATGTCTCCTTCACGTTAGACTCTGGACATTATTTTCTGTCTAGTGGTTGGCTTGTTTGCTCCGATCTACACCTAGCAGTCACTCCCCACCCTCCCAATTTTTTTCCTCTCCTATTCCCTCCCTCAGTAGCCTTATATTCCTTCCTTTCTCTTTCCCACTTCCCTGCTGTAATCATCCACCTCCTGCTTCCCCCCCTCACTCCCCTTCCCTCATAGTGCATTAAAAATAATCATATAGAACAAATTTTATTTCTTAAGGTGGGTTTATATATAAAGATGGAGTTTGCGACCCAATACTGTGATCACTCTGCTACTATGTTGCATCCCTTCCCCACTCCCACCATCTGAAGATGGAAATATAGGGGCTCAAAGGTGTTAACATGACCCTGTCACTGTCCAACATTGAACAGTGTTAAACAAGGTTTGGGGTTTGATGTACAGAGACCTCAGCCTGCTTAGTACCATGGCAAACACATAATTAAAAATCCTTTTAACCTCTTACCAAAGATAAAGAAGAGAAGGAAAGACAGGTAATACATTTAAAATGTAAAGTATTAAATAAGGCTTTCATTTAACAACATCCTTTGTTGCCTTTAGCTGGAGAGAGGGGTTTGGGTTTTTTTGAAGGAACCCCCCACCCCTACTGACAGTCTCTTAGATGTCTAATAACTGTCCCTTTGGAGAAAAGAGAAGTTAGCTGAGATGGGCTGGAGCTGTTGTTGTTAAAGCCCAATCCAGTGTTATCCCAGATAGCGTTGGGGATTCAGCTGTAGCCGCTAAAGGTGGCAATGTCATCTGGTCCCTCTGGACTGGTCTCACATCTCTCAGGATCAGGATGAAGAAGGCCCGAGGTACCAGAAAACAGCGACGCTTGCTCCAGTGGCCAATTTTTCTCCCCAAAATCTCTTTCTTTAAGGACCCACAAAGGGAGTAGTGGGCAGAACAGTCCATCCCCTCTTTATTTTGTCTATCGCTTAGGCCAAGTTTCCAACAAACCAATTTTGCTTCACTGATTTCTGGTCCCAAACTTTTCTTGTTTACCAGGCATGATCTTAACACAGTCCTTGAATTATATCAGTAGGCCTTTTTGTTTGGACTGATTCAGTCTGTTTTTACCTTTTGTACCTTTTCTGAGCAACATTTGTTATCATGGGTTATTGGGTCCTTTTATAACCCTTCACTCTCTTTCTACAGTTAAGCTCACAATGAGGGTAAATCTGTAAACCCAATTACTACAACTTACCCTCTCTCTTGACAATGGGGACAGTAAGCTCTTCAGAGCAGGGATAGTTCTTTTGATCAGTTTGTACAGTGTCTAGCACAATGGAGCCCAAGGCTGGTTGGTGCCTTTGGGGGCTAAGGCAATACAGATAGTAAATAATAACCACTGCTAAAGCTAAAGGATCGTTTTTGTTTGTTTGGCTCTTTAAAAGAAATTTGTACCTCAAACTTTTAACAAGGAAAAATATTTAAATGTACAAATCAAGCTACAGCCTTCTTATGAGAGGCCAGAGAGAAACAGTAGTTCTAACTCAGAAAATCTTTGCAA
Organism: Platysternon megacephalum; assembly: GCA_003942145.1. Classification (NCBI taxonomy): domain Eukaryota; kingdom Metazoa; phylum Chordata; order Testudines; family Platysternidae; genus Platysternon; species Platysternon megacephalum. The sequence continues at coordinate 7,993,531 of QXTE01000024.1, forward strand.
GTTTCATCAGCTTCTAAGCAGAATTCCTTAAACGTGGCCTGCCTTGCATACACAGTGTATGTAATATGTCATTTAAACGATTCACTCTCACACAACCATCTGTTACTGGGTCAGCAAAGAAATGCTTTCAACTATATTGTGCTAACAATTCCCGCATGACCCTTCGCAGATGTCTGATTTACTTTGGGTTTTTTTTAAGACAGTGGGCCAAATCCTCCTATTTTACTCACATAGGTAGCTCCACTCTAGTCAGTCAGATTATTTGCATGAGTAAGGCAAATAAAATTTGGCCCCTTGTATTTAACAGTCTGCTGAATAACAGGACTGAATGAAATCTCAGTTAAGGATAGTCTGGTGGCTCTACCTTATTAGTATGCTTCTGTAAATACAAGAAGAAAATTCAAGCCTCATTCATTTAACAGACGGACCTCCTGAGGATTTTTCATCTTAGTAACTAGTTACACAGATGTACTGCAAGTTTTTTCCCCCTATCTGAAAAGGGCCCAAATAGAGATTTGAGTTACACAATTTGAGTCTGTTTTGTGACATCTCTTCCCCTCTTAACATTTACATATTTATTTTCTGAGGAAAATCAATGAAAAAATATTTTTCTATCAAAAGCAAAGATGGTGATAGGCAAAAAAGAAAGAATGTAAGAGAACCTTGTTCTATTATAATTGTTCTATTCTTTAAGCCAGGGCCTTTGAATTTTATAAGTGATGTGCACAGCTATTGCACTGTATCAATAATTACACCAGATTTAGGGATTTAACTAAAATCTAAGATGCGAAAATGAATACCAAATTATATAATGTATTAAAAAAATTTAGCATGTTAAGAATTCAGAGCCACATACCCACTCCATCATTTAAACAGCTTGGCAACAGAGACTATTGTTTTTATTATCCATGGCCCACTGGTGCATAATGTTATCTTAAGTTAATATATTTTTGACCCATATTTGTTCAGTGTTGTTCTCCATGGGGAAAACTCATGGAAATAGAGACGGTCCTCATTAATACAGCTACGTTTAGGGTAATGGTTAATTTATATTATTTATAATTGTGCCATGGGTGCTATGATAGTTTCCCCATAGGGGGGCATTATAGTATACTTATGTGTAGGGTAATGTCTAGGAACTTAGAAAATCTACTTTCAGGAAGAACTTGATGAGAGAGGACATGTGGGGGAAGAAATAATGCCTAAGTGTTGCATTGTCTTGGCTCACTCTTTTCTGGTGTTTGAACATGGTGTCATGGGTGACTAAGTTCCTACAAATACGTGAAATCAGAAACTAAAATATTGCAAAATACAAATACACACCATCTTGGCAACATACCAGATTCCTGTTTCTGTGCATATAGATATGACAGGGGATATGTTGAGCAACTGGACATTTTTAGATCACAATGGGTAAGCTACAAAATTGCAAAGGGCCTGGATAAAAAAAAGGAAAACAAGCTAAGAGCAAGCATGCTATTAGCTGAAAAGGGCAAAGATTGCCATGTACTCCAGCACCATCTGGATATGTTAGCAGCAGACCAGGAGGACCCATGGAAAAATCCAATAAGGGCTTCAAAAGTATTTTCAACAACCGTGATCTGAGGAATGGAAAACCTACCTACTAAAAGAGCTTGGCTTGTTTAGCCTAAGCTAAAGAAGGCTGAGGGGAGATATGATTGCTCTTTATAAATACATTAGATGGATAAATACAAGGGAGGGAGAGGAGTTATTTAAGTTAAGCGCCAGTGTGGACACAAGAACAAATGGATATAAACTGACCATCACAAATTTAGGCTCGAAATTAGGTGAAGGTTTCTAACCCTCAGAGGAGTGAAGTTCTGGAACAGCCTTCCAAGGGGAACAGTGGGGGACAAAAAACTTAACTGGCTTCAAGACTGAGCTTGATAAGTTTATGGAGGAGATGGTATGATGAGATTGCCTTCAATGGCATGTGACACATTGGTGACTGCCAGTAGCAAAAATTCCCAATGGCTGGAGATGAGATACTAGATGAGGAGAGCTCTGAGTAACTACACAGAATTCTTTCCCATGTGTTTGCCTGGTGGGTCTTGCTCACGTGCTCAGAGTGTAACTGATCACCATATTTGGGGTTGGGAAGGAATTTTCCCCCGGGTCAGATTGGCAGAGACCCTGGTGGTTTTTTGCCTTCCTCTGCAGCATGGGGCATGAGTCACTTGCAGATTTAAACTAGTGTAAATGGTTAATTCTCTGTAACTTGTAGTTTTTAAACAAGGATTTGAGGACCTCAGTAACTCAGCCAGAGGTTAGGGGTCTATTTCAAGAGTGGGTGAGGTTCTGTGGCCTTCAATGTGCAGGAGGTCAGACTAGATGATCATGACGGTCCCATCTGACTTTATAGTCTATGAGTTTATGATCAAAAATCTAGAGAACCAGTATATCAGTCTATTGGCAAACTATTTGCAATATGTCTGACTCATGTGATTATCAAATCATAAAAGAGGAACAAATTTGTGATAGATTAGTATTAGGGATGAAAGATGCAGGACCTCGACTGAAAATGCTCAGGAGTGTCCACACTAACTCTCTCAAGAGCTGTAGATATGTGCAACGCTAGTGAACAATTTCACATCCAAATGAAGAGAACAAATGAAGCAAAGAGATAATTCACCAAATAGCATGAAAATGAGGTAAAATATATCAAGATTTGTGCAAAAGAAAATGCACAAATACAAAGCAGAGGAAACAAACAAAATACAGAGGATGACTTGTGGACACTGGTGAAAAACATGATAATGGAAAAAGGCCAGCACATGGGGTCATATACAATAATTATGGGAAGAGAAATCATGCTAAAGCTTACAGATAAGAAAAGCAAAGAAAAAATGCACCAGATTCAGGAAGCAAGCAGTGACTCAGAGGAGGAGAATTTGCATGTGTATGACGACATTAATGAAGTGCAAAACATCAAAAATAAATGGTTTATAAAGTTCTGATTAGCTCCAGATGCAAAGACAAGCAGCAGCACATAAATAGGAAATTGAATGCTAACTAGACAGTGAGGCATCAGTGAATGTGCTAGGCTACAAAAGGCTTCCTCCCCATTAAAAAAGAGAAAAAGCAAAATTACAACCAATCAAAGCCAAACTAAAATATACAATGGCATGATCATAATGAAACTAGGATCATATAAATTACAAGCAGAATACCAAGGGAGAGTATGCAGGTTGACATTTCAGGTAGTACAGCCAACACAGAAGCCACTGCTTTCAGCTAAAACAAGTGAATTACTAAACCTAGTGACACTAAACCTGAGACAAACAATTCATTCAACTGGCACACAAGCAAAACAAAAAACTTACCCAGAGCAGACAATGCACTGTGCCGTCCTTGCAGCAAGGCTTCTAAAAGATTAGCATGATGTATTTGAATGGCATGTTTTCCAAGCACGTTACACCTAGAAATAGATCAAATGATTCAGCCAGTACAGCCCCTTCCTCGAAGAGTACCTGTTAAGAGGGAATAAAAAACAATGGGAGAAATAAAACAAATGGAAAAAGAAGGCTTCATTGCCAAAATCACAGAGCTCACAAGTTGGATAAGCAGCATGTTAGCCATTGAGAACCCAGCCAAGTTGTGCATTTGCATAGACCATAGCAATTTAAACAAAATTCTAAAAAAAGAGTTCACTACCAAATGCCTACAACTGAAGAAATATTACCTGACTTAGCAAAAGCAAAAGTATTCTCACTACTTAATGCCAAAGACAGATATTGGGATATGCTACTGGATAAGAAAAGCAACTTTTTCACCACATTCTGGACTTCAGCGGGTAGATACAGAGGTTGCGAATACCATTTGGGATCAAACCTGTAGTGGAAGAATATCAATGTCATCAGCAAGATGTACTAACACGACTCACAGGGTTTGATGTCATTCTGGAGGTATAGACACAAAAATAGCATGGCAGAAGTTGTGGGCAGATCACAACCACAACCTCATCTGTCTTCTAGAAAGAGTTAAGTAAGTTTAAAATATAATAAAAATGAGCTGAAATCGTGACTGACCGCAGTACCATACATGGGACACTTGCTGACCTCCCCAGGGTGTGATCTGACCCTGAAAAGGTAAAAGCAATCAGAAGCTGTAATGCGGTGCTGGGCTTACAAATGGCATCACCTAGTGGTTAGGACACTGGGCCTCCACTTTCTCCCATCTCTAGTGCCTCTCATCAGCAACATCTCTGATACTGTGACTGCCCACTTTTTGGTGGGTGGCAACCATAGGCGCCAACAACACGGGCTGGACACCCACAGAAAAAAATTAGCAGGTGCTTAGCACCCACCAGCAGCCAAGCTTCCCTCCTCCCCCCAGCGCCTCCCATCCACCTTCAGGAGGCGCTGGGAGGGAGGGGGAGAAGTGGGGACAGGGCGCATTCGGGGGAGGGGGTGGGAAGAGGCGGGGCGAGGCCTTGGGGGAAGGGGTGGAGTGGGGCTGGGCTGGGAGTGGAGCAGGGGCAAGAAGAGGCGAGGCAGGGCAGGGGTGGAGGATTGGAGGAAGGAGTGGAGTTGGGGCAGGCCTGGGATGGGGGGGCGGGGGTCGAGCACCCGCCAGGTAGAGAGGAAGTCAGCACCTGTGGTAGCAACACAGTCCTTTGGCTGGGTCACCAATTTGGTTTGCTCCTTCCAGAATAGCAGAGTCCAAAGGAGTACAAAGAGTCCCATGTCCTCATAATGGGAAGGGCCTTCAGCCCACCTCCAGACCCTTGTTGGTGGCTCACCCTCACCCTGGAGTTCTGGGTGCCTCTATCCTCTTCTTACTCCTGAGAGGAGGGGTGGGAGAGGAGTTTTATGCCCCTTCGGTAATTAGGTGGTTGGTAGGGGAGCCTGGGCCCTCCCACTCCATCAGTCTCTGGCCCAGGACCCTGTGAGTGGCAAAAGTATCTGGCACCCTGGAGTGCCTCAAGGCAGCCTCCCTGGGCCACAAACCATTCACCTCTCCCCAAAGTCTCAAAGTCTAACATAAGATGACAAAAATAATAGTGAAATAATAAATAATACAAATAGTTAATAATAACCTTCAGCACTTCAGGGCTCAGTTGCTAGCCCCTTCTTTGTAGCAAAGGCTTCTGCAACATCCTTGTTCAGGAGCTCTCAGGATAGGTCTGAACTCTGACCATGTCTGCCCCCATCTGAGCTGTCTGGCTCCCTTTTAATGTCCTTCCTCTAGCTAGAGCATGCTCCTCAGGTACGAGGCGGTAGCTGGGGGGAGTCACTTATCCCAGAACTGCTCCTTAATCCCTTCAGTTCTTGTGTGGGGTTTATAAACCCCATCACACATGCCCACATCTAAATACATTAAATTAATTCAGAGACTATTAGGATTTGTATACTATCTCACAACATTTCTTCCAAGCCCCTCAGATGTGTAAGCACCTCTGAGGTGACTATTGGACAAGATGCAGTATGCATATGATTGCCTCAATATGACACAGCCATCACATGTATCAAGGATCTGGTGACCAACTAACCTATCCTGAAATACTATGATGTGAAAGAAGAGGCAACCATGCAAATGAAATGGGGTTTGGGGCATCAATCCTATAAAGCGGACAGCTAGTAGCTTCCATATCAAGTTCACTGTCACCAACCAAAGAGAAGCCCAAATTGAAAAGGAATGTCTTTCAATAATGTTCATATACTAAAAATTCAACTAGTATGTTCAAGAATGGGAAAACGTTGGAGTACAAAGTGGCCATAAACCACTACACAGCATTTTAAAAAGCCACTGCCAGCAGCCCCAGAATGCCTTCAGTGTATGCTATTTAAACTGCAAAGCTACAATCTGGATATGTACTAAAAGAAAGGAACTGAGATGTAGCTGAGATATATAGCTGACTTCTTTTCCAGAGCAGCTTTGCAGCATGGAAATACAGCAACTGAAACAAAATGAGATCTTCAAACTGACAGAAATATGGAAAACACAGAAAGACATAGAAAGCATCAACCAAGCCAGTTATGTGCCAGTTTTAAGCCAGGGGCTGGAAAGAATCCAAGAATAAACCATACAAGACGAAGATTGACAAGTCCTCACGTCTGTCAGTCTATCAGGATGGCCAGACACCAGGGGAGAATTCCCCTGCCTCTGAAGAATACTGGCACCATTGAGATAAACCAAGCATAAAAGAAAGCATCACTGGCAGTCAAATCATAATACCCAGATCACTGAGAACAGAAATTCTCTCAAGAATACATGCGAGCAATTCTAGAATACAAGTCTCTAGCCAGAAAGCCTGAGGCTCTGTATTTAGGACAAACAAGGATACCCAAGATGCGGTGTGCAGGCTAAGCAGCAAAAAAGAGACAATGAAAACATAATATCCCCAAGAGACCTTGGAGAAAAAGAGGAATGGACCTTTTCACTGCGAACCACACAAACTAGCTCATTGTTGTCAACTACTATTCTGATTTCTGAGAATTAGATGAACTGTCAGACCCTACCACAGCGACCATTATAGACAAAGCAAAGCAATGAACCATTTCAGCAGGCATGGATCTGATACAGCATAGTTTCAGACAATGGACCCCAGTTTACTTGAAGTGTTTGTGCAATTTACCTGGGAATGGAAATTCAGTCACATCACATCACCACCAGATCACAGCCAGTCAAATTGCAAAGCTTAATCAGCAGTCAAAATTGGTAAGACTCTGATTAAAGAAAAGCTGCAAAAAGCCAACAAAATATATGACAAGCCATTCTTGAATAGAGAAACATTCCTACAGAAGACCTTACTAACAACTTGGTGCAATGCTTGATGTCCAGATGCACATTTACCTTGGTGCCTATAGCCCCAGCCTTACTACAGTCAGAAGTGGTGGAAGGATTAAGAGACTAAAAGGAAGAGACACACACAAAGGCCCAAAACCTGCTATGACCAACAAGCCATAGGCCTCCCAGAACTACAATCCAGGATCAAATTATTTCCTCAGGACAAATCATGCCCTTGGACGATAACCACATGTGTTGAAAAGATAAACCCTTGTTCATAGACCATAGCAGTGGTGGGCATATATTTCATTAAAACTGCAAATACATTCGCCTACTAGGAACACAGACAAAAACATAGGCATGGAGGATGGTGAAATATGCGGTCTGCTGAGACTTGATCAGCAGGACATAGAAGAAACACTGACAAATATTGGAACAGATCCTTAAAACACCACACCACCAGAGGAACTAAATGCAACACAGTCTCCTGTTGTCACAAAACAGACCCGCAATAACTCCAATATCAAACCTCCTGCAAGATATACACAATACATTGTACTATACTAAGGTGTGAAAGAACAATCCTCCAAAACCCAAAAGAAAATGCCTCGGTTCTCAAGTAAGTTAAGAGATAATTAAAAAAAAAATGTTGGTGCTATGTTAAATTATATATGATGATATAAGGTAGTATAATAGAATGCTAAATATGTAAGCAGGTTATGGTATTTGTGTTTAATTTTGCTATCTGAAATAAATGACAAAATGATAGTTAACTTCACAATAGGGGGTGTTATAGTATGCTTATGTATACTGGGCAACATCTAGGAACTCTGGGTCCATCTACCTGTGGCAGGGCTCACACTAGTGATCTAAAAATAGCTGTGTAGACAGCACTTTGAAGTTGCAACTTGGGTTCTGAAGCCTAGGGATGGAGCTTCTGCTCAAGCCACAACTTCATGTGCTGTCTACACAGCTATTTTTAGAGCACTAACAGAAATCCCACAAGCCCAAGTCCGTCAATCCAGGCTGGGAGGCTTGCTGCCACAGACTGCGTAATACCCTTTGACAACTCAACTTTTAGGAGGTGTTTGATGACAGAGGACTGTATATGTGGAGGAAGTTATAAATCTTGAATGTGGCACTGGCTTTACTCTCTCTTCTAATACTTGAACATGGAAGAACAGGGTCCTGAAGTCCTTTCTTAGAAGAGGACATGCCTCCCCTTCCCCGTTTCAGAGCTATGTGAATGTCACATTTGGGAGTGCAATCCAGACCATTCCAGAGAAGTTGTGACACGAAATGCCCTGTAACTCTAGGTGCCTTAAATGCTCTGCAGCTGTGGCTCACAGCCTGGACCCCAGCAGCCTGCCTACACACAACAGCCCCACCCTGGTCTCCACTGGCCTTGGTTACTATATACAGAGTGACTCTAGCACACCCTCAGACCCAGATTTTCCCAAAACTGTCTGCCCAGGAGTGTCCAGCCCTCTCCAGGAACACTCAGAGAATTAATATTGTTTGTTGCTCCTTTAAAGAGACAAAAAACCCACAAGTCACCACTTTAACTAGAGTTAATAATCTTTTCAATTCAAACATGGCACTGAGTTCAATTATAGTACAAATAAAACAAGTTTATTAACAAAAGGACATAGGTTAAGTGATACCAAGTAGAAAGGATTGACAGTAGAATGGGTTACAAACAAACAAAAGTAGAAATATACTTCCTAGTGGCTACGACTTAACAAGTTACAGTCTTGGTTCAAGGTAGATTTCTTACCAAGCTTTTTCTTTCCAGCCATGGCTGACTTTCTCTTAGTCAGAACCTTCCACACAAGTAGAAGCTGCTGGTTTCCCTGGTCTTTGTAGGTGAAAGATCTTTGCCTAAGCAGGTTAGACACCTATATTCAGTTCCCAGAGACTTCACATCCCTTAGTTGAAGGGCCCATCTTTTTCAGTTTGAAAGTGCTCTGGCCCCTTATGGCTGCCCAGTGATGGATGCCAAGATGGCTTCTTCTCCCTCCTAATATCTTCCCAAACTCACTATTGTGTCCCCAGACTCAGGATGACCTCATGCTGTTCTTCCCTGACTGTGGACTTCCGACTCCCATGCTGATTCCTATGTAAATGGGGCTTCCATTGTTTATGGTAACACTTAATTAACTGCTTAATTTCATTGGAGACAGATAGATAGCTGCTTTCCCCCCTGTCTTGGGGAAAACCTGTTTCTCCCTGTGTTTGGACACAGACTTTAATATCATTAAGTATCCATAATTCCTCCGATAGCATTAATACATACATTTTACAATTATATTAATCACCAGCGTGTCACAGGCTTTCATAAAATATCTTACTTGATACACTTTTATAACACAGTAATATTGCATACAATCAGTTGATTCAATTGCTTATCATTTGAGGTTCGGACCCTGCAAGAGGTTATCTTCCCACTTGCTAGGCTGATGGCTTTGTTTACCTTTTATGTAAATATACATTCATTGTCTCTGCCTGATGACTAGGCTAATCAAGCAAACAAATATACATTCCTTTGTCTAGGGCAGACTGGGCTTTTATGCATTGCTTACCAAACACATTTTAAAAACATAACTCTAGCACATATTCATAACTCTGTACATACCCCATACACACATCAAGCAAGAATATTAATGATCAAGTTAGTTTTCCAAAGATATATTTCATGCCACCTTTTGGGTGTATATCATGACAACAGTGTGTTAGGTGCAGTGAGTATGTCAGGCCTGACTAGAGTTGCTGACACAGAATAGTGAACCACCAATGGGCCTTAAAAAATAACCGAGAGTGAGAACACACAATGAGAAACCCCTTTATATTTCCTGATGGAATGAAAGGGTAGCAAGCGTCATGTTATTTGAAGCCAATGGGAGTTCTATCCTACAGAATCAGGTGCTAAGATTTTATACTTGATAGAGACTGTTACAGGCTGGCTGGCCCTTTAAGGCAAGCCAAGCTCAGCCTTGTCTGTGACATAGCAGCTAACCCCCAGCTGATGGTGATATGGCAACTTAATGATCATTAAAAACCCCAGCTGTGAAAGAGTTAGAACAAAGACTATACAACCAGAGTGGAGAACTCAGGGAGGAGGTATGAACAGATAGGAAGTCAGGCAGGAGGACCTACAGGGGGCAGTATAGCCTCCTGTAGGGGAAACCCTGAGCTAGGGCCTACAAGGAAGCAGAAGTTGCCAGTCCCTGGGGAAGGTAGGCAGTAAGGAAAAGTCTATTAAGACAAGGAGCAACGCAGGAAGAACTCTGCAGGAGCCGGTTAGACTCCTGTGGGTAAGGCTCTAAGGTAGGGTCAGTAAAAGCACTTTGATGTAGTCTGAGGGGGGTGGAAGACTTATTAGTTGAGCAGAGAAGGGAGAAGCCACTGTAAGCCCTCTAGTGTAGCGCTCTAAGCCAAGGGGAGAGAGCTCTCTCATCAACCTAATTAATCCAGCTCTCCTGCTGACATAGACCTGTCCTGTCCACACTAGTGCTTAGGTCAGTGTAACTTATGTCCTGCAGGGGTGTGGCTTATTCACTCTCCTAGCTCCATAAATTGTACCAACATAAGTAGGGCCCTACCAAATTCACGGCCATGAAAAACGTGTCCTGGACCATGAAATCTGGTCTCCCCCTGTAAAATCTGGTCTTTTGTGTACTTTTACCCTGTACTATACAGATTTCACGGGGGGTGACCAGTGTTTCCCAAACTGGGGGTCCTGACCCAAAAAGGAGAGTCAGGGGAGTCGCAGCCAGCAGCCACTGCTCTCCTGCTGCACAGCTCTGAAGGCAGCACTGCTGTCAGCAGCGGCACAGAAGTAAGGGTGGCAATACTGCAACCCTCCTACAATAATCTTGCGACTCCCCCACAGTCCCCTTTTGGGTCAGGACCCCTACAATTACAACCCCATGAAATTTCAGATTTACATAGCTGAAATCATGAAATTTACAATTTTTAAAATCCTATGACCATTAAATTGACCAAAATGGACCGTGAATTTGGTAGCGCCCTAGACATAGGTGATAGTGTAGACATAGCCTGAAACTCAAAGGCGGGCTCTGTTAAGCACAGGCTCTGAGGAAGCAGCACAAGGGGGTTTAGAGGTAGGAAGGTGCCCAGGGAAATAACAGCATATCTGAAAAAAGCAGACCTAGCTGCTTAATACTGGCAGCAGGCCAGACCCCAGAGTAGAGTGTGGGCCTGGGTTCCCCTACCAGCCTCTGAGGAAGGGATATGCAACCCCAACTGCAGGAGTAGATTAGGCCCTGAGGTAGGGCCTGTCAAAATACTTCAATGGAACCTGAGAGGGATGGAAGAATTATTATTTGGATGGTTAGCTTAGTCGTTCAGATAGACCTTTTGTTACCCTGGAAGGACACCTGTATTTTGTGACTTGGCCAGAGGGCTAAGCAATGGAAGACATGGCAGGAGGCGCCAGAAATGAGAAGACATGGCAGGAGGCCCGCCCCCTCCCCGCCCCCTTGCAGCATTGCCCCCTGACACTAGGGGATGCTCCAGGTGGTGAGTAAATTACTTTACAGAGACATAACCCTAATGAAAAACACAATACAGCAGAACCACACCCTCAAATACAAATGTATTATATGAAATTGTAACCTTTGGAGAGGATATAGATACAAATTTAGTCCACTGAATTTTGGTCCTTGAGACCTTCTGCCAAACAAACTTAAAATCAGTTAGGGGGAAGGCAATGGCATTCTTTAGAGTTTTCTGCGTATAGTTCTCCTATATGGCTTTTTAATGTCAAAAAGCACTCTTCCATTAATGACTAACTTATTCTTACAGTTTCACACTGTCTGTAATGAGAGAGAGAGAGAGAGAGAGAGTTAGTTCTGTTATTACTATTAGATATGCAGACTACTTGATTGTACACAATGCTTCAGGATGGGGGGGAGGGATGCTTGATTTCAAGTTGAATTCACAGTACTCCTGGTGTTAATTAGTGATGTCTGAGCCACAAAATAATGATCCATCCTGCCAGACTCTTGCATCTGTTTGTAAACATAATTGCCAGGATATATTTATGTATTTCATTATCATGTACTGCCTGAAAACAGTTTAAGCAAAAAACAATAAGTGGGGGAAGAGGCTGAAAACACTATTGCTTAAAGATGTGTGAAGTCTGCTGGGAACATCACCATAAAGACAGACTGTCAATAGAGTTAGATCAAATCACATGAAACAGAATCTAAGGTCTGTAATTATCCTGAATTTTGCACATTTCTCCATACCTATATAAAGATACAGAGAAATAATATTTTTATTCTGCTGACATTTTTTCAATTTCATTTAAAACCACAACCCTTCCTCTCTATCTGTATTGCAAATATATTGGTCTGTTATGTCCAACTTTGTCTAATTCTCTTGCCTACCCAATTCCCATCTTCATCCCCAACTTCACTCCATTCAGTTGCTGAACTCATCATCTTTATCTGCCATTTGGCCCATGTCAGACAGGTCCCTTATCAAATCCATCCACTGGCTTCTTCTCACCTCTTGTATCAAATTCAAGTTTTTCATCCTCTACTTCTAATTCTCTGCACAACTCTGCTGCTTCTTTCTGCATCTCACACCTCTGCTTTGTAACAAGGTGGCAGACTCTGAGAGGGCTTTTCTGTTGAGTCACCCAGTGTTCAGTTACCAAAACCCTGCATGAAAATGCAGCGCAACTACTGCTTAGCCGTGCTCGGAGACAGGCTTGCTTGCAACCTTAGCTATAGTGATGGCTACCCCAGCAACCACTCTATTGTATATTTACTTTTCTGAACTGTTGAAAATCTTTACAAATGTTCAATGCAAAAAGTAAAAAGAGATTAATATTAAACATAATAACGAGAAGTACAAAGGCCACTTCTGTGACACATGAATAACATCCCAGAATCTCAAAGACTCATAGACTTTAAGGTCAGACGGGACCATCATGGTCATCTAGTCAGACCTCCTGCACATTGCATGCCACAGAACCTCACCCACCCACTCCTGTGATAGTTGGTTTGACTAAAACTAACTACTCTAAATCTATCTTTCTGAAGCTTGCTGCAGCCAGTTTTGCAGACAAATGCTAGCTTGATGTCCTCAGAAAATAGAACATGGAATTATCATCTAATAATCACCTATGTTTTAAGCAAGTTTAATTTAATTTAAATATAATTTTTACTTAAATTCCCTTAACAGGTGGAATGATTAAGAAAGTCGTGCCCTTTTTAAAGCCTATTTTTAAAGATAATTTTGTTATTTCCTGGAGATATTTTCTAGGTCTGATTTTCTTAAGTGCAAAGTACAGTCATAATGTGAATGGAAAAACTAACATGGATTCTGCTTAAGCCAGCAAAATGGGACATTACAGGATGTCTGTAGCAGGGACCATGTATCAAGATAAGCTAGGTGGAAACACTTCTGTATGCATTTCTCTACAACTAGTTAATTTATGTTACTCTCTTTACTGTGCAGTGCTAAGAAGAATATATTAGCTAGCTGTTGAACCTAAAATAGATACATCCTTGACTTGCATATTGTATATCTGTCGCAGCATATTTAAAGGCAACATTTTAGTTTAGGAATATCAAAGGTCAAATCCTGCTAACTTTACTCATGCAACTGAAATCTTGTGTGAGTAAGGCAAGCAGGATTTGACCTCAGAAAGAACACACACAAAATACTCCCTCACAAGAAAGTAATGCTTTTTTAGCTTTACAGTTCAACTATATGATCAGCAAAACAGCAGAAGTCTGAACACAATTTGATACCCTTAAGAAAAGCTTTAGTATTGTGTTGTTAAAAGACAAGGAGGAACCAAAGATCAGATTCTGTTTTTGCTAGAGTAAAATCAAATGATATAAAATCCAGTAAACTACTGTAAAAGGAGTTAGGCATCAGCTGTAAGACCTTTGAAATCAGTTTGCAAAGCCACTGATCTTGAGCAAACAAGCAACATGTTACAAAAAGAAGAAAGGTAAAAGCTGTGCAATACTGTTTCCCTCTGGTACTGAATATTTTCACTGTCAACTTCAATTGCACCACATTCTTTTAACTGAACTGTTTACAAGGAGAAAATTGTACTGTATGTATTAATGCTGGAGTGCAGTGCATACTGACATGTTCAGTGAGGGCAGGTGTGTTTTCCCCCATTGGAATGCAAATATATCTGTCTGCATTCAGGAAGGACCACTGTTTCTCATGCCTTCCTTTCAGGTGTGGCACCACAGCCCCAAAACCATGGCAATTTTTCCTCTTACTTACCACTATTACAAAATAATAGTCTAAAAACTCTTAAAGTTATAAGATACTCCACTTACCAGATAGTAAATATCTGTTTTAAAGTGAGTGAGTGTTATTTTACTCAGCAGAGTGACTATTTCATGTGTTAATGGAGTCACTGTAATTCATTCATTATTTTTAAGTGCTTTCATTGCTGGTGAACTGTCCCCTATTGCCTGTTCTGGAAATGGTGGTCTTAGAACAGGTATCATAGAGCACAGCTGATCAGTAGCGGCACCAGCTCTTCTGGCGCCCTAGGCGGCGGAAGGTCCCGCCCCCAAAATGCCGCCCCCAACAGCAGCGGCGGAAGGTCCCGCCCCCAAAATTGAACGGCCGGCCAGGGCGCCGGCGCCCCCAAAATAGCAGCGCCCTAGGCGACCGCCTAGGTCGCCTAATGGGTTGCGCCGGCCCTGCAGCTGATGGTAAGCAGTGCACGCATGTTTACCCACACTGCCGCACCAATGCCCCTTAACCTTCCAAAGGGGAAAGATGAGGTTTCAGTTTCTATGTTCATTCAATACTTGAGCTCTCTGTTAAGACAACATTAGTCCTATTGTTATGTGGGACTTTTAAAAGCCTGTTAATTACTAGACTGCCACCATACATTTGTTTCACACAGGGTGGGACACCCAGTATTTGTCTGATGTTAATGGTCATTGTCAACAGTGACAAAAATCTAGATTCTTCTTAGTCCATGCCCCACCCACATCTATCTTTTTGTTTTGTTTGTACATCACCTAGCACAATGGGGGTCCTAGCCCATGACTGGGGCTTCTAAATCCAGTAGATGTATTAAAATTACTATTTTGAAAGGTCATGTTCACACAAGGTATCACAATGACACAGAGGGACAATCATAAACTAAAGGTGTAATTAAGATTTTAAGGCAAGATGTAAAAAACTAATTACTTAGCATCTAGGGGGAACATAGCTTTGCATACAAAACAAAGCATTTAAGAAAGAGGACTCTGTGGAGAGATGCATGGAGGGTAGAGAGAAATCCAAGGCTGGAGGAGCAGAGTGGGTGGCCAAGAGCGGCTTGTGAAACTTGCTGTGTTAATAAGTTCATAGGAGTTAGAGAGTATTCTGTCTACAATATTATTGGCCTTCTGAAGTTTCTTGAAATTGCATTTGCTCTCCAGGAGACTTGAACTCTGTACATCAGGAACAGATGCCTTTCTAAAAGATCTACTCTAGCTCAGCCACAAGTTATTGGGCTTGATACAGGAATTACTGAGTGAAATGCTATCGCAGGAGGTCAGACTAGATGATCACAATGGTCCCACCTGAATTTAAAGCAATAAATCTGAGACCCTGCTGGCTTCTAAGGGTTGGTTCAATTCTTTCTCTACACATAAAATGTTCATAAACTAAAATGCACTAGGATTTTGATATGGGAATATACCTGAGGGAATGCCCTGAGCAATGAGAAGGTACTTAGCAGCACAGGCGGAGTAGTTTCTTTTCTATACAGAATAAGACATGATTTATAGGACAAGCCACTACACATGCCATCTTTCAGCAGTGCACACACTTTTCTGTTCAATACATGCTGCATGCAGTTCTCACACATTTTACCTGTCATGTTGAATCTCTCTCATTTCTGCCCAGGATGAGACCACAAGAGGGGTTTCAGCCTCACCTCTCTGACTGGAAAAACAGGAAATATTGGAAGACACCAGAAGGGTTCTCACTACTTGTGCTTCTGTATAAAATGCTTTTACGAGCCAAACAGGAGAATGATAGATTATTAAATGAAGGTAAGAGACAGGTTAGTCGGAGGGAAAGGAGGAAAAGACAAAGTAAGAAATAGATGCCCCAGACTTACATTTCTATTAGTCTCCCTTTGCAGGAGGTGCTTATGGAAGCTTGTGTTATCTTCATCCTGCGTATCAGAAAGTGGTCAGAGAATATGGACGAGCAGCATAAAGGATTTATTCCCATTTTAATGAAATTGGGCACCCAAATGTCTTAGTGTCTTTGAAAATCTTAGCCTACAGCAGGCATATCACCAGTTCAAAGAGTCCGCCATCCACTGTGTAGCCTTACTGTGAATGGTTCCCACACATGACTAGGAGCTGCATGATCTATGGCAGCACACAACTCTTCCCACTGAGCCAAAAGGCAACCTCCTCCTGGTCAACCACGTAGGCATTTCTCAAGGGTTCATTTGAAAACTTATGGTCCTAGTTTTTATTGGTGATGAGCACTCTCAGCTCGCACTGAGGTCATATATTCTCACATGAGAATGTACATGAAGTCAATAGGAAGTTAGTATTCAAGACCTCTCATAGTTCCACAGTGCGTTCCATCTTCAAAGCCATTTACAAGCTTGGACTAACAGCTCCTTACGACATCCTTATGGACTGTGTATTACTATCCCCATCTTTCCAGATTGGGAAACTGAAGCAGAAATGTTAAGTGACATACCCAAACCGCAGAAAAAATTGATGTCAGACTCTGGACTGAATTACAGGAAGCCCTGAACTCTAATGTTGTACTTGTGCCATAACCTCTTCCATAGCTAGAGTAAGAAAAATCCCTATTGTACTGTACTTCATTTTTAAAGTTCTGCAAATAACTCTGAGGAGGGTCTTGAACTCCTTGGCACACAGGCTGCTCAGTTTGCCACACAGTGCCAGCTTTGCCCTGCTGAGAATGGCGGGGCAATACATGGCCAAACCTCCTTCCTGATGTCTTTGGGATGTTCTGCGTCCCCAGTGCTACACATGGGGAAAGAGTCTCCTGTGCTACCAGGAGCACTGAGTCCGAGATGGTCCCAGTCTCAGTCAGGGGTGTGCAAGTGGGAAGAAATCTCTTTGCACGCACTCTCTCCCACACACGTGCCCGAGGCCTAGGTACTTTCTGGCCCATGGATTTTTTTTTCTGTGGGATAGGGCAGTGCTTCCTGAAATGATGTCTCGGCCTTTGCAGTGCTGAGTTGTTGTTTCTAAAATAATCACAAATCTGAAAAATAGCATCTCCCCCTAGGTTGCGAGCAGAGTTGACTTTTTAAATAGGGTGAATGCTGCAAAAATATATATACAGTGTTCTAAATAGCTGATTGTACATCCTTTTCTCTTTACTGCCATTCTCAGGTAAGAGTATTTGCTTCTCCCAGATTTGTATCTAAACTATGAGAGGACACAACAGATGTATGTTGCATTGGGTAACTAACATACACTTTTAAACCACATTTCTTTGTACGATGCAGTAGGGAATAATGTTCTTTCCTTATTTGTAATTAGAGAATTAGAGGATGTAACAAATGGTGAAGGCTTACTGTCGTTTGGTGGTGTCCATTAAAGTAACCCTGGCTGCCAACTGATTGTTCATTACACCAAGCATATTAAGGTGCACTGAAAAGAAACAGGATTTCAGAAAATATTCTTTAGCACAGGAATTTCCTGCTAGACTGATAATTACCTTTATTCTTATTTAATTTGTTTTCCTTTCAGTAGGGTCCAGATCCAGGTCTATTGTGCTAGGTACAGTAACTCCTCACTTAAAGTCGTCCTGGTTAACGTTGTTTCGTTGTTACATTGCTGATCAATTAGGGAACATGCTCGTTTAAAGTTGCACAATGCTCCCTTATAATGTCGTTTGGCAGCCGCCTGCTTTGTCCACTGCTTGCAGGAAGAGCAGCCCGTTGGAGCTAGCTGGTGGGGGCTTGGAACCAGGGTGGACCGGCAGCCCCCCTAAGTTCCCTGTGCGGCAGCTGCCCAGCAGGCTATCAATTGCTGGGTAGTTCAGCTGTCCCTCCCCCCACTGCCATGTGCTGCTTCTGCCCTCTGCCTTGGAGCTGCTCCCGGGAGCCTCCTGCTTGCTGTGCGGGGGGGGGAAGGGGCGGGGGAAGATGGGGACTAATGTCAGGGTGTCTCCCTCCCCCCTGCTCCTGCACCCCACTTACCCCATCTTCCATAGAGCGGGGGGGGGACACACACACACACGACAGGGCTCAGGATGGAGGGAGCTTGCTGGCAACAGCTGCTGTCTGAACTTGCTGATCTACTTAAAAAGGCAGTGTAGAGTGGGGTCAGCGTACTTAAAGGGGCAATGTGCATCTCTCTCTCTCACACAGGGTGTGTGTCTCTGTCTCTGTCTGCCATGCTGTCTCCCCTCCCTCCATTCGTGCTGCCTTATAGAGTGTGAGGCTACATTAACAACATGTTAACCCTTGAGGGCTCAGCCGAGTGCTAGTTCATCATTTAGCACTAAGGCATTCCCTGGGAAATATCCCACCCTCTGACTTCACCACCTACCAAGCTTCACAATCATCATTGCTGTGTACAATATTAAATTGTTTGTATAAAACTTATACTGTTTGTATATATACACACCACTACCCCGATATAACGCGACCCGATATAACACGAATTCGGATATAACGCGGTAAAGCAGCGCTCCGGTGGATCAAAGCAAGTTTGATATAACGCGGTTTCACCTATAACGCGGTAAGATTTTTTGGCTCCTGAGGACAGCGTTATATTGGGGTAGAGGTGTATAATATAGTCTTTTGTCTGGTGAAAAAAAATTCCCTGGGACCTAACCCCCCACTATTTACATTAATTCTATGGGGAAATTGGATTCGCTTAACATCGTTTCGCTTAAAGTCGCATTTTTCAGGAACAGAACTACAATGTTAAGTGAGGAGTTACTGTACTGTAAAAAGAGAGGTAGCCTTTGCCCCTGCCTCAAAGAGTACACACTTGAAGAACAATGGCTAGAGCAGGGGTACTCACACTGCCCGGGTCCTGGCCACCGGTCCGGGGGGCTCTGCATTTTAATTTAATTTTAAAATGAAGCTTCTTAAACATTTTTAAAACCTTATTTACTTTACATACAACAATAGTTTAGTTATATATTATAGACTTATAGAAAGAGACCTTGTAAAAAAGTTAAAATGTATGAGTGGCACGTGAAACCTTAAATTAGAGTGAATAAATGAAGACTCAGCACACCACTTCTGAAAGGTTGCCGACCCCTGGGCTAGAGCATGTTGGGTGGGGGAGGATTTACAAGGATAAAAAATTATGTGTACACAAAACTTGATGCAGTGAGGCAAAAATATGCTCTGTAGACGTTCAGCAGAAATACAGATTACTTCCCTCCTAAATGTAGGTTACCTTATCTATCACCCATATACAGTGCTCTGACTGATATCAGTGGAAGTCATTTCACATATCAAGGACCAGATATAGCTTATAAAGACTCCTCTTTTCAAATATCTTGCAATGATGTATGTCTATTTATTTTGGATGCAGAGGCCTGTCACATACACTAAAAATATATACTAGCGAACCAAACACAGCAACTTCTCCAAACCAGAAAGAGATGAGAAAGGACCACTACTGCTGCCTCTAATCCCAAAGCCCCAACTCTTCAAATCCAACAGTTGCTCACTTCACTCTAGCAATCAGTAAGGGCAGTTTTTCTTACCTGTGATCACATTTGTAGCCAATACTTGTATACAGCTTTATTTTTAAAAACTTTCTACTAATTTTCTTACATGGCGTGGTTTGAAATCCATTCAATGTCGTAGCTTAAACTAGCTGTCAATATTATTTAACCTTTGTGACATGACTGTATTTCCAAATCAAAACGTGCTGCAAAGATAAACTATAATTTACTGCATCATTGATTCTTCTATCCTAGTGGATCAACAGTGACTTTTAACCTTATTTTTATTGCAATAACATCCTGAGGCCTCCAGCCAAGATTGGCACAATATGTCCAAATAGTCACTGCCCCCAAAGAATTTACAGTATAACTAGGCAAGGCAGACAAAGAATGGGCAAAAGGAAGTTGTATTATCCTCATTTTACTGATGTAGAATTAAGCTAGAGACACTGTAAGACTTGCAAGGTAATACATGGGGATACTGTAGTACAGCTTGGGTATTGAACCCACATCCACTGGGTCCTATTTCAGGGCCTTATGCAGAGGATTATTCTCCCTCTCAGTTGTTTCTTTAGCCAAATGCTTTTTGGTTCATTTTTGGTTTCATTTGGCTTTCATTTGGTTTCATTTCATTTGGTTTCATTTGACTTTTTGGTTCATTTTTAAACAGATATGCCCCTTTTTGAGCAGATGATTCTGTTTTCCACTTTCATATTATATCATACTCTCTTTCAGAGGGGCTTCGGCAGATTACGCAGAGAGTATACAGAGACATGAAATGAATGGTGGTTACTGCCTGCCATGTTCCTTGCTTGGAATAAATAAGAAATTCATGTCAGGGGGCGAAAAATAATCATTTTCTTCTGTATGTGAGTCACCCAATTTACTGTTCCATGTATACTTCCATGCCCAGTAAAAAGGGGTTATAACTGGAGGATTTTCAATATTTCTAGCTAGGCTGCCATATAAGTGCACACTGTTTCTCAGGGGTGATGGAAAGTAGAAACCAACATTAATCTTCCCCTTTTAATCCAATCATCATAGCACTCTGCTCATAATTTTTCCCATAATATAAGAGGAAAAGCAATTCTCTTCTCACTTGAAGTGTATACGGAATAAAATAAAGCCTCACAGACATCATGTAGTGCATTCCCTCAGTCTGGTGGCCATTTCACTATGCTTTAGTGAACTTTGTTCAAAGAGACACAAATTCTGTGATCACATTTGCACTCAATCCCACCCCAAAGAATAGGGACAAACATGTATGTGCATGTTACATTATTACATATTGATTTTCCTGTGGAACAACTCTTAATCTCTTATTCCTGATTACCCTCCCATCCCTTCAGAAAAAGAACACTAGCATAAAAATCCTTTATAGTGAATGCCTGACATGTCTGAGGTAAACATGCTAAAGAAGTAGCTAATGAAGGAATTTACATATTAAACCAAGGTAAAGGTTCACAATCTAAAATGACACAATATTTCAGTTCAGCTTGATTAAATGAATATAACAGTTAAAATGTTTCAGTGTCTTCTGGGCACCAAGTCAAGCTAACATTATACATACAGCAAAATTATTACCTCACTAAAGGAATACTTTGAATAAACAGCTGGACTGTGTTTTAAAAATCAAGCCTGATATACACATTATTCAGAGTGATAAAAGGAAGGTGGTGTTTTTAACATCATTTTAATGAAAAATACCTGAACTCACTGCCTTCACTAACTATTCCTTACGGGCTAATAACAACTTAGATAAGAAGACACTACACAAGGAGGGGAAGAGAAAAAAATGTAGTTTTAGATTGCCTTTCAGTACCAGAAAGCATCAGTCGTCTGTTTTGTGGGGCTTTTCCTACACAGCAATATGTTTTCATTAAAAGAAAGGTGGTTGCTAGACACTATGCCAAATTAAAGGTTGACTATAGATAAAGCTGGAGGTTAATATTCTGGAAGCAATGTTGATGGATGTCTAGAGCAAAGTGCTAGGAGTCAGGACACTTCGGTTCTCTCACAGCTCTGCTACTGATACTTTATGTGACCCTGGAATTAGTGTGCTGTGTTGGTGGCCTAGAATATCAACAGAGACTTATGAAATGTGAAGGTTATATGGCTGGGTAGGTTATGTGAAAGTATATTATAAATTTGTGTTTTAACTATACTGTGTAGCAACTAATGTGTAGGGTTCTTTTCCTTTGTTTTTTTGTTTCATAATTAGTATATGTTAGCGTTATAGTGTACTGAAAATGGATCTCTAAATAAGAAATGGAATTTTATAATCTAGTAATTTGTTATTTTGACAGTTTATTTTTGCAGAATTTGGAGGTAAGATTAACATTTAATTAATGGTGTAAAATGGGTGAAATGATAGTGAGTGACTGATTATATGGCAGTGGGTGCTGCTTGGATGCCTTAAATGGTCGTTTCTAAAACTACTGAGCCTGATCCAAAGTTCACTGATTTAATTAGGACTTGGATCAGATACTTTAACATACAAGGTTGTTTGGAAGTGATAGCACTTTTATAAATAACTGTGGCATTGTTGCATTGTTAGCTGGAGTCCATTTACATACTCTGTCAACCATACGTCTTAATTAAATGAATTTTTCTATGTAGTAATAACTATCCGTTATTTTCTTCCAACATTCCCTTATTTACTACTGGATTAATTCATTCAAATTCAGAATAATCACAATCTTTTCTACATTTTCAACAATAATGGTGCTTGTTGTTTCTACATTTGCTACAATGCATTATTAACAATGATAAGCTTCCATCCATTTTCATTCAATTATTCAACTGTGAAAAAACACTTACATTATCATGAATTAAGATACTTCAATTATTTGGAAACTAAGAGCATCCTTATGGCCAATTACAGTAAATTGTAAAAAGTCTCAAAAACAATCATCAGTATCAGGGGATTATAGTAAAATACCAGATAACTTTTGTTTTTGCATTTCAGTCAAAACATTTTAGTTTTCTGAGAATCTCTCAGAATTGCTGCTGTTTACAAAGCTCCGAAATGATTTCATCACCAGTTTGGGTTTTTTTCCCATTTAGAAAAGTCAAGGATATTTAACGTTACATAAATCACAATATTCCATATTTTCTCTTTAAGGGATGTGTAGCACAGATATAGGGTGACCAGACAGCAAGTGTGAAAAATCGGGACGGGGGTGGAGGATAACAGGAGCCCATATAAAAAAAAGCCCCAAATATCGGGACTGTCCCTATAAAATCGGGACATCTGGTCACCCTACACAGATATGCCTTGAATGATTAATAACTACTGATTCGATCTGGCCCTCAAAAATTAGAAAATCTATCCACCTCTATTTATCTCAAAATAGGATCCACCTAAGAAGTAAAGACAATAAGTCACATCATGTGAGATACTTTGTCTCAGGACCTACAGATCAGCCTAAATCAGGAGTTCCTCTGCTCGAGTACAGAAACTAAAATGGATTAATGAGAGTGTCATTAACCCCATAGGCAAGAATCTCTCATATTTTGCTTAGGGATAAAACGTCTTTCTCCCGCCGAGATAAAAAGACCTCTGTGTAACCAGCCAGGGTCACACGCTACTTTCCTATGCAAAGTGGCTCTTTGCACATTCAGTGCATCAAGAGATGGGTGGGGAAGCTGGAAGTTAAGCAAATTAGACATGTGGCTATAAAACTGAAGGTCAAATAGGGTAAACTACCTGTTATCCCAAGAAATCCATGCCACACGATTTCACCCCAAATTATAAACTATACATGGTTTTTCTTGTAAATCAAATATACCATGGATAATCTGTCTTTCACCACCCCGAATTAGAAGCTATACATTTGATTGACTTGTGAGTCAGATCTATATCCTTCTATATTTGGGAAATCTCTCTTGTTCTACTGTAAATCCTAAATAATGTGAAACGCTTATATACAGTAAAAGAATGTATGGAGTATGAACTCCAAATTTAGAAGATTATAAGGAATTTTTGTTGGTTTTCGTTGTAAATAATTGTTGTATTCTAGAAGTAATAGGAATTGTCTGGCACAAGGAAGAAGGAATGTTGAAAGTTATAAACCAGGGTATAACTTTGGCATATTAAGAGAAACTGATTAAAAGGGGTCAGTCCCAGTTAGTAGTAGGGGCTAATAATGAAATACAATCCTTGAAATGAATCAAACTTAAAAAGCATCCGATAAGAAAAGATTAACGACATTTGTTATAAGTCAGTGCTGTCAACTGGATACCAATGAAAGCAGCAGAGAAACTAAGCTGAAATCTGAGGCTATGCCTAAACTTAAAATGCGGTAGTGGCACAGTGCACCACTGTAGTGCTTCAGTGTAGACACTTGCTGTTCTGACGGGAGGGGTTCTTCCATTAGAGTAGGTAATCTACCTCCCCAAGAGGTGGTAGCTAGGTCGACAGATGAATTCTTCCATTGGCCTACCACTGTCTGTGCACTGGGTTAGGTCTGATTAATTATGTCTCTCAGGAGTGTGGATTTTTCACACCCCTGAGTGCCATAGATATGCTGATGTAACTTTTCAGTGTAAACCAGCCCTGAGCATCCACTTGGCACATGTCCAATAGGAAGCAGCAGGTGACTCCCTCCAACAAGCCCTGAATCGAGGTTATATAAAACTGAAGTCACCATGTGCTCTGCAGAGTTGACTGAATCCAACAAGCTGGAGAATCCTAGGTGTGACCAACTCCTGGACCAGCCACATGGAAAGGCTTATCCCCCATCCCAGGGTTAAGAGGATAAGAAGTGGTGAGATTTCATTTCAGAGATCGTATTTTCCCTTCTATTTCTTTAATATAAATAACTGAAGGTTAGCTCTAGTGAGACCTCAGTGGATCAAGAGATGGGAGTAATCATGTTTTAGATGATAACTCCTTTATAAGTCCAAGCAAAGTCCATGAGAGTTTGAAAACAATAACTTTAGGCAATTGCTTTTAATATTCCAAACCTGTCCCTTTTGGACCAATCCATTCAAACTGTACTAACCACACTCTTCAAAGTGTCTTTAATAAGTATGATAAATATGTTAGGTACTAAAGAACTGAGAACTGATAGTCATAAGTAAATGTAATAAGAAATCTTGGTAATTTGCCTTGTTCCTTGATATAACTGCTGAGCCTCCACTGTAGTCTATGATGATTGCTCGCAAAACTTGTGTGTGTGTGTGAAGTATCAGAGGGGTAGCCGTGTTAGTCTGGATCTGTAAAAGCATACAGACTGTGTGTGTGGTACATACCTAGAATGCTGGTTGTGTCTACACTTGAGTGATGAACTGTTGATTGTATATTAAACTTGTTGTCTGGTTAAGAATAAGCAAATGTCCTGATTTGAGAAATACTGCTGAAGTTAAAAGTTGATCTGAAAAGAACCCAGCTTTAAAACTAGTAAGCTAACATGCCCTGGACTCAATAAAAAGGGGTTATTCTATTAACACTTATCCAATTGGCAAACCTAGTTTGTTAGATTTTAGCTTTAAAACCTAACTGGAACCCTGGCAAATTCATAAAAATTGACCCCCTTTCACACTTACATCTCTCACATATAGTCATAATATAATAGGTATTGTCCATGGGGAATACATCCTTAGAAGGTAGGTTGTTGAGAGTGGTGCAAAGTAATTTGTTTGATATTGTTACAACCACCAGTTAGGTAACCCAAGACACAGCATACGATGCTACAGTGGTGGTGCATGTTTACTTCTCAGGAAAGCCAAGTGTGTAACTGAAACTGTATTGGTTGGTTATGATTGAACAGTTCGATTCCATGGTATCATTTCTGCTCTGCAGTTCCATGATCACTTCTGATGCTAACACTCACATATGCAAATATAAAATTTATTTCCCTTGTACACTCACATATACATGCTTGAAATTAACTTTCATGCCAGTCAAGTCCAATAGCTCAAATGTTCATGGTAAGAATTGGGGTCATTATTTAATACTCCTGCTAATACATTCCAGAATGATGAGGGAATTTTTGCAACAGCATTACACTGTTGACTCATATTTAGCTTGTGATCCACTATGACCCCCAGATCCCTTTCTGCAGTACACCTTCCTAGGCAGTCATTTCCCATTTTGTATGTGTGCAACTGATTGTTCCTTCCTAAGTGGAGTACTTTGCATTTGTCCTTATTGAATTTCATTCTATTTTCTTCAGACCATTTCTCCAGTTTGTCCAGATCATTTTGAATTTTAATCCTATCCTCCCAAGCATTTGCAACCCCCCCGCCCCCCGAGCTTGGTATCATCCGCAAACTTTGTAAGTGTACCCTCTATGCAATTTGGGGGTGTGGCAGACTCCTTGATTCAGGACAGGATAGTCTGTGTGACACTTGGGATCATTTGCCTTTCTGGAGCAGCTATGCCCAGCCACTGCCTGATTTTAAGCTGATGATCATAGTTTCCTTGGTTCAAGGAGCAGACACTGATAAATGACAATTAGATTTCTAAAATTACAATATCAGCATTTTACTAATCTGCACAATTGTCCCCTTAATATTTTATTGAGCAAATAATTTTAAAGGAATATGACTACCCCATTTTGGTCTAAATATTAAAAAAAGTCACTTGTATATTCCAAAAATCCCAATAATTATGCACCTAACTGAACACAATATTGTACTTGTCTGTGTAACCCACACACCTCCTGGGTGTGGTGTTCTGTCCCATCTAGTGGCACCGAGACCACTTAGAGCGATTAATGAGTCTGCTCTACAGCCTTAGCTGACAGTCATAGGGCTTTTAGCTCATGCAGTACAATCTCATGTGTTTAGCTCCAGAGGTCCCAGGTTCAATCTTGCCCACCAATGACTGGGGTTTGTTGGTTACAAGTGGGAGCTCATCCAGGATTTCAACTGGGAAGTCTCTGAAGCTCAGGACGTGCTTCTTCAGCTGGGGAAGTATGTAACCTACACACCTCCTGGGTGTGGTGTTCTGTCCCATCTAGTGGCACCGAGACCACTTAGAAAGAGATTAATGAGTCTTCTCTACAGCCTTAGCTAACAGCCGTATGGCTTTTAGCTCATGCATGTAGCTCCAGAGGTCCCAGGTTTGATCCTGCCCACTGATGACCGGGGTCTGTCGGTGTTACACCTGCATTATAAATTTTAGAACATCAGGAGGGAAAGAGTATAAGTCTAGTAGAGATAGAGTGTAAATATTAGGAATGGGCTTGAATTAAAAGACCTGCTCCTAGAACTTTTGAAAAGTTTGTGTATGGATCCAAATGTATTGATTTGGGGGGCCTAGGTATATAGTGGAATACAGTAGAGCACAGAAGGGCTTGATTTGAAATGAGCCTTAGCTCAGCTCTCATTTGTGGGCACAATTCTGCATGCCCAATTAATTGTCTGTGCAAATGGTAGCACTAAGATGTTTAGCTACCTGATTTGTGGGCTCAGTTGGTAGATAGCAAAGCAAGACCATTTATGCCTGGAACTAGTTGTGAACACAAAATGATACTACCGAAATAGAGCCCAATTTTCAAAACTGACCCTGAATCCAAACACCCTCAAACTTCGAGGAAGTCCGGATTTGTATCTAATTTCAGATCTGAATTTTCCAACTCGGTCCCTTTTATAATGTATACCACATGGAAAATTGTAACAGTATAAGTGTTGGCACTTGTTATCATTAGATTTATGCATTTATAAAAGGGTACCAGATTGACAATAAGGGTTAGAGAATTTTGATTTAGTTACTTCAGAAGATACTTTTGCTAAGGCTGATAGGCCAATGAAGGAGATCTAGTCTATAGCACTTACAAGTACTTCAATATTTTCAACAGAGAGCAACTATTAGCAGGGAAACTATTATCCATAAATGAAATCACAAGGACAACTGAGTAGGTCTGGGGTCCTGGCCATCTACCATCATCAGGACATTTCCAGCAGTTAGTCTCTAATTCTATGCTTAAATGTAGCTAATGCATTCACACATGTTTTATAGCATCACATAGTGACAATCTAGGTATGGCTGAGATGCCACTCAGAGTCAAAATACCTAAAGACCCTGATAACTTTCTAAAATACATTACTTTTTAAGGTGAGACTTCTTATGCTTTGATCTCAGCTAGAAATGGAGTTTTAATGGTGAAGTGCAGTTGTCATTTCTTCTCCAAGGGCCCCAATTCTGCTACCCGTATGCACATTGTATAGTATCTTATTCTGGGCCAGACTGTCAACTCCTTACTCACACGGGTGAGCAGTTAATTGCATGAGGAGTCCTACTGAGTGCAGTGGGACCACTGCTGTGAGTAACCAGTGTGAATGAGGAGTTCACAATCTGCCCATCTGTGAGCAGTCCAACTGAAATCTAGGGGACTATTTGGGTAGTAAATTGCTGCTTCAACTGGAGTAATAAGGGTACCCAAACTGGGGCCTACGTTTGGATGGATTGGTTTGGTTTTTTTGCTCTGGGAAAAGGAAATGTCAGCATTTTTGCTCATCTGTTGCCTAAAGCTACAATCCTGGGAGCTTTAAAAGTCCACCTGGTCTGCAGAAGGAGGATATGTTCTTAACAGGAACTCAGTGACATTCGATGCAATTCACCCATCAGAGTGGAAAATATCCTACAAGACAGGTGAAATTTTAATACTTAGCACTGTTGTTGTCAAACTGTATGTAGATTGTGAACTCTCACTTGCCTCGCTGATGAGTATTTTGCTAATCATATATTTGCAAGGTAGATGCACTTTATTTTGTTAAGACAACTGAGTCTGCACTCTGCAGTGAAGTGGCTGCGACAAAGACAAAGAACGTCGACATCTCCTCTCCATATATGCCTGTTGTAAATTATCCATCATACAGAATGAATTGTGGAGTCTCTCTTAACAAGAGCTCACACATTCTCTAGCTCTTGTAAAGACTCATATTTTTTTAAGAATTCTGCTATTGTAAGACTGTTTCATAGCCACATTATTAAAGTGTGGTGTCTTGTAAGTCGTGCTATGTGAGAGATTTCACATATAGTTTGTAACTGAAACATTTGTCTTTTCACTGGTTTTGGCAAAACCAAAAGGAAAATCAATCCATAGGGTTTGAAAAGTTTTTACCATATACTCTTAGGAACAACTTAAATTATAGAATCATAGGACTGGAAGGGGCCTTGAGAGGTCATCTAGTCCAGTCCCCTGCATTCATGGCAGGACTACGTATTATCTAGACCATCCCTGACAGGTGTTTGTCTAGCTTGCTTTTAAAAATCTCCAATGATGGAGATTCCACAACCTCCCTAGGCAACCACTCTGACAGTTAGGAAGTTTTTCCTAATGTCCAACCTAAACCTCCCTTCTTGCAACTTAAGCCCATTGCTTCTTGTCCTATCCTCAGTGGTTAAGAAGAATAATTTTTCTCCCTCTTCCTTGTAACAACCTTTTATGTACTTGAAAACTGTTATCATGTCCCTTCTCAGTCTTCTCTTCTCCAGATTAAGCAAGCCCAGTTTTTTAATCTTCCCTCATAGGTCATGTTTTCTAGACCTTTAATCATCTTTGTTGCTCTTCTCTGGACTTTCTCCAATTTGTCTACATCTTTCCTAAAATGTGGCACCCAGAACTGGACACAATACTCCAGTTGAGGCCTAATCAGCATGGAATAGAGCAGAAGAATTACTTCTTGTGTCTTGCTTACAGCACTCCTGCTAATACATCCCAAAATGATGTTTGCTTTTTTTGCAACAGTGTTATACCTTTCCGCAGTACTCCTTCCTAGGCAGTCATTTCCCATTTTGTATGTGTGCAACTGATTGTTCCTTCCTAAGTGGAGTACTTTGCATTTTTCCTTATTGAATTTCATCCTATTTACTTCAGACCATTTCTGCAGTTTGTCCAGATCATTTTGAATTATAACCCTATCTTCCAAAGCACTTGCAACCCCTCCCATTAGAGATATTTCAATTAAATGTTAAACAACTAGGTGATAATGCAGATCTAGTTATTATCCACTTGTTAAATCAAAGTAAATAAGAGCTCATTTGCAGGAAGAAAGTGCAAAATGTTTGTCCTTTCTCTGCCTGCAGATTCCTGCCTCATTCTCTATGCACATTCTGAATTTTAGGGAGCCCGAGGCAGGAGTCCTACAGACAAATGTTTTATTCCTTCTATAAGCATGATTTATTCATTAAACACTGTCCATACTGTGCACTGAATGAGGCAGGAGTCGTGGAGGAAAATAGTATGTGATCATTTAATGAAAGAGCATAAAGTATCGCATATGCATCATGGGGCTGAATTAAAGATGCATAGGCATAACCAGTATATAACCTTACACTATAAGCCTTAAAACTCACTGCAGAAGTTTGTGCAATTAAATTACTTTAAAAATTATCAAATATTTTCTTTGTTGCCTTTTCCCAAAAGCAAAATGCCTCCTCTTGCCCCCATTTCACCTCCAGTCCTAAAGTCATAACATTTTACTTGTCCTGCAGAAAGGGAGCGTGTTTTTAACAGACACTTAATGTTAATCAATGAAATTTACCCTGCCGGGCATGGAGTCCCCTACAGGATAGAAAGAATGTTAAGACTTCCGGACTGTGCTGCTCATATTCAGCAACAGGTACAGCCTTGGAAGGGATTGTTCTCGCCCAGCATGACCTCTGCATTACTAATTAGTTGTATAAAGCCTAGACTTTGCAATAAAAGGTAGGAGTGGTAGAAGGACCTAAGCCGAAAACGAATAGCTCACCAGAAAAAGCAAAGTGCTGCTTCTATACACATTCTGAATGTCCCATTGCTACTGCACAGCAGTTAGGATAAATCACCTGGAGCAAAACTCTGTATACTAGTGCTGCCTCTTACAAAATATATCTGATTGTTTGGATACAGGGCCGTGTTCTGCCCCCTTTGAGAATATGTGCAATGTCACTAAAGTTGCATGGAGTGTAAACTGGGCAGAATTTGGCCCTGTGTCCAAACGAGCAGAGTCTAACCTCTCCTTGGAATACAATAAGAAGTCAAAATCCAAAGCAAGAGAGACTCATAATTAACCCAACTTTGGAGATTGGAATTTAGCATCTCATTCCGAAGGTCTGAGACAATTGCTCCCTACAGTACTTTTCCCGCTGGCATTACATGCAGCAAAGTGAGGAAATGTATCGTATGGGGAGGCCAGTTGCAGAGAGATGCTTATTCGCAAATATCTGCCTGCCCTGAAACTCTGCTGCAGTCATTCAATATGTCCCAAAACAATAGACTCTCCCACCCTGGCAGCCTCACCTGGTCATCTTTAGGCATTTAAACCATATATGTTAGTCAATACAGCAACACTGTGATAATGCTAAAAAAATGTGCTAGTACCAGAGAGATCAGAATTGTCATGAACAGGTCCAAACAGATCTTGTATAGGTTTTCATCTCAGCAATGAAGAATATGATGTATAATTGCAAAACAAAATATCTGCATGCTGTCAATTACAGAAAATACCAGGCACCAAAGCAAAGTGAGTTATATATCAGGCAATATCCACCATAATTTATTGCTCTAATGGACAAAACTCCTAGCTCTAAATATCTAAGCATATGGCACGGAGGAGAAAGTAAGACCCTCTACTTGTATGCCTGTCTCCTCGTTCCTCCCAGACCACTTCCTCCTAAGTCTGAGGTGACCTGGACTCAGCCTGTCATAAAAAAGTCCAAGGAGAGGGGCAATATTAGGGTGACCAGATGTCCCGATTTTATAGGCACAGTCCCGATTTTTGGGTCTTTTTCTTATATAGGCTCCTATTACCCCCCACCCCCATCCCGATTTTTCACATTTGCTGTCTGGTCACCCTAGGCAATATATCCATCTTAAACTTCCCATTAAGCATCTTCTCTTCCATCTGTTTGCCCCAATGTCCACACTACTCCTGACTGACCTGTACTGCTTTCATTTCACCAAAGATTGCCAAGGCCTGGTACAACACTACATCCATGCTTGGCCAGCAAATTTGAATTAAACACAGACTCCCTAAAAAAGAAATGTGAGGAGGAACTAAGCCAATTATTCTCTGCTAATCAATGGAAACAAATTTTAGCCAGTGCTCTGAACTGTTCCTTCAACCTCCATTTAAGACTAATCCAGCATAAAATGATATGAAGGATGCATTGGACCCCATTCTCATTGATCAAAACAGGTGCAACTAAGTCAAACAAATGCTGGTGCTGTGACTCAGCAGGTGATAAACTTAACCCATATGCTCTGGGAAAGCTCCTATACCCATATGTTTTGGGAAAAACTTAATTACAGAGTTAATTTTATTTTATAGGAAAAAATTGTGTTACAAGCTAGACATGTAATTTTAAACCTAATGGTTATATTATTTTTATTACAAATATTTGCACTGTAAAATAATGAACAAAAGAAATAGTATTTTTCAGTTCACCTCATAAAAGTATTGTAGTGCAATCTCTTTATCATGAAAGTGCAACTTACAAATGTAGTTTTTTTTGTTACATAACTGCACTCAGAAACAAAACAATGTAAAATTTTAGAGCCTACAAGTCCACTCAGTCCTACTTCTTGTTCAGCCAATTGCTAAGAGAAACACGTTTGTTTACATTTGTGGGAGAGAATGCTGCCCGCTTCTTAATTACAATGTCACCAGAAAGTGAGAACAGGCGTTCGCATGGCACTGTTGTAGCTGGCGTTGCAGGATATTTA
The DNA here is from genome assembly GCA_003942145.1 of Platysternon megacephalum. Classification (NCBI taxonomy): domain Eukaryota; kingdom Metazoa; phylum Chordata; order Testudines; family Platysternidae; genus Platysternon; species Platysternon megacephalum. The sequence goes on from QXTE01000024.1 coordinate 8,025,639, forward strand.
CATGCCAGATGCTGTAAAGATTCATATGCCTCTTCATGCTTCGGCCATTGTTCCAGAGGACAGGCTTCCATGCTGATGACGCTTGTTAAAAAAATAATGTGTTAATTAAATTAGTGACTGAACTCCTTGGGGGAGAATTGTATGTCTCCTGCTCTGTTTTACCTGCATTCTGCCATATATATCATGTTATAGCAGTCTCGGATGATGACCCAGCACGTTGTTCATTTTAAGAACACTTTCACCAAAAATTTGACAAAATGCATAGAAGGTACCAATGTGAAATTTCTAAAGATAGCTACAGCACTCAACCCAAGGTTTAAGAATCTGAAGTGCCTTCCAAAATCTGAGAGGGACGAGGTGTGGAGCATGCTTTCAGAAGTCTTAAAAGAGCAACACACTGATGCGGAAACTACAGAACCCAATCCACCAAAAAAGAAAATCAACCTTCTGCTGGTGGCATCTGACTCAGATGATGAAAATGAACATGCGTCGGTCCTCAGTGCTTTGGATCGTTATCGAGCATAACCTGTCATCAGCATGGACGCATGTCCTCTGGAATGTTGGTTGAAGCATCAAGGGACATATGAATCTTTAGCGCATCTGGCATGTAAATATTTTGTGATGCTGTCTACAACAGTGCCATGCAAACTCCTGTTCTCACTTTCAGGTGATATTGTAAACAAGAAGCGGGCAGCATTATCTCCTGCAAACATAAACAAACTTGTTTGTCTGAGCAATTGGCTGAACAAGAAATAGGACTGATTGGACTTGTAGGCTCTACAATTTTAGATTTTGTTTTTGTATACAGGTTTTTTTGGTATATAATTCTACATTTGTAAGTTCAACTTTCGTGATAAAGAGATTGCACTACAGTACTTGTATTAGGTGAATTGAAAAATACAATTTATTTTGTTTTTTACAGTTCAAATATTTGTAATAAAAATAAATATAAAGTAAGCAATGTACACTATGTATTCTGTGTTGTAATTGAAATCAATATATTTGAAAATGTAGAAAACATCCAAAAATATTTAAATAAATGGTATTTTATTGTTTAATAGCGCGATTGATCGCGACTAATTTTTTTAATCGCTTGACAGCCCTAATATAAATATATTAAAATGTTATAACTTAATAAAAAATTTGTCCATGGAGAGGAGGATTCATCAGGTACTCATCAGTAGCCTTATAATAGGGAAACTATGACTGCTTACCCAGTACTAATAGGAAAGAGGCATAAAATGAATTAGTTGGTCATCTTACTCTTGTAAACAATCAACAGGGCTAACAGGTTTATCTATGGCTGCAAGAGCAAACAGGAATTCCATTCAGCCACTTTGGATGTATATCCCTGAGATACCCACTGCACCTCTAAACAGGACAAGACAGATGAATGTTGGAAGAGGGAGTCTTTAGCAGGGGAGGCAAATGGAGAACAATGACTGACCGACAACACGCCACAGGCACATACTGGATAAATATTCAGAGAGGGCGGAGGTTCAACATAATGTTCTGGCTCTGTTTGTGATCAGATGTTAGATTGTTCTCATTAGTCACAATTGAAGTTCCCAGTTCTGACATTGTGACTGTGAAAAGAGGCAGAAGACAAACAAAAAGAAAAGTTTTGTTTTTCCTCAATAAAATCAAAAACATTTAAATTTGTTTCTCTCCATGTTTTATATAAATTATATTAGAATATTGTATAAAAAGCCACATAACTACAGTAACTTTGCTATGAAAGTTTTCTTAAGTGTATCCACTTAGAAGTGAAAAGGCAGCAGCTAATTAATTTGATTTGCAATGTAATTTAATTCCACTTGCTTAGTTATAGAAATAGCCATGTGAATGTCTGTTATTTAAGTTTTCTAGGAAAAACAGCTTGATTAGTAAATGTGTGAAGTGTATACTAATTTTAAATGAAAATTGTTTCCAGTGGGTTTATTAAATGCAATACAACTATTAAACAGATTTTACAAAAAAGAATTTGAGTGGTTGTTTACACCAGAACACCTAATTTTTGTAATAACATGGATTTGCTCTATCATGAAACCAGTTGTGTTTTGGTGACTGAGAAATATGTTAATACACTATAGGAGATTTACTTTTATCAGGTTAAATTTGTATGGGATTTTACCTTTAGTAGACTGCACATATATTCCCTTATCATATATATTAAAGTATCCTTAAAAAGCTGCACTGCATTTTAAATGGTTAAAAAATTGTATTAATTCTATTTGTGCTTTCATAAGACAGTCTAAGACATGGATATCACATAATGGACTTTGTAGCCCTTACCCCAGTTTTCAGGAAGAGAACTATGTCCACATTTTCTAAATGGCTTCAAACTGCAGAGATACCCAGCCATATGTGAATATAGCCAGGTTAATTAGTTTGCCAGGATCTAAGTGGAGCTGGCTCCACAGTCATGAGCAGTGGGAATGTAATTAAACCAACCGGAAACGAATTAGCTTGAGCTGAGTAAGCTAGTGTAGAATTTGGAAGAATTAACCAGCCTACTATCCATTGAGCTCTGATATTCATTGAGAACTGAGGAAAGGTGAATAGGCTGGGAAAAGAGTAATTTCGAGGCCACTGAGCTATTGTTGATGGGGGAGGGTGGAGGGCAGAGAGAGAGAAGGGCTTATTTTACAACTTTTTTTTTGGTTTTTGATAGTAAACACCCAAGGAGTCATTTAAAATGGAGATTCTTACAGCGCATTGCTTACCAGCATGTGTTGCAGAGTCTGCGTCTGTCAGATACAGGCAGCCTGAACTGAGGAGTGTCTTACGTTTGTAAAAAGAACAAGGAGTACTTGTGGCACCTTAGGGTATGTTTACACTACGGGATTATTCCGAATTTACAGAATTTGATTTTTGGCAACAGATTGTATAAAGTCGAGTGCATGCGGCCACACTAAGCACATTAATTCAGCGGTGCGCGTCCATGTACCGAAGCTAGCGTCGACTTCCGGAGTGTTGCACTGTGGGTAGCTATCCCATAGCTATCCCATAGTTCCCGCAGTCTCCCCTGCCCATTGGAATTATGGGTTGAGATCCCAATGCCTGATGGGGCAAAAAACATTGTCGCAGGTGGTTCTGGGTACATGTCGTCAGGCCCCCCCCCTCCGTGGAAGCAACGGCAGAAAACCGTTTCGCGCCTTTTTTCCTGGGTGAACTGTGCACAGGGCCGGCTCCAGGCACCAGCTGACCAAGCAGGTGCTTGGGGCGGCCACTCGGGAGAGGGGCGGCACGTCCAGCGATTTGGCGGCAATTCGGCGGAGGGTCCCTCACTCCCGCGCGGAGCGAAGGACCTCCCGCCGAATTGCCGGTGCAGATCGCGATCGCGATCGCGGCTTTTTTTTTTTTTTTTTTTTTTTTTTTGCTGCCTGGGGCAGCAAAAACCCTGGAGCCGGCGCTGACTGTGCAGACGCCATACCACGGCAAGCATGGAGCCCGCTCAGCTCAAGACAGCAGTCATGAACATTGTAAACACCTCGTGCATTATCGTGCAGTTTATGCTGAACCAGAACCTGAAAAACCAGGCGAGGAGGAGGCAGCGACGGCAGTGCGGCAATGAGAGTGATGAGGACATGGACACAGAATTCTCTCAAACCACGGGCCCTGGTGCTTTGGAGATCATGTTGTTAATGGGGCAGGTTCTAGCCATGGAACGCAGATTCTGGGCTCGGGAAACAAGCACAGACTGGTGGGACCACATAGTGTTGCAGGTGTGGGACGATTCCCAGTGGCTGCGAAACTTTCGCATGCGTAAGGGCACTTTCATGGAACTTTGTGACTTGCTTTCCCCTGCCCTGAAGTGCCAGAATACCAAGATGAGAGCAGCCCTCAAAGTTGAGAAGCGAGTGGCGATAGCCCTGTAGAAGCTTGCAACGCCACACAGCTACCGGTCAGTCGGTAATCAATTTGGAGTGGGCAAATCTACTGTGGGGGCTGCTGTGATGCAAGTAGCCAAAGCAATCGCTGAGCTGCTGCTACCAAAGGTAGTGACTCTGGGAAATGTGCAGGTCATAGTAGATGGCTTTGCTGCAATGGGATTCCCTAACTGTGGTGGGGCGATAGATGGAACCCATATCCCTATCTTGGCACCGGAGCACCAGGGCAGCCAGTACATAAACCGCAAGGGGTACTTTTCAATGGTGCTGCATGCACTGGTGGATCACAAAGGACATTTCACCAACATCAACATGGGATGGCCGGGAAGGGTTCATGATGCTCGCGTCTTCAGGAACACTAGTCTGTTTAAACGGCTGCAGCAAGGGATTTACTTCCCAGACCAGAAAATAACCATTGGGGATGTTGAGATGCCTATAGTTATCCTTGGGGACCCAGCCTACCCCTTAATGCCATGGCTCATGAAGCCATACACAGGCAGCCTGGACAGTAGTCAGGAGCTGTTCAACTACAGGCTGAGCAAGTGCAGAATGGTGGTAGAATGTGCCTTTGGACGTTTAAAGGGTCGCTGGCGCTCGTTACTGACTCGCTCAGACCTCAGCCAAACCAACATTCCCATTGCTATTGCTGCTTGCTGTGTGCTCCACAATCTCTGTGAGAGTAAGGGGGAGACCTTTATGGCGGGGTGGGAGGCTGAGGCAAACCGCCTGGCCGCTGATTACGCGCAGCCAGACACCAGGGCGATTAGAAGAGCACACCGGGAAGCGGTGCGCATCAGAGAAGCTTTGAAAACAAGTTTCATTGCTGGCCAGGCTCCTGTGTGAAAGTTCTGTTTGTTTGTCCCTGATGAAAACCCGCCCCCTTGATTGACTCATTCCCTGTAAGCAACCCACCCTCCCCCCTTCGATCCCAGCTTGCTTTGAAAAAAATAAAGTCAGTATCGTTTAGAACTCATGCATTCTTTATTAACGGGTAATAAACATAGGGAGAGAACTGACAAGGTAGTCCGGGTGGGGTTTGGGAGGAGGATAGGAGGGAAGGAACAGGTCACTGAAAAAATTCAAAATAATGACAGCCTTTTGCTTGGGCTGTCCACTGGGGTGGAGTGGCAGGGTGCACGGAGCCGCCCCCCCCCCCCCCCGCGTTCTTACACGTCTGGGTGAGGAGGCTATGGAACTTGGGGAGGGGGGAGGGCGGTTATACAGGGGCTGCAGCGGCACTCTGTGATCCTGCTGCTGCCGTTCCTGAAGCTCCACCAGACGCCGGAGCATGTCTGTTTGCTCACGCAGCAGCCCCAGCGTTGCATCCCGCCACTTCTCGTCTCGAGCGTCCCTTCTCTCCTCCCGTTGGTCCCTTCTCTCCTCCCGTTGGTCCCTCATGTCCTCACGTTGGTCCCTCTTGTCCTCACGATCACTGGCATCTTTCCTGAACTTTGAGACCGTGTCCTTCCATTCATTCAAATGAGCTCTCTCATCGCGGGTAGATTGCATTATTTCTGAGAACATGTCGTCTCGCGTGCGTTTCTTTCGCCGCCTTATCTGGGAGAGCCTTCGGGACGGAGGAGGGAGGCTTGAAAAATTTGCAGCTGCAGGAGGAGGGAAAAAAAGGGAGAGAAGTATGTAAAAAGATACATTTTATAGAACAATGCTTATACTCTTTCACGGTGAACAACACTATTCACATTACATAGCACATGTGATTTCGGTACAAGGTCGCATTTTGCATCTTATATTGAGTGCCTGCGGCTTTGGTGTTAGAGATCACAGACGCAGGGCCGGGCAACAGAATTCGGCTTGTATGCAGCCATGGTAAGCCATTGTCTTTCGGCTTCTGCAACCTTAATAAAAAGCAGCGCCCTCCTTTCCCATACCAAGCAAAGCCCGTTGAGTGCTGCGGTTTTCCTGTTAACGTGCAGCAGCAGAAACCAAACTAAACCCCACCACCACCCATCCAATTCTCTGGGATGATCGCTTTACCCCTCCCCCCACCGCGTGGCTGGTATCAGGGAAGATCCCTGCTAGCCAAACGTGAACAGCTCAGCGCCAAAGGCCCCCCCCCCACCGCTTGGCTAACTGCAGGGAAGGATTTCTTTTCAGCCACAGGCAAACAGCCCAGTAGGAACGGCCACCTCTGTCCCCTTAATTAAATTCCCGTATTTCAACCAGGTTACCATGAACGATATCACTCTCCTGAGGATAACACAGCGAGATAAAGAACGGATGTTGCTTGAATGCCAGCAAACACCGGGCCCATACGCTGCCAGGCTTTGTCATGCAATGATACCAGATTACTTGCTACTAGCATGGCGCGGTCAAGTGTCCTACCATGGAGGACGGAATAAGGCTGCACTGCCCAGAAACTTTCTGCAAAGGCTTTTGAAGTACCTCCAGGAGAGCTTCATGGAGATGTCCCTGGAGGATTTCCGCTCCATCCCCACACACGTTAACAGACTTTTCCAGTAGCTGTACTGGCCGCGAATGCATCCCAAGTCCTCAGGGCAAATTAATAATTAAAAAACGCTTGTTTTTAAACCATGTTTTATATTTACAAAGGTACACTCACCAGAGGTCCCTTCCATAGCTTCGTGGTCTGGGATGGAGGGTTGGGAGGGTACTTCAGTCAGGCTGAGAAAAAGATCCTGGCTGCTGGGAAGAACGGAGTGCTGTGTGCTCTCTGCAAGCTCGTCCTCCTCCTCCTCTTCCCCGTCCGCAGAATCCTCAAGCACGGTCAGGGGCGGGGTAGTGGTGGCGGCCCCCCCTAGAATTGCATGCAGCTCAGCGTAGAAGTGGCATGTCTGTGGCTCTGCCCCAGACCGTCCGTTTGCTTCTTTGGTTTTCTGGTACACTTTTCTGAGCTCCTTAACTTTCACGCGGCACTGATATGAGTCCCTATTGTGGCCTCTCTCCATCATGCCCTTGGAGATTTTTTCAAATGTTTTGGCATTTTGTCTTTTGGAACATAGTTCCGCTAGCATGGAATCCTCTCCCCATATAGCGATCAGATCCAGTACCTCCCGTACGGTCCATGCTGGAGCTCTTTTTCAGTTCTTGGACTGCATGGTTACCTGTGCTGATGAGCTCTGTGTGGTCACCTATGCTCTCCACGCTGGGCAAACAGGAAATGAAATTCAAAAGTTCGCGGGGCTTTTCCTGTCTACCTGGCCAGTGCATCCGAGTTCAGATTGCTGTCCAGAGTGGTCACAATGGTGCACTGTGGGATAGCTCCCGGAGGCCAATACCGTCGAATTTCGTCCACACTAACCCTAATTCGAACCGACAATGTCGATTTCAGTGCTACTTCCCTCGTCGGAGAGGAGTACAGAAATCAATTTTAAGAGCCCTTTATATCGAAGTAAATGGCTTCGTTGTGTGGACGGGTGCAGGGTTAATTCGATTTAACACTGCTAAATTCGACCTAAACTCATAGTGTAGACCAGGCCTTAGAGACTAACAAATTTATTTGGGCATAAGCTTTCATGGGCTAAAACCCACTTCATCAGATGCATGGAGTGGAAAATACAGTAGGAAGATATATATACACAGAGAACATGAAAGGATGGGGGTTGCCATACCAACTCTAACGAGACAAATCAATTAAGGTGGGCTATCTTACTTTTGTGACATTTGAATTTAGAAAAGAGTGAATTTGTTTTGTATAACTTCTAATCCCTTTCGAAACTACACATTTGAAAAATTTGACTCCCACTGAGGAGAAGTCGGAATGTAAAAACTAAACAAATACAAATTTTAAAATTAACATAATAAAATCCCATGGAAAGAACAATGAATATGGAGCAGAGATCAGCAGACAGTGAGCAATCAGAAAATATTGTCATGGGTCTGGGAGAGGGCGGACAGAGAGAAACAAATTCTAGTGAATAAGTAGGATTAAAAATATGCACTGCACAGAGACCATGCACTTTGTGCCAGTTGAGGCCCTGATCGTCTGATAAATTCTGTTTGGGCGAACTCCTGTGGGTTCCAGTACAGCTTCGCATGGCTCCAGGGATTGCACATGATCAGGCTTTTCATTTGTATAGGAAGAGTTCTTTTCTCTCTCACACTTAGCACAGGCTTCTCTTTAGTTAGAATAAGCTCTCTCTCTCTAATTAAATCTCCCTTGATAAATACCAGGGATTTACATTTCTGGGGCATGAGGGGAAATCTATGATCTCTAACTAGTTTTAAACCCCAAACTGGTGTAAGAGATTTACCAAACTGAGCTCCAAAAGGTTTATGTGAATTTCTCTCTCATCTGGTCATTAAAAGGCATTCTGTTTCTGCCAGGACACAAGCAGAAGGGAAGAAATACAGTGGAAATACAGAAAAAGTTATATACCACTAGTACGGTAATAATAGCATATTTAAAATTGTCTCTATTTTGTAACTGTTTTTCTTTTGCCAATGCCAGATCTGCAAGCAGGGATTCCATTCAATTTCCTCTTACGAGGGAGATTTCTAAATGTGCAAGAATTGTTAAAAACTCAAACCTTCTTGCAGCTGCTGTGTTTTTCCCTAAAGCAAGGCAAATAAATACAATAAATGGTATAAAATTATATGTAGATTTATTCGGTAAATCTAATGAATATTTCTTCCAGTTTGCACTGACAAGGTTGCTTACGGTAGAAAAAGGGACTTTGTGAAAGAGGAACAAAAACGTAAAAAAAAGTCTCTTCCAATCCCCTTGCCAATGATGCATGTTGAAGCAGGAGATCTGCTTAAGTTCAGAAGCCTTGAGACCTGCAACAACCTGTAGATTTGTACCTATTTCATTTAAAAAGTAGATGTAAGGCAGAGTTCAATACCCAAGAAACAGGTGTGCTAGAAGGCAGATCTAGCCGCAGCAAGATGACATTGGATCTGTTGTATTTAAAAAATACATAACTACTGAACTTGCCTCAAAGATACTTTTCACAATGTCTATTAGTCACTTGCACTACATTAGCACATCTACAACAATGTAAATTTCAGATGGAAGACCAAGGATGCCCTTTGATAATGATTCGTTACAATGTACTGCAAAATGCTACTGAAAATGTTGCTGTAACATGACCTTCTTCCTGTGGAATAATGACAGGATTGGAGAAATGTACTTGTTCTAGTCTCTAAATGCATCAAATACAAGCAAATTTTCCTAATCCTGACATTATTCAACAGCAGAGAGATCATGTAACCAAGCACTTTATCACGGTACCTCTTTGCAGTATACTGTAGCAGATTTTCTTAAGTAGAACAAGTCAGAAACTGAAATTTTAGTTCCACGGGAAATTCTAACATTCTCCACCCATTTAAGCCCCCCAAAAAGTAATTCCAAATCAGACTGAAAAGCCAAAGTTTCCTGTGAAATGAAAATTCCAAAAATATTAAATTTGGAATTACGGAAACATCTTATTTCAATAACATTGAATAAGTTGAAAGTTGAATACCTTATATTCAAAATGAAATTAATTGAAATGAAAATATATAGTCAAAACAAGATGAATAAAACTGATAAAGTCAAAATAAAATATTTACCTTATGAAAAGAAGAAAGTTTAAATGATTTGTTTGAACTCCCCCCTCTTCCCATAATTTTATCAAAATTGGTACTTTCAAGATACATTTTTATGTAGCTGAAACTCCATTTTTTGACAGAAAAGTGTTCTGTCCAAAAAAATAATTTGACCAGCTGTATTCATAAGCATTTTCACAGGGCGCTTACCTAAGCTTGCATTCTAATGGTTTTAGGTCTGATTCTGATCTCACATACATCCATTTCACACTGCTATAACTCCATTGAATTCAGTGGAGTTACTCTGATTTATACCAGATAAAGTGAGATAAAATCAGGCCCATTGACCAATCCAAAGTTTGCTATCAACTTTGCCATCTAACCCCCAAGAGAGAAAAGCAGGAATTTATTTTTTTTAATCAGACCAGGGTAAACATGATCAAAAATCTTCAATGATCCCAAGAAAACTTAGCTCAAAAAAACAGCTGTAAATTAAAGAAAATATTAGAAATGTTAACTGATCCTAGATTTAGCAGACATCCATGAAAAAAACCAACAAAGTTTAAGCCAATTACTATATTGACATTTTCACTGGATTTATCAAAAAAAAAAAGGTGTTTAACCATTCCTTTATACAGGCGTTTACCACACAGTTGTCAGCACAGTCGTAAGTGGTATGAAAATCTGCCTGTAGTTCCTGTAAAATGTAAGTGTTATATTGTGCCTACAAATAATATGATTCAGAAAGATAGTAAATAGCAGAGCCAAAACTGGAACCCCATAAATGAGTACGCAGATAGAAGTATAAAAGTTGTTCCGAGAAACAGTGCAGCCAGTTGCATTCGAACCAATTAAAATCCTGAAATGGCTGGACTGGATCAGGAAAAATAGGAATAAGTATCCTGGTTTTCATTCTGAAGTGCGTTCAAGATTCATAATCTTATAAAAATGTTTTTTAAGGAAAGAAACCCCAAAACATTCACCAATGAGATAAGTAGTAGATGAGTATCACAATAAGTGACATCAGCATAGCATAGCCAATCAGTGTCAAGTTTCAAAATTATCATGTTTAAAATTTCAAAGGGTCGAGAATCTTTAAAATACTAAACAATCTAAAGTATCAGTGGTATGTTCACAGCACACTGTCTACTCCAGGGGTCGGCAACCTTTCAGAAGTGGTGTGCCGAGTCTTCATTTATTCACTCTAATTTAAGGTTTTGCGTGCCAGTCATACATTTTAACGTTTTTAGAAGGTCTCTTTCTATAAGTCTATAATATATAAATAAACTATTGTTGTATGTAAAGTAAATAAGGTTTTTAAAATGTTTAAGAAGCTTCATTTAAAATTAAATTAAAATGCAGAGCCCCCTGGATCGGTGGCCAGGACCCGGGCAGTGTGAGTGCCACTGAAAATCAGCTCACGTGCCGCCTTCGGCACCCGTGCCATAGGTTGCCTACCCCTGGTCTACTCATTCTGGTCGCTATCTGAATTTTCTTGTCCAACAACAAATATCTTCCTTTCAACTTTATATTGAATAGATTCCACCAGATATTTTTAAAACTCCACAGAAAAGCTCTCTAAATGGCTAAAATGCTCAAAAAAAGCTTGATGTTTTCAAAATAGTGATAAAATTCCTCCTTCCCAAAGAAGTGGATTTTTTGAGAACAGCACCACCACAAGGCTTCATAAACATCAAAAGCTATAGTAGGTGACTGTGTATTTCAATGTATCATTGGCTCCCATTCATCATGCAGTGCTGGGGGAAAAAACAAGCAAAAGCTGCCCTCCAAGTCCTCTGCTTCTCAAATTGCAGGCATGCGGTTACAGACAGATTTCCAAAAGAGCTCATCTCCAGCATCCAGCGGCTTTCACTGGGACGCTTATGGACAAATGTTTTAAAAGGCCACTTATTCCAGTGCCTAAAGAAGAGCTAAGCTTTTTTGAAAATTCTTGCCTTGGAGAGCTTGTTGCAGGACAAAATTCACTGAGCTAGATTTTGACACCTTTACTCATCTTGAACGTACTCTTCTATTAATGGAATGACTTGCAAAGAAAAATAGTACTCAGCGAGCCAGATCCTGATACCTTTAGTCCGGTTTAGCAGCACCTTAGATTCCAGTAGGGCTATATATGGAGTAAGGTTCCATTCAGCATGAGTCAGGGTATCAAAATCTGACCCACTGAGATTGCCCCCAAGCTTATTTTCAAGTAGGGTTTTGCAGCTAGCCCACACACTGTTGCACACATTGATTTCAGTGGAGTTGCACCAGCAGGGAATGTTCTTGGGAAGTCAGTGGAAATACAGCAGGAGAGAATTTAGCTCTTGATGTACAAAAGTGTCTTCTGGTTTAAGCCATTTTATATCAACCACAGAAGTCATGTTTTCTGTTAAAAATTCCATACACTTTTATTAGCCTCTCTCTTTGGAAGATAGCTTTTCACATTTATTTTCTGTGGCATCACTTAATAAGAAACCCAGTAAATGTGTCCACAACCAAGCAATATGTCTACTGCTTTCACCACAGAAAACCATCTGTTTTTTTGTTACAATTGGTATGCTTTTGTTTTGCCCCCTGCGGAGTGCACACAACACAAAATTTGTGCTGAGTTCATGTGTATGCTTAAACAGCATGTTGGAAAGCATGAGAAAGTCAAACACATTTTGAAAGGCTGGTGATGATTTCAGTGCTACCAGCCAGCATGGAGCATGGGCCATGTCATGCGAAAGCTTTTCAATGCAGCCGGCTGAGTTACTGCAGATGAAAGTACATTCTTATTCATGTAACACTTTCTGCAGCATGCCCTCCATGTTGGTCATAATGCTTCACCTCCTGCAACCCTATGTTTTATCCCAGAGATCACCCTGCTTTTGTTGAGTAGGTCTGGACTATGAATGAGATTAAATAATATCTTTGGCATCATTTGATAAATCCATAGTAGGCTTTTCCCATATTTGCCTTGATTTGTGGAATGTTTGGGCAGCTAGTGCATACAGGGAAAATAGCTCATCATTGGGGTGCCTGGTGGCCTTAGACTGACTCCCAGCTGAACCATGGCTCCCGCAAATGTGTGCTACATTTCCTTTGTCCCCCTGTTTTTGTCTGAATTAGACAATATCACCTGTGAGTGACAGGAGAAAAAGAAAATGAGTATAATTATTTTTCTACATTAGATCTCTCAATGTAATGTGCATTTTGGACAAAACATATTCTTCTGCCTTTCTGGAAATAACCAGAGTAGCTACTCTGCAACATTTACAGATCAAGTGCTGCTTACCTTGTTATCTCTTCCACAGTGTTCCCCAGCATATATCGTGTGCTGCTTTCAACCTCCAGGGCATTATAAGCCGTTGCTCTTTTATTAGAGATGAGTCGTGGGCTGTTCTGTTTAGAGGGAGTATATTGGAGGGCACAGTCAGAAGAAAAGCTTTAGAATCTGGGAACAAATTTCCAGTTTTTATTGGTAACAACTGGAAAGGCACAGCATGGTTTTATGGTCTTTTATCAGGACATATCAGTTTAAAGTGAAAATCGGAATATCTCCCCTTGCCTTTATCCACTACAAGTGTTTAGTTTACATTTGGATTTAAGGATTGATTGAAAATATATTTATTTGCTGCTGCTTTTGACTGTTCTTAATCCATTCACACCTTAGTTTTTAGGAGTAGTATGGGAGAAATTAGTGATAGATGGAGGCAGATTTTCTGAGTAGCAGGGGAAAAAGAAGGATCATCAGTGGAGAGGTGTTGGGAATGTGTAGAAGCCAGAGAGGCAGGCTGTTTGGGGAGGCGAGAGGTGGAGGGGTGGGTACGAAGGTCTGAGGTAGCTGGAAGGGCAGAGGGTGGTAGGTAAATAATGAGAACAGCATTAGTTAGAAAGGTGGGCAGGGGAGGAGCAACAATACAGGCAGGAAAAAGGGACAGCAAGGGGAGGGATAGCTCAGTGGTTTGAGCATTGGCCTGCTAAACCCAGGGTTGCGAGTTCAATCCTTGAGGGGGCCACTTAAGGATCTGGGGCAAAATCAGTACTTGGTCATGATGGCGAGGGGCTAGACTTGATGACCTTTCAGGGTCCCTTCCAGTTCTATCAGATAGGAATATCTCCATATATTATATTTATTATTAACATCAGATGATTTGGGAAGGGCAAGTCTCAGCAATCACTGGCTGATCTGTATATGGTTAGCAACTGCAGCTGAATGCTGGCCATCAAAGGGCTGAACCAGGGTGCTATATGGCCAGAGAAGGAAATGAAGAGGAGGATCTGGCATGGGAGGAAGTGTTAATTCTGTTGTTTGCAATGCAAGAGTGTACCGCAGTTGGGAACATTTACAAGTCTGTTGATTTGTTAGCATGACATAGAATCATAGAACTGGAAGGGGACCTCGAGAGGTCATCTAGTCCAGTCCCCTGCACTCAAGTCATGACTAAGTATTATCTAGACCATCCCTAGGCAATTTATTCCAGTGCTTAACCACTCGGACAGTTAGGAAGTTTTTCCTAATGTCCAACCGAAACCGCCCTTGCTGCAATTTAAGCACATTGCTTCTTGTCCTATCCTCAGAGGTTAAGAACAATAATTTTTCTCCCTCCTCCTTGTAACAACCTTTTATGTACTTGAAAACTGCTATCATGTCCCCTCTCAGTGTTCTCTTCTCCAGACTAAACAAATAATTTTTTTCAATCTTCCCTCATAGGTCATGTTTTCTAGACCTTTAATCATTTTTGTTGCTCTTCTGTGGACTTTCTCCAATTTGTCCACATCTTTCCTGAAATGTGGCATCCAGAACTGGACACAATACTCCAGTTGAGGCCTATTCAGCGTGGAGTAGAGCGGAAGAATTACTTCTCATGTCTTGCTTACAATACTCCTGCTAATACATCCCACAATGATGTTTGCTTTTTTTGCAACAGCGTTACACTGTTGACTAATATTTAGCTTGTGATCCACTATGACTCCCAGATCCCTTTCCACAGTACTCCTTCCTAGGAAGTCATTTCCCATTTTGTATGTGTGCAACTGATTGTTCCTTCCTAAGTGGAGTACTTTGCATTTGTCCTTATTGAATTTCATCCTATTTACTTCAGACCATTTCTCCAGTTTGTCCAGATCATTTTGAATTGTAATCCTATCCTCCAAAGCACTTGCAACCCCTCCCATCTTAGTATCATCCACATTATCTTTCCGGGTACAGAAATTAATCTAACTGGTCTGTAATTCCCGGGTTGTCCTTATTTCCCTTTTTATAGATGGGCACTATATTTGCCCTTTTCCAGTCTTCTGGAATGTCTCCCGTCTTCCATGACTTTTCAAAGATAATGGCTCAGATATCTCCTCACTTATTTAAGTGTTAGCCATTTATATAGTTTTTTTAAAAACTTTATTTGTATTTAACTAGAGTTCTGAAGAATTGACTAATTCACTCCTGCCCTTAAAATAAGCAGATCATATTTCTCATTTTGTTGAATGCTGTTACATCATTTAATTTCTGAAGCATGTTTTTTGTAAGATTAATACCTCTACAATGCAAATGTTGGAATATTACCAAATTCAGTTATCCAAATTGTATATATTAGGTACTACAAAAATATATTTTTCTAAAAGCTCAAATCAGGTACCAATGTTATTGACTGTGCAACAATCCCCAGCATGGGCTATCAATGAGGTTTAAACTTTCAGCAGTAAAAACATGTGCCCTTACCACTTGAGGTAAAGAAGTAACTCAATTTGTTGGTAGCAGTTGTAGGCTCTTAACTTCTTATGTAAACCAACCCTATACATTACAATCACTGAACCAGTAGATTATAATCAGTCTTGAAAAAAATAGATTTTGCAAGTCAAGAGAAAGATAAAACCAACTGGGAAGAATTGCCAGAAATTTGACTGCAACATAATCAAGGAAAATGGAGAAACATTTATTTGAGGAAGCGGTACACTGAAATACATCTTTTTACTTAAGTGTAATTTACAGAATAAATAAATACCTTGTTTGAAGCCTATTCCCTGACTGACAGACAAAGGGAGAAATTGAGTATATGATATTTGATGTATTCACAAAACTATAACTAAAGCATTTAAAATAAACATTATTACTAAAGGTCAGGTATAACCTTCCCTGTTTACAGGAAAATGGGAAGGAAGCTTATGAACCATGTGAGCTAAAATGAAGAAAGGTTGTGTGACAGTTCTCAGGGTACCCAGGACTATGAGTCACTTTGTTACCCCCTACCATCAATGAGAGGGAGCTTTGCTTGTGCTTCACTGGGTGTCAGCTCTCTGACACCACCAGCCTGTTAACTACTCACATGCTTTCTTCTGGGCTATGCCGGCCCTTATTTTGCTTTGCTTTGCAGGCTAACAGTAGGTGTATCCTAGTCCCTGAGTCCTTTTCAAGCATTTCCCCAGTAGTGTTCAGCTCCTTATCCACTGAACACTGACAGAAATACCAGCTCTGTTGGCCCCAAAGGGACAGTATACACACCAGCTGGTATCATTCAACTGAGGATCAATACTTTGCTTAATAACACAGCACTAAGATATATTTATAGTGAAAACAAGGATACGTTTATTACCAAAAATTCAAGTGATAGTGAGTAAATATACTGGAAACAAAAGGTTACACAAAATTATAACATGCTTTCTAGAGACTAAACTTAACTATCATGTTAACCTCCTGTCTAAAGGAGTTTATCGCACCAATAGAGTTGGCAACCTTCCCATTTTCATGAATGTAAATGTCCTGCCCATTTACTTCCTAGGTGCAGGATGAGGGGGTGTCTTCTTTGCCTTCAATTTATATTCCCCAAAGTTCATTGTCTGTACACAGAGACAGTATAACCACCCTTGGCTTGTTTTTCCTGTATGCTTCTTCCCTGTTGACTTTCACAGCTCTCTGTTGACTTTATATGTAAATGGGTATCCATTGTGTTAGCTTACAATGCTTAATTTATATCCAACAGAGAGAGAGGTGAATAAACGTCTCTTGTCTGACAGACAACCTGTTTCTGCTGGTGACTCATTCCTTGATATAGAATCTAAGAACATATTGTCAGTATATATACAGAACGCCCTACATAGTATCTGTGCATAGATTTCACAGTGATATTGATGAACAGTGATACTCCAGATTTCATTTAAGACCTCACATGACATTTTTTGGTGACCCAGAATGTAAATACCAGAATCTGGACATTCCTGTAACTCCCTTACAAGTTGGCATTAAGGGGTTCTTGGATCACAGGTCACCAGTTTTTTTGTGAGCTTTATGGGAGAACATGTTAGAGCTGGAAACAAAGGACTATAGCTTTTTATTCATTGTATTGGAGAAAAGAATAATAAGGGTTGGATTAATAACTGAATAACTTATCAAATGCTTCTTGTTTTAGAACATCCTTATGCCTAAAGAGAGTTGTCATATTGTGTAGTGAGGATTGATAAACTTTGGAGTGAGATCTTCCATTGTGTGAACTGAAGTAATCTAAGATGTACAGATTAAACAATATAGTAGAGTTTCTTGGAATAGACTCATACCATTTATCTTGCAGGAATTCATGTGCTGCTTATACTAATTTACGTTTAAATCACTCACTGACACACTGTAGTGTGTTACAGTTTTCCCCCATGTATTGTTTTCCATAGTTAATGCAATCAGTATTTCAGTCTGAGGAAATAAACTGTAGCCCAGGGTTCTTATTGTTTTGCTGTTGATTTGATTTCAAACTACAGGCACATCAAACAATATTTTGTGTTCTGTTTGATGGGTCAATTTCTGGGATTCTTATTACTCTTCATTGTTTGTATTTGGCTCATACTGAACTGTTGTTTATTTTCATTTCCTCATTAATGTTCAGCTGACCAAAATTCACTCTTTAGATCCAATGAGGATCAGATCTGCATCCCCCTCCTCCACCCCAATCTCAGGTGAATTACATTGAAGCTATAATACTAGGTTTCAGCAAAAATGCACATAAGCATTCATAATTAGGAATTATTGAATAACAAGATTAATCATATGGCCTATTATTGCTACTCTACCTGCAATTTAACTTTTACTTTTTTTAAACTTCAGTTGCATAAAAATATTATTTATCTTGCTTAAGTGAAATGCTTTGTGGTCTTGCTTTAGTTTCCAGTGAGCAATAGCCAACAGCACCACAATTGGAAGCCAGCAATGTAAACAGGTTAAAGAGAGAACACCTTGTGAAGTATTAGACAATTGATTGAAAACTCATCTCATTTTTATTCTGATGCCCACACGCACATATTGGAACAATGCCTAATTAATTCACATAGCAGAGATGGATGATGCTTGTGTAAACGTCTGCAAAGACAGCACACCATGGATGGCGGGGGGAGGTATTGTACTTTGTAGGCCGTATGTATATATAGTGATTGTTTTGTAATGTTGCAGGTCTTTTTTGACCCATCTAAAATGGAGAAATCACTGCAAGGGGAACCCAGCCGAAGCCTCTGATGGCAATGCAGAGGCATCAGCAATCCACAGCCTGGTTCTAACAGGAAAAATATCACCTGCTTCCCTACCCTTCTTATAATACATCAAGCCTAAAAACTTCAGATGTTCAAAGTCACTGAAATCCACAGGAAAAGATTTGACTCAGGATTTTGTAGGAGAGAATCTTACTGTAAACAACTGGAAGGGATAAGAGTTCAGTTGCAGAAATTCTCTTAGACATGTTTGAGGGCGTTATGATGTGGTGAAGAAAACAAGTCTTTGTTGGCTTGACTTAGTGAATTGGAAGAGTTCTCCTTTGGAAGACCTTACAAAGATGCATGCAATCCGTATGCCGGTAAGTGTCTTTTCCCTCTGTAGCTTGCTCCTCCTTGCATTGAAGACCATGGGAATTTTTACTATTGACTTCAGTGGGAGCAGGACTGGGCCTTGAATGTAATATATTATGCTGGTTTATATATTGGAAGAAAGGGACAGAAATAGGGGTTGCCAAAGTAGAAGCAGCAACATCTCTTTGGATAGCCACAGCAGTCATACTACTGCTCTAAATAAGTCTTCTCACTGGTTCATATTTAAATAAGAGATTGGGATCAAACCTATAGAGTTTAGATTTTGAATTGAATCATAAATCTAAAACTACAAAAAATTGGGTTGTTTCAGATCTGGTCTTCTGGGTCAGGAACCATCTTAATTTAAATATAGTATTTGAGACTGAAAATCTTTTTAAAAATAGTTGCAAGATATTTTTAAAGAATTAAATAAAAATACCACTGAAGGCTGTGAAACGTTTTGAAGGTACAGGGCCAAATACCTATCTCTACTGATTTCAGTGGAGTCACACCAAAGCTGAATATGGCACAAAGGATTTTTTAGGCCCAAATCTTTCCATAGGTTTTTGGATGTGTGTTATGGAATCAAAATTTGATACCATCAGTGAAACTTGTCTCATATCACAGAGCATGAAGTCTGAGATACAGCTGAGCAGTAGCATCAGCTTCAAAACATGTAACAGCCATTGCAAATGTGGATTTCTTGGAAATACAACTGTCTCCGTTACTGTACTGAATGTGTTCAAAAAACCTTATTTCCCATGGTAAGACACAACAGTGATACTCTGCTTCTAATAGTGTGCAGGTCAGTAGTAATAGCTCAGCTCAGTTTAGTTTATTGAAGATATATGGTCAGTTGGATGCACAGTGATATAGTTTCTGTATTTCTTGGTTTCTTGTGTACATTCAAAGTATATAGAGTGTACATTCATAGTGTGTATTCAAAGTGAATTCGGCTACTGGATGTGGCTATAATAATTATGAAAATCTAACATTAGTAATTGAAAATGTCTTTGAAAACATTTTTCCCCCAAGCATTTCATTTTTGGGTATGCAAAGATATCACTTTGCATGTGACTGAATATAAACAGTCACTGGGCCAAATTCATCCCATGTGGTCTATTGCATTTATTGGACTTAAAGTAGTGAAACAAGAATTGCAAAATGTTGTGTGGTACTGTAGTTACCTTTTGCTAACATAGGTGTACATTAAATGGTAACAAAATCACTGTCACGCCACCCCTTCCAACTGGATTGCAACTCTGTTTTTCCAAGCAGGAACCCCCACAGCCTCCCTGCTGGGAGATCATCTTTACCAGGGGAGCATCCCTCACTCTCCCTGCTCCTCTCACAGTTCCTCTGAGTCCAATTCCCCAGCCCTGGAGACATCAACAGGTAAGCTCCTCCACTGTTCCCTTGCCTTCAGCCTGCTCCAGCCTTTGACCCCAGCTCTCTAGCTTAGAGCCTTTGCTGCTACCTGACCTTCAGCCCTGGCTTGGGCATGCTAGCTGTTGCTGTTCTCCTGCCTTCAGCCTTCTCCCAGCAACCAGGATCAGTCCCCTGGATCTGCGAGGTTTTACCTCATGCACCTTTCCAGACTGACTCACTGGATCTCTCCACTCCTATGCCCCAGGTGCCTCATTGATGCCCAGTTAATTGGCCAGATTGCAGTGTTCTGATAAGGCACAGGTGCACTGGCTCTGCTCCCTCTTTAATCCATTGAAAGAGAAAACACAGCAACAATTCTTTTCTTGATTGTTGGCATCCATTAGTTTTATGATTGTACTAAATCATGTCATTTTGGATCTGTTTTTTTTAATATTTAGTACATGTGTTTGATGCTTTTTGTGAAACCACTTTCACTTTGTGCTGTCTAATTTAATATCTGGAGTCATGCATCAGTTGTTGCTGTTTGAGCATTCCATAGTAAATTCATATTCACAAGGAAAAGCTGTCATGTTCCAATGACAAATCCAATGAATGAAGCAATCATGTTCCTGAAGAAATTAAGATCTATGTAGATATTAGAGATCTTTATTTACAGCAATTCTATTGAAAGCCATTTCAGGGCAGCTGCTGCCAAAACCTCCCTTTTTCATGTTTTCCCATTTCTCCATAGCTATTTTACTTTTATTTAAAATTAAAATATTTTAGTTACCTGCATCTGTAATATATATCTTAAAAGATTCACTACGGGCCTGATCCAAAGTCCATTGCAAGCAATGGGAATCTTTCCATTTACTTCAATGGACATTGGATCAGGAGAACACCAGATTTTTAGCCTTAAACAAGTATTATACGATTGTGGCAGAAAGGTCTTCAGTCATATATTCTTTAGTAATTCACAGTCAAAAGTGTATTGGCTGACAGTAGTTTGACTGTTCTCCTGATATAAAGGCTGCATATTCTTTCATTTTTGCTCTGAATGGAGAATACAACTGTTTGCATATCATCTACCTAAGCCTAGTGGTTAGTGAGTGGAAGGAGCGAGAATTTTTTAACATGTTTTAGGGCTTGTTTACATGGAGATTTAGTGGTCGGCAAAGGAGGGTGTGAATCTACACCGCACCAGCTGATACGCTGTTACTGTCCATGTAGACCTTGATGCTGCGCTCTAAAAAGTTCCCCAGTGCTCTTTGGCGTATTGCTGTTTGAAATCACAGTACCTCAAAGTGCACTATGGAACTTCTAGTGTGTGGTAGCAGAGACCACATGGCCATTTTGTGCACGGCCACTTGGTGCGCTGTAGATTTACCCCGGCTTGTCACACACTGAGTCTCCATGCAGCAGCACTTTCTCTCCAGCAGAAAGCTTCAACAGTAAAATATTTCCCAAGAAGGCAAGCTAGCTAGACGGTAAAATGTGACAAAGAACAAAGAAGCTCGCCTGTTCCTCTAACTCTAACTTCATAGATCCAGTTTCCCACTCAACCGATTTAGTAAATCATGTTTATTGTATATTGTTTTTTTCTAAATGAATGAAACATATTTGCTAAGTGTTTGGTTCAGCCTTGTTCCATGCTTAGGTCTCTCTGGCCCTTTTGGTTTTCTTGTTTTGTTAAACTGCACATTTCAGCCTCAGGCTCCCAAGAAGTTTTATATCTTCAATAAACTAAACTGAGCTGAGCTATTACTACTGAACTGCACACTATTAGAAGCAGAGTATCACTGTTGTGTCTTACCATGGGAAATAAGGTTTTTTGAACACATTCAGTACAGTAACGGAGACAGTTGTATTTCCAAGAAATCCACATTTGCAATGGTTGTTACATGTTTTGAAGCTGATGCTACTGCTCAGCTGTATCTCAGACTTCATGCTCTGTGATATGAGACAAGTTTCACTGATGGTATCAAATTTTGATTCCATAACACACATCCAAAAACCTATGGAAAGATTTGGGCCTAAAAAATCCTTTGTGCCATATTCAGCTTTGGTGTGACTCCACTGAAATGAGTGGAGATAGGTATTTGGCCCTGTGCCTTCAAAACTTTTCGCAGACTGCAGTGATATTTTATTTCATTCTTTAAAAATATCTTGCAGCTATTTTTTAAAATGCCTTTAATAGCTTGTGACAGGGTGCAGGGCATTTTCTGGTCTGTAGTGAACAACGCATTAACTCTACCTGAACTTCCCCTGGCCCCTAGTACAGGTGCTATGGGGAAGAGCTATAAGAGTGGCTGCTTGAGAGATAACATGCCTTTGGGACAGCAGAGCCCCACTGACAGCCCGGGGCATAGGGCTCCATTTCAAGACTAGGCATATCCTGGTCATATTAAACTATTTTCTTTTCTTCTTGTAAATGCTACTCTAACCTTTAGGAATAATCCATGAGGAAGAGACCTTGCTGATTAAGACTGTCTATTTCCTGTTGAACTACTTGGCCAGCTGACAGAGATGTTGAGCTGCATCTGGCAAATAGCAATCCATCACATAATACAACAGATGCAATCTGACCTTCATATCACATATAGCCCATCGCCAGGGAAACTGAACGAAACGATTTTCAAAAGAGAAATAATGCTTTAAAAGGGCTTTGCTGGATGTTAAAAGATCTGAAGTTAGCTGTTCTCCATACAAATTCTCCTAGGCGAGTGGTATATAAATTTATGAGCTGCTTTTTTCTCTACAGCCTGTAGATAGAAAGAAAGCTGCTAATGGACACCCAGCACACCTCTAAATCTAAAAGGCTTTGCAACAATCCCATGAGGCCTCCTCACCTCTCTTATTAGAAATGTTCTCCATCTCAGACAGCATTTTCCTTTACTCTAATGTTTGTTTTTAAATTGCTTGTCTTTAAATTAATCAGTCCTGTGGGCAGAGTGATCATAATACATCACAGAACACCAGTGGGATTTCTTCAGAGATCCTGTTAAAATGACTGACCCCAGAATCAATAGTTGGAGGGGCACTATAAATGTAGTCATACATTTTGATATGGAGACAGGGGATTGTAGAAAATAAGTTAAGTGGCTCTGCAAGACTCAGACAGATTTTCTTAAATATCTTAGGGCAGAAGATTTGTGGATTTATCAAGCGTTTATCTGTGGCGAATGTAAGTTGCTGCTGAGGCTCATTCAGTTCTATTTTATAGTTAGCTTGTCAGCTAGTTTTCTTCTCCTTGATGGAGTCAAGCCTTTCAGGACAAACTGAATGAAAAGGATTTGAAATATTATCTGGTTGGCCCAGAAGGAAAGTGCCAAAAAGTGGATCTAAATGATCCTTCAAATGGGCTTGGACATTTCTTCTTTTATGGCATTCATATAGCGTTTCTTACCTCCTACCACTTTACATTGTTTGTGAATTGGGAGTGTTTGACTGCTACCATTCTGCAACTGCCTTCAGACATCACTATTCCTATTTGTTCTTTATCTTGCTGCACATGGCATTCTAATATGGTGAATACAGAGCTTGTGGTAACTTGTGCACTGTTTGTAGCTCTTAAGCTGGCATTTACATAGCTGCCTGATTCATTTTCATTGGATTGCACATTCATTTCTACATTGAATGTGCATACCCTTAAATTGCCTCACATGAGTAAAGTGATTCACAATGTATTCGGATAGAAAATGAGGAAATCCTTCAAATGTTTCTCATCTCTTTGGGTTTGCCCCATAATATGTATAAAAATAGGCATATAACAAGATGCCAGACTCCACAGTTTTAATTCATAGTGACCATATACATTACGACAATAACGGCTTATTCATCGCCATGCCTTTTTCCATCATAGTTATGTGGAACTAAATAACGCCTGCCGCTTAATTTGCATTCTAATATCCATTTTTACATAAAGAGAAGAAAATAAAATGTGTCAGTAAGTGGCTCAGACTAGGACTGGCATATGTTGAATATTTATGCTGCTTTTAAATACATTCTAAAAATATCTAGGAAGTTAAAAAAAAGTTTTGTCTGAAACATGGAAAACAAATGTAGCAGAAAGATCTAACAACCGGGGCCAGAGAGTCAGCCGGTGAAAATCAGCATAGCTTCATTGACTTCCATAGAGCTATGTCAGTTTACACCAATTGCAGATCTGGATGAATTTTTTGATCAGATGGATTAAAGAAATAAGAGTATGTTATATGCATCTGACATGACTTGTGAAGTGAATGCAGGCTTTCAGTTTTGGATGTGTGAAAGTAGTAGTTCTCCCCTGGTAGGTGTAATCTGTGGGAGGGGGAATATAAATCCATAAAATGGTGGACACATGATCAAAACAATAATAGAAGCAGTCTCAAAGTGGAATCATATTACAGTAGAACCTCAGAGTTACGAACACCTCAGGAATGGATGTTGTTCGTAACTCTGAAATGTTCATAACTCTGAACAAAATGTTAGGGTTGTTCTTTCAAAAGTTTACAGCTGAACATTGACTTAATACAGCTTTGAAACTTTACTGTTCAGAATAAAAATGCTGCTTTTAACCATCTTAATTTAAATAAAAACAAGCACAGAAACAGTTTCCTTACCTTGTCAAATCTTTATTAAAACTTTCCCTTTATTTTTTTAGTAGTTTACGTTTAACACAGTACTGTACTGTCTTTGCTTCTTCTTTTTTTTTTTTTAATATAATCTCTGCTGCTGCCTGATTGCATACTTCTGATTCCAAATGAGGTTTGTGGTTGACCGGTCAGTTTGTAACTCTGGTGTTGTAACTCTGAGGTTCTACTGTACATTAATTTCTGGACATCAGAAAAGACTTGGAGCAACTGAAAACTGACAGTTCACTGGGGTGGGTAGAGATGTAGTTTGTCTTTATACAGGGGAGAAGAGTAAGATGTGATCTATACATTTATATTGATGTGTAAATTGCAGGGGGGGGAGTGTTTTTCTTATTTTACCATTCAAGGTATATGAAAGTTTAGTGAAACTCAACAAGTTCATCTTCTTTATTCACTTTTACTAGATACTAATGTGTTATAACTTGTACCATTTGAAGTCTACACAAAGGCATTTTGTCTTTCATTAAAATGTTCTAATCCTGGCTCCTAAAGGGAATTAAGGTTTCCTCACTCATAAAAGGTTCCTACTGTGAACATATATTTTCAAAACAGCCATTGCTTCCTTCCTACCACTCATTTACCAGATTTTGTATTTGCATTGTCAGCATACAGATGTCTAATTTTTAAACATGGGCATCTAATTAGGATATGCAAATCTCCATTTGGACGCTTTAATCAGCATTTAGATATATGAGCTTCTAATTGTTTTCTACCTACTCTGTGTAAAACCTGTTTTGTCAGTGTCAGTAGAACCTGTCTCGGCAGTCTCAGCAAAGAGGCCAAAGAGTAAATGGCCAGCCGGCTCCCTTAGAACTTTTTTCCCACAGGCTCTGAAATGGAAGGTGTGCAGAGAAGTCAATAAACTAAACTGAGCTGAGCTATTACTACTGCCCTGCACACTATTAGAAGCAGAGTATCACTGTTGTGTCTTACCATGGGAAATAAGGTTTTTTGAACACATTCAGTACAGTAACGGAGACAGTTGTATTTCCAAGAAATCCACATTTGCAATGGTTGTTACATGTTTTGAAGCTGATCTTCATGCTCTGTGATATGAGACAAGTTTCCTCCTAAGTCATGTGCTCCAGCCCCCTAATCATTTTTGTTGCCCTCCACTGGACTCTTTCCAATTTTTCCACATCCTTCTTGTAGTGTGAGGCCCAAAACTGGACACAGTACTCCAGATGAGGCCTCACCAATGTCGAATAGAGGGGAATGATCATGTCCGTTGATCTGCTGGCAATGCCCCTACGTATACAGCCCAAAATGCCATTAGCCTTCTTGGCAACAAGGGCACACCGTTGACTCATATCCAGCTTCTTGTCCACTGTAACCCCTAGGTCCTTTTCTGCAGAACTGCTTCCTAGCCATTCGGTCCCTAGTCTGTAACAGTGAATGGGATTTTTCCGTCCTAAGTGCAGGACTCTGCACTTGTCCTTGTTGAACCTCATCCGATTTCTTTTGGCCCAATCCTCTAATTTGTCTAGGTCCCTCTGTATCCTATCCCTACCCTCCAGCGTATCTACCACTCCTCCCAGTTTAGTGTCATCTGCAAACTTGCTGAGGGTGCAGTTCACGACATCCTCCAGATCATTAATGAAGATGTTGAACAAAACCGGCCCCAGGACCGACCCTTGGGGCACTCCGCTTGAAACCAGCTGCCAACTAGACATGGAGCCGTTGATCACTACCTGTTGAGCCCGATGATCTAGCCAGCTTTCTATCCACCTTATAGTCCATTCATCCAGCCCATACTTCTTTAACTTGCTGGCAAGAATACTGTGGGAGACTGTATCAAAAGCTTTGCTAAAGTCAAGGAATAACACATCCACTGCTTTCCCCTCATCCACAGACACAGTTATCTCCTCATAGAAGGCAATTAGGTTAGTCAGGCATGACTTGCCCTTGGTGAATCCATGCTGACTGTTCCTGATCACTTTCCTCTCCTCTAAGTGCTTCAGAATTGATTCCTTGAGGACCTGCTCCATGATTTTTCCAGGGACTGAGGTGAGGCTGACTGGCCTGTAGTTCCCCGGATCCTCCTTCTTCCCTTTTTTAAAGATGGGCACTACATTAGCCTTTTTCCAGTCATCCGGGACCTCCCCCGATCGCCATGAGTTTTCAAAGATAATGGCCAATGGCTCTGCAATCACATCCGCCAACTCCTTTAGCACCCTCGGATGCAGCGCATCCGGCCCCATGGACTTGTGCTCATCCAGTTTTTCTAAATAGTCCCGAACTACTTCTTTCTCCACAGAGGGCTTGTCACCTTCTCCCCATACTGTGCTGCCCAGTGCAACAGTCTGGGAGCTGACCTTGTTTGTGAAGACAGAGGCAAAAAAATCATTGAGTACATTAGCTTTTTCCACATCCTCAGTCACTAGGTTGCCTCCCTCATTCAGTAAGGGGCCCACACTTTCCTTGACTTTCTTCTTGTTGCTAACATACCTGAAGAAACCCTTCTTGTTACTTTTAACATCTCTTGCTAGCTGCAACTCCAAGTGTGATTTGGCCTTCCTGATTTCACTCCTGCATGCCTGAGCAATATTTTTATACTCCTCCTTGGTCATTTGTCCAATCTTCCACTTCTTGTAAGCTTCTTTTTTGTGTTTAAGATCAGCACGGATTTCACTGTTAAGCCAAGCTGGTCGCCTGCCATATTTACTATTCTTTCTACACATTGGGATGGTTTGTTCCTGCAACCTCAATAAGGATTCTTTAAAATACAGCCAGCTCTCCTGGACTCCTATCCCCCTCATGTTATTCTCCCAGGGGATCCTGCCCATCAGTTCCCTGAAGGAGTCAAAGTCTGCTTTTCTGAAGTCTGGGGTCCGTATTTTGCTGCTCTCCTTTCTTCCTTGTGTCAGGATCCTGAACTCGACCATCTCGTGGTCACTGCCTCCCAGGTTCCCATCCACTTTTGCTTGCCCTACTAATTCTTCCCTGTTTGTGAGCAGCAGGTCAAGAAGAGCTCTGCCCCTAGTTGGTTCCTCCAGCACTTGCACCAGGAAATTGTCCCCTACACTTTCCAAAAACTTCCTGGGTTGTCTGTGCACCACTGTATTGCTCTGCCAGCAGATATCGGGGTGATTGAAGTCCCCCAGGAGAACCAGGGCATGTGATTTAGTAACTTCTGTTAGTTGCCGGAAGAAAGCCTTGTCCACCTCATCCCCCTGGTCTGGTGGTCTATAGCAGACTCCCACCACGACATCACCCTTGTTGCTCACACTTCTAAACTTAATCCAGAGACTCTCAGGTTTTTCTGCAGTTTCATACTGAAGCTCTGAGCAGTCATACTGCTCTCTTACATACAATGCAACTCCTCCACTTTTTCTGCCCTGCCTGTCCTTCATCTTGTATGGTGGCACTCATCACTGTAGGGGTAATATTGAGCAGTCTGTTTGAAAATCTGAAGCCTTTTCTTTATTGGGGGTGGGTGTCCTGTTTTTCTTAAGTGTTACTATTGCTCAGTATTTTTTTCTGTACATTTGTTAAGATCATACCAGTAACTAGGGCTTTGCAGATAAATTCTGTGTAACTTTTATTTTAATACAACTACTTTTAATAGGCAATTGTTAAGTGATAAATACATTTGACTTTCTATTGTACATTTTTAGATTGTATTGTCAAAAACTGGTTAAGAGGTAGGAAGCAAAGAGTAGAAATAAGTGGCTGATTTTTATCATGGCAAATGGTTAAGAGTGGTGCCTCACAATTCTGTATTGGGCCTGGTGTTGTTTAATATATTTATTTACACTCTGGAAAGCATGGTGAGCAGTGAGGTAGCAAACTTTGCAGGTGATACAAAGGTATTTAGGTAAGTCAAATCTAGAGAAGACTATGAGGAACTTCAGGAGGGACTTAACCAAGCTAACAAATGGGTAACACAATGTCAGATGAAGTTCAATGTTGACAAATGCAAAGTAATCTACATTGGAGGAAAAATATTGAACTACTCATACACCTTAGAGTTCTAAATTAACTGTATCAACTCAGGAAAGGGACTCTGATACCAATGTGAACAGTATGAAAAAGCTAACAAGATGTTAGAATGCATAAGGACAAGAAAGGAGAGTAGTACAGAAAATATTATACCATTATATAAATCAGTGGTGCAGCCTCATCTAGACTGCTGCGTGCAGCATTGGTCACACCATCTCAAAAAAGATATTGCAGAAAGAATAGGGGGTTTCAAAGAACAGCACCAAAAACTATTTGAGGCATGAAAAAACTCTCATATGAAAAGAATTTGAAAAAAATTAAGATTAGTTACCTTAGAAAGGAGATGAATAAGAAAGGCATGATAAAGGTACATAAAATAATTAATGGTTTAGAGAAGGGAGACTGACAGCTTCCATTCTTCCTGGGTCGTAACATAAGAACAAGGGGACATTCAATGAAACTGAAAGGCAGCAAATTTAAAACTGATAAAAGGAAATACTTTTTCATTCAACACAAAATTTGACCGTAGAACTCATTGCCGCGGGAAGTTGTTGAGGCCAAGGATGTAGCAAGATTCAAAGAGCAATTGGCCATTTATATGGATAACAAGAATATCTAGAGTTATAAAAGTGACTGCAAGTTTTGGAAGGAATAAAAATCTCATACTTCCAGGCTTAAAATGCTCTCAACCTAGTAGGGATTAGAAGGAGAGTAGACTATGCTACATCTGCCTCGTGTGAGGTTCTTGTACTTTCCTCTGAAGCACCTGGCACTGGCCACTCTCAGAGACAGAATACTGAACTAGATGGACCATGGCTCTAGTCCAGTATGGCAATCCAGATCTTCCTATGACTTAAATAGCAAACAAGTACAATTAGTCTATATACACCTCTGACAGCAGTTTATATACAGGATGTAAAAACAATGTTTTCCTTGAGTGTTTAGCTTGAGCACTTTATTGTTAATGGGCATGATGGTATATATTGATATTTGGAGTATTATGCTATTTGGGATTTTTCAAAACTTTTTTTTTAATTCCCATTTTAAAATAGGAATTAGTGGAGATGCTTCTGCTATGATTATTTTTAGCTAAAGGAACAGGTGGAAATGGATATGAAAAAGCCAAATACACAATCCCATGAACATTCCAATTGAATCAAAAGCTCTTTGGGGGCTGCATTAATCCAAAGAGATCTATGGACAGGGTAAATTGAAGTAGCCCCAAGAACGGTCCAGCCATTACATTAAAACCACTTCCACTCTATTACCAGCTACAAATCTAGCAGTAAAATGGAATAGAGAACTCTTTGTTCTGAATACAGAGTGCCATTCTTTTCTATAAAGACCATCTCAGTACTAGGGCCGACTCATAAAAAACAGATGTTGAAAGTGGATCTTATGAACTATACAGTCTCAATTATTTTCTGAATCCCGTTCTGAAAAGCTTCACTAAGGACAAGATTCTACTTGCCTTTATGCAGGTGCACAGGGCAAGAAGAAGATGAGGGCGTAATGAGCCTTCCATTCCTTGCTACGTGGAATTATAGCCCAGGTGCTCAGAAAAGCCCTAGGACTGTTCTGTCCTTATTCTCTTGAGGGCATGGAGAGACAGAGGTGCAGCCAAGCTATTGATCTGCCCCCTGCAGTGGCCAGCTATGGGGTGCAGCTACTCGGCTTGGTGCACCAGCCCTTGTCCTACCATGCCTAGATTAATATCAAAGTTAGAACAAACTAAGTCTAGAATAAAAAAATTGAAGTCTTAAACATTATGGGCCAGATCCTTAACTGATGTAATTCATCATAGCTCCATTGAATGCCATTTACACTAGCTGTGGATTGGGCCCTTTGTTTTACTCTCACAAAAGTCTTTTTTCATCCCGAGTGAATGACTTGTGGCTGTAGATAAACAAACAGCAGAGCTGCCATTACCCATTTGTACACACGATACAGTAAATCTTCGATAGGCTCTCTCTATTCCACCAATGATACCTCCCTCGACATAATGTCGGCCCACTTCTGTTCCTTCTTCCACAAGGCCTGCTGCATGTGTTATACCCTGCCTGGGCTAGTCCACAACCACAAGGCCACTGCCTTTTCCATATTCCTCCATGATGCCAAAAAGTAACTACCCAACTAAAAATGCCAAACTCAAGGTGTGATTGGGGTAGTCTATGCATCTTAACAACAATAACTAAAGCTATGTTATCAAAACACAGCCAGTCAGCACTTTATATTTATGTGTCTTCCTCCACCCTTCACCCGTCTATTTTGTTTCTTTTAGATTATGAGCTCTCTGGGAAAGATTGTAAACTCTTTGATGTTTACACATCACCTAGCCCATTATGGGCACTACCAGAGACAATTAATAATAGCAATAATAATAATTAATAATAATAAATAACAAACTCTCTCCCTTTCAACAGACCTGTAGTAGATCCCCTTTCCAAGAGAAAAAAAATCTAAACATCAAATCAGACACTTGGGTTCCACATTTACTGTATGTAAATCAGCTGCAATCTATATAACTAGCTAGCGAAGTGCAGTTTGTCATTTGAGATTAATGAGTCACAACTATTTTGACTATAGCCCCATTAGTAGTGTATTGGAATAAAATAATATATAAGGTCATACAATCTATAGTAGAGATAGGCATGAACCACATCTTGGATATGAAGTTCATGGGCCTTATTCTTATTTACAGGAAAGGTTCCTTGTAGCCACTTTGTTGCCTTTACACTGCCAGAGTGATGTAAAGAGGCATAAGTGTAACTGAGTATCAGGTCTAAAATCTCTATAATGATTCTAACCATCATCGTTATCATCTAATTTTTCCAATGCCAAGGCTGGGTAGGGCCAAGGTAATGAGTAGATTTCAACCATGTCTCCTTTGAGCTGCCATTTAAGCCTACTGGGGTGTTGCCTGAATGGTTTTACATGCCATGTCATACCACTGTCTTCTTGGATGTCCATGGCCTCTCTCTCCATGCACTCTTGCATAGAGAACCATTTTAGGCAGTCAGTATGGGGTCATTCTAGCAACATGGCCAAACCATTGTAGTTGGCACCTTTTGATGATTGTAGTCATACTACATGTTCAATCTTTTGTGTGGGTCATCATTTCTTAGCCTACCTAGCCTGGTCATGCCTAGGATATGGTGCAGGCACCCTGTTTCAAATGTTTGCAGCTTTTGCTCCAGATGCTTTGTCCGAACCCCTGTACCTAGTACCCACAAAGTAATGTGGGTACAATGAGCATTGTATATAAAATCTGGTTTTAGCCTTCATGGACACTGACAAAGTTCCAGACATTTTTATTCAGGCACTCAAATGTTCTCTTGGCAGCAGCTATCCACTTGCCAATGTCCTCTTCATAGCAGTTGTCATATGTTTTGATGGAAGCCAAGTAGCACAAGCAGTCTACTTGTTCAATGTCTACACCGTTAATGACTAGACTGTTTCTTGATCTTTGTTACAATTAGTTTGGTGTTTTGTTCATTCATTTTTAATCCATGCTCTCTGGCTATTGTGTACAGGTTGGTTGCTGCTTCTTGGTTGTATTACTTGGAAGGCATTACCATTACGATATTGTCTGCAAAGTCAAAGTGATTGATAATAAGCCTTAATATCCTACAGCCCCCACCAATGTTACTAAGGGAGTTGGACAAGATGTTCTCTACATATAGCGCAAAAAGTATTGAACTCAGTATGCATCCCTGTTTGACTCCAGTTTTCATTCCAAAGCACTCTGTCAGCTCACCACTGACTCAACTCTGCAGTATTTGAATCAACTGGCTGCAAAAACCATACCACTTGAGTACTTTCTATAGAGCCTCTCTGTTAACAGAGTTAAATGTTTTCTTGTCAACAAATGTGCAAATAGGGATGCATTGAACTCTGTGTATCTCTTCAAGATTTAACGAAAAACAAATATCTGATTTACAGTGGAATGTCCAGGTCCAAAGCCAGCTTTTGACTCAAAGGATTTTTTCTGCTCTTCTTCTCATCCAGCTAAAAAATCACTTTTCAGAACACCTTACTAGGAATGCTTATGAGACTTATTCCTCTGCAGCTCTTGCAAACTGTCAGGTCACCTTTTTTAAAGAGTTGTACAATGATTGAGTATTGCCAGTCTTCAGGGACTTCACCTTTCTTCCAAATAAGGTTATAGAGTTTGCAAAGGAGTATGATCATGCCTCTTCCACTACGTTTTAACACTTCAGTTGATATAGTGCCTTGTTGTTTTTCAGGGACCTGCTTATGGCTTCAGTTCCTGCTTCCAATACATATTCTTCTTCATTGTTGCCTTCACAGCTATTGCCTCAAGGACAGCTGGGTCAACTTGACTATTCACGTTCAATAGCATCTTTTAAGCTTTTGAACTTTATCTAGTATATAGGTCCTCTGAGCGCTGAGAAGCTGATTTGTTACAGGTGTTAAACTTCTTTGATACTAATCTGACTTTCTGAAAAAGCTCTCACATTACTTTTTTTGAAAGCATTGTTCAAAAATTCTTTGTCTTCTCTCAAACTAGGCTTACTTAGCCATTCTTTTTAGTTCCTTGTTGAGCTGTATTTGTTTTTCCGCTCAGGGCACTCTTCAGCTTTCAAATGTTCTTGATATGCTTCATTTTTCTTTTTGATAGGTGATCTCTAGTGTCACCCAGTCTTTTCTTTTAGGATAGACCCTCATCCCTAAAACTCCTTGCTCATGGCATGAATGGAGTCTTTCACCTATTCCCAGAGTTGTTCTACTGTTGTGTCCTCTAGGTCTAAGAGAGGGGACATAGCAGCCACCACTGGAGTTCAGAAAGGTCATCATAGTGTCTGTATTTTTCAAAGCGTCAACATTATAGATTCTCTTGTGTGTGGGTTTGGGGGGTATGCACTGTGACGGGTTGGATCACAGAAACTCCCTTGGGAGCTGCCACCCGATGTGCCAAGACTACCTCTGCTCCTGTTTTCCCTGCCTGCTCAGGACTCCAGCACCCTGTCTTGCTGAGCCAGACACTCTCGTCTGCTCCAACAAAGACCCAGGGTCTGAATTACTTGCCCCAAAGCTGCAGGTTTACCTGAAAACAGCTCACAGAAGTGTGCTTGTCTTTAGCACTCAGATGCCCAACTTCCAATGGGGTCTAAACCCAAATAAATCCGTTTTACCCTGTATAAAGCTTATGCAGGGTAAACTCATAAATTGTTCGCCCTCTATAACACTGATAGAGAGATATGCACAGTTGTTTGCTCCCCCAGGTATTAATACATACTCTGAGTTAATTAATAAGTAAAAAGTGATTTTATTAGATACAGAAAGTAGGATTTAAGTCGTTCCAAGTAGTAACAGACAGAACAAAGTAAGTCACCAAGCAAAATAAAATAAAATGCATAAATCTATGTCTAACCAAACTGAATACAGATAATCTCACCCTCAGAGATGCTTCAGTAAGTTTTTTCCTCAGACTGGACACCTTCCAGGCCTGGGCACAATTATTTCCCCTGGTACAGCTCTTGTTCCAGCTCAGGTGGTAGCTAGGGGATTCTTCATGATGGCTCCTCTCTCTCCTTTGTTCTGTTCCACCCTTTTATATATCTTTTGCATAAGCCGGGAACCTTTTGTCCCTCTGGGTTTCCACCCCCCCTCACTGGAAAAGCACCAGGTTAAAGATGGATTCCAGTTCAGGTGACATGATCACATGTCACTGCAAGACTTCATTACCCACTTGTCAGCACACACATATACAGGAAGACTCACAGGTAAACACAGCCATCTGCAGACAATGGTCCTGGTTAATGGGAGTCATCAAGATTCCAAACCACCATTAATGGCCCACACTTTGCATAATTAGAATAGGCCCTCACAGTTATATTTTATATTTCTAGTTTTAGATACAAGAGTGGTACATTTATACAAATAGGATGATCACACTCAGTAGATTATAAGCTTTGTAATGATACCTTACAAGAGACCTTTTGCATGAAGCATATCCCAGTTACATTATATTCACTTATTATCATATTTTTATAAAACCATATAGACTGCACAACGTCACATGCACATTTTAGAGTTAAGTCTGATCCTGACTGTAGTGATCACATCTTTTTACATCTATTTCATCAATTATACATGGTTTGAGTCTGCATTTAGGCTTCTGAAAACCCTGTAGTCAAGTACGCTTGTTTTCCAATGTTGTCTTATTCAGATGAAGTCTATCTGTTCTTTCCTAACCATTTTTTTTCTTTTTTTGGGGGGGGGGGGGGGGGGGGGGGGGCGCTAGGTGTTATCCAATCTACTCTGGATGTTGTTTTGATTTTTGACATTTTGGCTTACATAAGTATCTAGCCTTCCAGCCACCTCAAGTCTAGGCAGCCCCCTCTGATTCACTACCCATTAAGGGTACACCCTGGTTGCACCACAAGGAGGTTGGAGTGGAACATTGGGTTTGTGGCCTGGTTGGGTCCCTGCTCCCAGTTAAGGTACTATGGGGTTGGCACTGCCAGTGTTTGACCCACCAGCAAGATCAGCAAGAAGAAAATGCGTTCACCCTTTGCAACCCTTCTAATCATTATACTCAGATCCAAATATTTCTGTAATGTTTATAACGCTATATACGGTTTTTGTTTGATTTGCATGGGTGTGCAGCAGTTTTGCACACACCTGAGATGTGATTCAGTCAGAAATAGTCAGGGAACATAATTTTGCTACTGATAGGTACAGTTTCTAAAAAAGAACTGTGCCACCACAAACACCAAACGTTTTTCCAAAATATCTGCCCATACATTCAGTTAAACAGAACTACTAAGACTAACTATAACAACACTATCTAGTAATACCCAATAATAGCACGATCACTATTTTTTTCCCTGCCTGAGTCTCTGTTTGGAATCATTTTTATGTACAGAGTAATCACCTACAGGATATACCCACGCAAGTAAATAAAATATTGCATGGTGTCAAAACATTACAACTCCCAAACTTGGAGACTTAAATTCAACTCTAAATCTAATATTTCCCAAACTGTGGTGTTTGGATTTGGTCCATTTATTAAAGATATTGTACATTCAAGCTGTGAACGAATTCATATCTTAGATTCAGTTTCATCTGTAATGTTATTGTATTTAAACAAATGGTACAGTAGAATACTGTTAGCTTTGCAAATGGGCCAAAAAAAGCCTGATCTACGTGGCAAACTTCAAAGGCTGAATAAAACAAGTTAATGTCATATCTCCTATGTTTTTGTTTTATAAAGAAAATGGGTGTGGGGGGGGATCATTCTATGATATCATTCTCCACTTCAACTCCTATTTCTTTACCTGTACATTACCCAGCTATACTTGTGCCCACTACTTTGTTTTGTTTTTAGTACAGTACCTTGGTTAGCAAATGGTCATTAAGAATGTTTCTTGATTTTCTTCTTTCTGTTGTTCAACTCAAGTGATCTTCAGTTGCATCAGAATAACTCAATGCAAAAAAAGTTTATATACGGAAAATAATAAAATACCCTCTTGAGATATGACTCTCCTTTTTACATCTATTCCATCAATTATACATGGAATGAATCTAAGAGCTCATCTCCCTAATGGAGAACACTATCCTACTGTTTAAAATCAATAATACCAGCATATTAAGAAAAGCTGTGCTCAAAAAGAGCAGCTGAACTTGCATCTGCCACAGTTTCAGAGAACTTCCATGCAATAATGAGTCTGTTGCATAAGTAGTTTCCAATTGTTTTGAATTCCTATCCAAGATTTTCATAACTGACTAGTAATTTGGGGTGCCCAACTTAAAATACTTTCAAGGGGGACTGATTTTCAGAAAGCATTGAGCAATCAATACCTGGACAGTTGTGTCATAGTGGATCAGAACTGAAACTCAGCATCCTATACTAACCTGCATCTGAAGAGAATATCGGTATGAACTGGGAAACATGCCCTGTCAGAGCCTATAGTCGTGGTCTCTGACTTCCATTGACTATATGCATGTCTTCAATCACGTCTTCAGTCACTTGGCACAAATAGCTCCTTAGTTAAAACATGTAGTGATCTGAATAATTACACAAATCCTGTGCAGTTTCCTCTTGACTGCTCATAATTCATCTCTTTCCACTTCTAATACATTAAGATTAATATGAGTTTAACATTAGCTATCTTTAAATGTTGTGGTCTTACTTCAAAAATACAAATAGTATCTAATAATGGTAATGTAAGGATAACAGAAGTTGTATGAGACAAAATTATCTTGCATATTCATTACACCAGCTCTCCATCTAACATGACACTCATGGTGTTCTTCACTCAGTTCATTCCTCTAAAGAAACATAGCTAGTAATATTTGCCAAGTAGTTGGTGTTCATACATAACAGCCAAGAACAGCACCAGATGGCATAATGCCCTCTTAAGTGTACTTTACCCTTATGTTACCATAAGAAAGAAAGAGGAAGAGGAAGAAAGAAAGAATTCCTACTTCCCATAACACAGGGAGACTCTTGTGACAGACACAAGACTTGGGAAGTGTAAGTTCAAACAACTACATTGAAATATGCCAGACACACATGGACTTTTGGGATAAGAAGCATTAAGTGGGTTTCCTGGGGAAAGGTTAATGCAAATTACACAACCCCATTTATGCAGAAACCCAGCCTTTTGAAGCTTCTTCCTGAGGAAAGAGCCATTGACAGGCCATTGACCTGTTCCCAGAGACTGGAGATCAAAGGCCTGAGAAGTATAAAGAAACAACTCAACTGTCCAGTTGGGGTCTAGTTCCTGCTCAAAAACTGATATGCACTTGTAACCAAGGCATAAGTGCTGGAACTAGGGGTGCTGGGGTTGCTGCCGATTCCCCTGGATTAAAGTGGTTTCCATTATATAGAGAGTTTACAGTTTGGTTCAATGGCTCTCAGCACCCCCACTATAAAAATTGTTCCACTACCCTTGAACCAGGGGGGCAAACCCAGTTGTGGGGTCTGAAAGACTGACACCTACTTGAGCCCTATGTTGAAGTGGAGAGACACTTCTGGTAAGCTTTTTGCGTGAGTGTAGGTTATTTTATTGTTTTTATACATTTTATCTGTGATGCGTTTGTCATAAGAATAAATGCAGATTGCTTTGTGAAGGCTGGTTGGTAACTGGAGTATCCTGGTATTGCCCCTGGAGAAAGAATTAACCTCACAGCAATTTTCCAGCAGCTCTGGCATGAATCCAGCATCTGTGGTTATCACCGTGTGTCAGAGGGTCACAGCTGAGAATACCAAATTCAGGACACACTGCTGAGAAATAAGGCAGACTCACCCCAAACTGATGGATAATCTCTCATTAGATTATACCAAGACAGTAACAAAAGTAAGTTTCTGTCTCACCACACTGGTTGACAATAAGTCAAAAATACAGTCTCCTTAGGCATGCCAGCCCTTGTCTTACCACCCAGATGCTGGACTGTATGATGAGTGGTTACTGAAAACAAATTTCACCAAGTATAGGGTCCTTCTAATCTCAAGAGATCGGTCACTTAGCCAGGTCAATATATAACTCAGATCTTACTCAACAATCATGCTGAGGCCAATCCTTTAGTAACTAAAAACTAAAGGTTTAATAATAAGAGAATGAGAGTTCATAATGGTTAATAGATCATATATATATAAACAATTGCAAAGTCCCGATATCAGGTTTGTAGCAGTGATGGTATAGGCTGCTGACTTGTAAAACCTCTCAGGTGACTTCCAAAAGATTGGAATGTCCACAGTCCATGGTTCAAAATCCTCCTTTTTGTTGTAAATCGACAGTTCAGAGAATCAGGGCAGGAAAGCAGCAACATGGAAATGTCTCAGGGGTCTTTTATATCCTTTGCCATGTGCCTGGAAATGTACTGTCTCAAGATGGCATCCAGGATCACATGAGCATATCACATGTCCTTACATAGTTTGATAACTCACAGGTGCAGCCATTGCCCATATTCTGGCTGAGGCATCCACGGGAAGAGCTATCTGGAGAGTTGATTCTTCTTAATGGCCCATCAAGTTTGAATAGTCCATTCACAATGGGCTGGTGAGACTGCATGTAAACTACCTTGTAGGTGTTACCCCAGGAACAAATATTTGAGAAACAGATGCATAGCCAATATTCATAACTTCAGATACATCGATTTAACCAGGATAATCATACTTACTTACTACATACGTACACCTTACGTGATACACTTTGTATAAGATTCATTGCAATTATAGAACAGTGGAAGCAACCATGATACAAATGGTCATTTTTTTAACCAGACAGCATCACAGAGGTGCAGAGAGTGCAAGCCTAAACCCCCCAGCCTGAAGGTCTAGAGACACGGGTCTCCACCTCAAGAGAGGTGACAGCTGGGAAGCCTAAAACCTTAAGTGGGTGCCCTCAAGGAAGGCCAGGAGTCAGATGTGGGAGGCCTGTCAAAGGTGCAGTTAACCCAGAAACTGTGACAATTTGCTCTAATAGAATCCAGGCAGGAATGTTTGTTTTAATGCCTCGTTCAATTTGCAAATCTTTAACTGATAGAAGCTTGCAAGAAGGGCTCTACATTATCACTCAACAGTCCTGTTTCAACATTATCCCATCAGATTGCTGCTTTGTTATTCAGCCAGTATGACCTGCAGTCATTACAAGGCAGTGAATCTCTAATGCAAAAATAAGATGTTTTTAGAGTCCAAGTCTAGAAATGTAATGTAGTTGCAAGACACAAAGTAACAATTTGTACCATACTTTTTTGCTCTCTGTTTTGTCATGATAATTAAATTAATGCTTACCTATTTATTTGTATTGTATTACATTATATTGTATTTCCTGTTTAGATCTACTGATTAAAAGGACTACATAATAGTTAAGTATTATTATTATTATCAATAAATTATTTCTGATAAATCATATTTACTTCAATAAAAAGAAATCAACATTGGTTTTTTGACTCTTTGGGCCAAATTTTCAAAGCTCTGTACAATGAGGAATTTTACAAAATGGGAGCACACTAGCCATATGGCTGACAAGCTGTATTTCATGTGTGCAAATGTGTAGGGAGGCAAACATCAGCAAATTGTAGGAGAAAGTAGGTGTTTGGTTGTACACATACCCCATTTTCATGTGCACATGCAGGCTTTAGAGCATGCATTGTGTGTTTGTCTATTGGGACAAATCCACTGTCCAGCCTGAGTATCTGGAGTAAGTTCCTTTGCTCTCCTTTTGGCTGCTCTAAATGATGAAGAATCTCCATGGCTCCCACGCCTTCTTTTTAAGCTTGTGTGGAAAACTCACTGAATTCTCTCATGTGGGAGAAACAGACAAACACACAGGCATGGAGAAGGAAAGCAAAATAGTAGGCGGACAAATTGAGAAGCTGAAAGATGGTATGAAAATAGCCATTTTTTTATAGCTTTACACTGTGGTGTGAACAAATCTGGGTGGTATTTTGACAAAAATGTAAATAATGCACCCATTTACACAGGGCTCTGGCTATAATTATGTGAGTGAAAATGTAAAATAATGGGACAGTTTCCACTAACTGGATGAAAGTAATGATGTCCCAGGGTCTTTAGTTTAGTTAACTTTTTTAATTATAGTTGTCTTTTCCTTTCCTTTTCCTCCTCTCACACCTCCCTTTTTTGTGTGCAAAGCCAAGGTAACGAGGATAATAGGAGAATTCTAGATGAGGGGAAGGAAAGAGGAGAGGAACAGAATACCAAATGAAAGTAGGGTGACCAGATAACAAGTGTGAAAAATCGGCATGGGGGGGCAGGAATAGGCACCTATATACGAAAAATCCACAAATATCGGAACTGTCCCTATAAAATCAGGACATCTGGTCACCCTGAATGAAAGCAACATGGCTGGCTAGACTTGGCAGCAGTCTCATCAGATGCAAACAGCTGATGATGTCAGAGGGCGAGGAGACTAGAGGCTCTGAAGGCTGCTTGCCCTGATGCTGCTGGGAAGGGCCATCTTCTAGCAGAACAGGAACCTTTTAATGGATGTGTGACAGCGTACCCCATAAAGGGGCTCATAAATGTATGTATAATATAACTGGAATAGGGTTTTGCTACATAGGCCATGTAACATATCTATGTAAAGGTTATGATCTACTGGTTATGTTCATCCTAGTTGTATGCAGGCACCATTTGTGTGTTCAAAGTTATGAACATTGGCTGTATAATTGCTTGATTTCTAAGTGGCCTCAGTTAGAACATTTGATGACTTCTTGGGAAAGGAATGTGCAAATTAGGTGTTCAGTCAGGGGGCACTTAACAGACAAAAGAGCTTGGAAGACTCCAATCCACATTAGAAGTCTACCTGAGGACGTTCAAGGCAGCATGTGGGTAATGGCTGCTACCTGCAGTCCTGAGTCATGCATGGGCATGTGACCTGCCCATGTGATTCCGAATCTCCATTNAGACCCCATTGGGAATTGGGCATCTGAGTGCTAAAGGCAAGCACACTTCTGTGAGCTGTTTTCAGGTAAACCTGCAGCTTTGGGACAGGTGATTCAGACCCTGAGTCTGTGCTGGAGCAGATGGGTGTGTCTGGCTTCACCAAAACAGGGAGCTGAAGCCACCGAGCTGGCAGGGAGAACAGAAACAGAAGTAGCCTTTGCACATCGGGTGACAGGTCCCAAGGGGGTTTCTGTGATCCAACCCGTCACAGGATGCCTCCAAGAGAGTTCACTGGATGAATTCCCACTTGTTCACTGTGCGTGGGGAGGGGAGGTACTGAGGAGTAATGCTGTGGAATGGTTTCTGCTAGTCCCAGTGGGTGAGACAAAGGAAGTGCGGGGGTGTTACAGTTCAGGGCAACTACACCTATATTTCCCCTT
The DNA here is from genome assembly GCA_003942145.1 of Platysternon megacephalum. Classification (NCBI taxonomy): domain Eukaryota; kingdom Metazoa; phylum Chordata; order Testudines; family Platysternidae; genus Platysternon; species Platysternon megacephalum. The sequence continues at coordinate 8,066,602 of QXTE01000024.1, forward strand.
AGTGGTTCAGTACGGGCACCCAATCTCAGGCTTCCAGCTCCCCAGATGTTGCCTCTTGAATGGAGACCTGCTCCTCTCTCCCTTCTGACCTGGGTATTTCCAGGCTGGCCAGTTCCCTGCCTTCATGTGTCGCTCCCAGTACAGAGATTTTGCCCTAGGACACCTGCTTGTTTCTCTTCAGAGATGGTGATGGTGAACAGTGCAATTGCTGCAGTTATAAGTTACCCCACAGCTCTTTCTAAGCAAGCCTACTTCATTCTTAAGGTACAAAGCGTTACAGAGAAAACATATTAAAAAAAGTAAACAAACCTATGCACAAGCTAATAAGTTTACCAGAGTTCATGCCAACTCACATGGGCTCTGGAAACTGCAATTTTTTAATACCCTGCTTTTGAAAACCACACTCTGCATGATTTCCAGTGTGTGACTTGTCCTCTCTGACCAATCCTTATGATGGAACTCAAAAGGTACCAAAGACAAGTTCCAGTGAAGTACTGCTTCCTTGTGAACACAGATCACCATCCAAACTGAGGATGGGCTGACACTGTGTACTTGACCTCGTTGAACAATTTTTACAGCTGTAATTTTCTAGCAATATGGAGAATATGGAGGTCTGTCATATTAATACAATGCATTTGATATTAGGTAATAGAGACCAATTGTTTCTTTGGTAGAATATAGCCGCTCAGAGTAAGCTTATATTTTGCTGTGTGTATACTAATTTTATACCCTTGCACTTTGTTTTTTACTATTTAATATTATGATTTTTTTCTTTTAGAATCTGTATTTATAATACTGGAGCAGTAGCCAGTTTTTAATCCTTAACAGCTGTCATTTTAGATTTTCTTTATTCCAGTTCTCAAAAAGCCATCAAACAATATTGAATAAAATATTTTTCCACATTTTTACTTCAGATCAAAATGATTAATGATTTGTATAAGAAAAAAATCTACCTAAAACCAATAAACCTTCCCCCCTCCCCCTCCCCCACACACTTGCAATAGCAGCTACATTGTTTGGGTTTTTTATAAAATTTGTAATATATTTTATGCCAGGTTTCAGGCAGTAATGGTTTTTGATAGCCAAATTGCAGCCCCCTGAAAATAGGGAAGCAGCCAATTTACCCCACCCTCCCAAAAAGGGTCTTTGTACTCTTTAAACAGTTTTGCAAAAACCTTGACTTGCAGCTACCAGTTATTCCCAGGCTATATAATTTCCATAGCAACACTGCTTACCATGAAAAGCAAAGGCTTAATTGACTGAGCTATGTGTAATAATTTACAAATGCTAAAGGGAAGGAAGTAACCTGCTGCCAGTAATTTTTTTATACATATAAATTATCATCACAACTTATTTTAATCTTTTTGTAAAAACATTACATTTGTAGTTTCCCTGGTTGGTTGGTTGGTTGTTTTCCTGTTTTAAGTAGGCTTAGCAGTAGATACCATTTGAGAAAGCAACTGTAACAGATTTTTGCCAACCTTGGGTTACAATACTTTTTATCTATACGCAATAGAATGTATTTACATAGTGTGTCAGAATGCATTTTAATATTTAATACAGTCACCTAAAAAAAACAACCCTATGTTACATAAACTAAAAGAATTTCTTGGAAAATAGTTACCTTGAAAGAGAACACTACAACTTACAACAGTTTCTAAAATCCTTGATATAATCTAGATGATTTCTGCAATAATTCATGCTGAGAGAAAGAAATCCTAAAATCTCTAGGCCTGATTCTGAAGTCCTTATTAAGGACGCAACCCTGCAAGTCCTTACACATGAGTACAAGGTGAGCACCCACATTAAAGTACCTGTTCTGCACAGCTGGAACTACTTGCATAATAACTTTGCCACATGTGTGTTTGCAGAAGCAGGACCCAACCCTTTTCTAACTCAATATTATCTGTGGAGTTTTTTCCTGAATAAGGCTAAGGACCTGCTCTTACTCTCCCTGAAATTAATGACTGGCCAGACCCTGCTTTTAGGGACTGCAGGGTTTGGCTCTATGAATGTTGTTAATGTTGACAATTGCAAGAACAATAGAGCTGAAAAAATGATGCAATATTCTGCCCTGAGTATTATTTGCTGTCATTCTTTTCACTGCTGAGTGAAGATCTCTCTGAGCTGATGCTTCCATTTTCCTCATTTATTTTCTACAGAAACTATCCAAGCTGATCTCTTCCTTCTTTGGTTTTGTTTCCTAGTGTGTGATTTCTGTTCTGCCTGTTTCGGTCTCTTGGCATTTTCCGCCCATTGCCTTTTTCTCTTCTCTTATATGAGGTACTGATTTGTTCCCTGATCCCACTCCAGATTCCTGGCTGCCTACAGGGAGTACACAGGCTGCTCCATTCCCAATGCACCCTACCAACGCCACAGACTACTATCAGCAAAGGGGGAGGTGTCGTGACCTCACACACTCCTTGGGGTGATGCGTGCCCCCAGGAGCACATTACAAGAGTAGTCCCTATTCCCTCTCAGTTGCAAGGACTGCAGTTGTCCCTCTCCAACCCACAGCACATGGAAGGTGGGAGGAAAAGGGCTCTTTTTACCCACAATACAAACCCACACAAGGACCAGGGACAATCTCCCCTAAGCAAATATGACTCAGAAGGCACAGGGAGTATCAAACTGATGTTATTCATAGTATATGCGGTAGCATAGCAAAGTGATATTATTCACAGTCACTCTTCTGATCATAACCACATTTTGTATTATAGTAAAATATACCTGAAAAAAAGAATGTTTTCTAATGTCTTTCAGTGGAGCCAAGAGCCTTAAAACAGAAAAGCCATATGGAATACGTTTTGCAAGCAGTCTGCGGAAGGCATACATGCAAATCTCGTTAACATATAATAGGATTTGTGCATGTACCTCCCACAGACAGCTTTGAAAATGTAATGTATAGACTCGATAAGGATTTTGCATACAAGAACTTTTTAGGCAGCTTTTCCTTTAATAATCTGTAGAAAGAAACTAAGGCTATTTATAAGTAGAGAGACAAGGAACAAATAAAAAGCAATCATTGCTAACAGGTATAAGGGACGAGCACAATTCCTTGCTTTTGTATTCATGAGTCCAGTACCCGGAGCTTTGGAACTGTGTTATAAACTATTCTAAACTGTACCTCATGGCTCAGAACTTTCACACATGATGAACAAGTCTCATTTATCCTAATGCACCTACCACGTGTCCCTCTCCTTCCCTCTTGCTTTTCCTAATCACCTTTAATGTAAAGAGAGTTAGATATTTAAATACTTTGAAAACTATCGCTTAAAATCCATTGAACGTATAGGTAGTGCATCGTGGGATGATTATATAAATGACACAGAACTGTCATCACAACTACTGCCCCTTGCCTTTGTCCAAATTCACTGCCATGACATGTTTATTTTATGAAGCATAATGTTTGGCTTGCTGATGTCCAGTCACTGCCTACGTCAAAAACAAATAATGTTTTCTCCAAAGTCTGTGACATTTGGGTTCCAAATACCACGATGTTCAGAATCCAATATTCATATTTATGCATATCCCTGTCAAGTAACCCTTTGTCTGCGTATCTGCTGACCCTGTAACATTCCTTCTAGAAATTCTCTCTTCCATCCCAGGTCCACAGAGATCTATACTTCTGGGAATTTCTTTGCAGTTCCGAGCAGCACATTCAAGACTGACAGCTCAGCTCTGCAAAGGGCTTCCCATCCCTACCCTGTTGTTATGATATCTATTTGTATTGCAGTAGTGCCCAAAGGCCACAACCAGGTTCCATACCTGCATTTTATGTTGCTGTAGGCATTGTATAAACAAACACTTAGGGCTGGATTGTGCATTTTGCATAGAGGATAGTAAGGAGGAATGCTGGGAGAAATTATGCCTAAAGAGCACAGTCTCTCCTGGGATTGCTTGGGGCACAGGGACAGTTTGTACTCTCCTCCAAACATTACAACAGAGCAGATTGCTCCTTCTAGTCCAGGGGTTCTCAAACTGGGGGTCAGGACCCCTCAGGGGGTCACAAGGTTATTACCTGGGGGGGTCACGAGCTGTCAGCCTCCACCCCAAACCCTGCTTTGTCTCCAGCATTTATAATGGTGTTAAATATATAAAAGAGTGTTTTTAATTCATAAGGGGGGTGTCACACTCAGAGGCATGCTATGTGAAAGGGGTCACCAGTACAAAAATTTGAGAACCACTGTTCCAGTCCATTGTCCCTTTATGTGGTGTAAGCAAAGAGAAGGGAAGCAGGATATGACATACAAGCAAAGTACTAAAAGTGATGGGAGGCATAAACCCTGTTAATTCAATATTCACTTATTTATTTTTGCCCAACACTGGCAACATGCAAAAGGTGGGGAAGAGGGATCCCATAAAATATGTATAATATTAATACACATTACAGACATAAAAACACTTTTTTTAACCTAATGGCTCTTCAACCTACTGATTATCAGATTGCCAATTTATTGTTAGATATCATGGAAGCAGCGAGGCTGCAGGAGGGATTTGACATGGAGAAAGGAATAGCCTGATGGACTAATTTGGGCAATGCATTTCATGCATATGTGGCTGCATGGAAGAACGCAAGGAGATGGCTGTGGACAAACAGGTGGTATCAATGGTGGAGTGCAGAGGTGACATTATAAAGGCAAATAACTAGGCAGGGACAGAGGTGTTTTGTTCTTAGTTTCAAGAAACCAAATTCTGATCCCAGTAATATTGCAAACCCAGTAATAGCAAAATTCTCCCTTTAGTGACATCTGTGCAATCCCATAGGCTTCACTGAGGGCTGCATAGATTTCACTGAAGACAAAAATTACTCTTTATTCTTATTTATATTATAATGCCATATATTTTATTTATTATATAGTGCCCGGTGGACCCATCTGAAATTGTGGGTCCATGGGTGTTATGTGCGGATCAAATACATTGTAAGAGACAGTCCCCAAAGAGCTTATAATCTAAATAGATATGACAGACAAAGGGCAGGAGGGGAAACCTGACTTACCTAAGGTGACACAGCTGCTCAGTGGCAGAGCAAGGAACAGTACCGAGGTCTCTTATGTTGCAGTCCAGTGCTCTTACCACTGGACTACATTGCCTGACTAGGAACTTAAGACGACTTCTTAAGGTAAAGAGCTAGCAGTGTTGATAAATTGTATAGTCAATTGCTTGATCACACTGTGGTTCTGTGTGAAATATATTCAAGACCAAATAACCAGTGTCCATCAGGTTTATTGCTAAAAGCCAATAAAAGTATAGTACAGGAAGAAAGGTTCAGCACGGTACCAGATTCCAAGAAGCCGTCTCGTGCAGCATTGTTACATTCACCTTATATAGAAGGTGTGCTCCCAACGTTACACATTTCAGTTAAGAGTGTTTATAGGATGATTCTACAAGTTACAAAACTTTTTCATGTCCTTAAAATCCAACCCATCAGTTTGTCCTAGTCCCTAAATTGTTAGGGACCTTTCCTTATCTTTGTTTTAGATACTAGTGTTCCAGGTATTTGGTTGGTGAAGGTACCTCCCTAGCTTGTACTAAGACACAGAAGGGATGTATCTTGATTTTGACAAGTTTCCTGTCTGCTTATGCCAAATACTGAATTGTGCTATTGCAGGATATCATGGGATGTAGTTTAGCATGAGCTAATATAACTCTGGGAAAAACATAGGCCATTTAAGCTCTTATAACTGCAAGGTATTTGTATAATGTGTGGCTATACAAACATAACACACATGTGTTGCCTAACAGCTGCTTTATTAAATCTGTGCCTCTCAGTTGAGGGGCTATATAAAACTGCCTAAATGCTCTCAAGGTGTTCCAGCATAGGCTAGGCTTGCATGAAACCTAAGATTCATTCTTCCAGGATATGAAAGCTATTTTTGTAAGATATTAAATTCCCCAGTGAGTTGTTAGTAGTTCATTTTAACCATCCAATACAATGGCTAGTTTTTATATCCATTGCCAAATTCCAGCCTGGAGTTCAATAGGGTTGCATTGAGTATAAGTCAGAGTGGAATCCAGCCCTTTATGTTCTAGAACACCTGAATCTTTATGCAGATACATTGCACGCAACAACTCCAGTTCTATGACTTTCTCCCTCTTTTTTTTTTCTAGCAAGTTCATAAAAAAAAAAGATAGATAACTAGGAAATAGTGAAGCAATCACCATGGATTTAGGTGCCTAAGTTTAGGCATCCAAGTTTGGAGACTTTGACCTTAGCTCTTGAAGTTCAGTAAACATTAGCTAAACATTTTAGGATTTGAGGGGCTAGTGTATGATAAAATGCAGAGAGACTACCAGGGCTGCGTGATGTTCTGCTGAGCTCTACAGAGCTGCATGCTGTACGTCTTGCACAGCTAACAGCATAAATTATTTCACTTTTCCTACATTCACCACACCTTACAGTTGATGGTACTTGATGTCAAATTTAATAAATAAATTTTTATTTATAGCAGTGGCTGAACCACATTAGAAAAAAGCCAGAGAAATCCAGATTCACTGAAGCTGATGCTAACTATGCACGTTGCATGGCAGGCCCATTGTGCATAGAAATCATTGTATGAAGTGCCCTATTTATAGAGAAATGTGTAGGCAACATGTAAGAAAATTGCTGTTTGCATCTTTTCTTCTACTGTGTAAGCATTATGTACAGTACAGAATATTGGGACTTCCCACCCCACACTATAGTGTTAGGGCTGAGTGTGAGCAAAAATTAGAGTATGATTTTTAAAAGTGTCCCGCCCTGGCCTAACTCTGCTCCCATTGAAGTCAGTGGGAGTTTCACCATTGACTTCAATGGAACAGTTAGGCCAACGCTGAGGGCTTTTGAAAATCGCACCCAAAGTGTTGCACGGTAGACAGGGGCCCTCACAGCCAGTCTTGTCTCTATGTTGGGCAGTTTCTGCTGTTCTTTATCCTCTTATGCCCTTCATGCAATGGGGATGGATGGTGCTCTGGATAGGGCTGCTCAGGCGGGAGGGCCTGCCCTGTGGCTACCAGCTTAACAAACTCCTCCATGTTTCCCTTCCCAGGTAGGCCTTAGCATCTCCAGTCAAGACTATGGACAAATGACAGCCAATCAGAGAACACACAAGGAAGTCCCGACTTTCAGCATGGTGAGGAATGTACTCTGCACCCCACTGAAGCAGGATCAGGTCCCCAGCTATCTTGATGAACTAGATATTTATATTGCTATCCAACTCCTTTCTAACTTGGTTTCTTTCCATGTGACATTTTGAATCAGATGAAATATATTCAAGTTACCACTTTCACACCCATAGAAACAATTGTGCAAATATGGAAATGGTACAAATGGAACAGGAATAAATCTTTTTAAAAAGATCTTTTCCCCACATACTGACTAGCAAGTGTATAAACTGAGTTTTCAGGAAAGATCTTAGAGAACGAAACACTGGGGGCAGGGGAATGTGATCCAAAAGACATGTGAACTCAGTTCTGAGATGGAGGCAGCACTGAACAGAATTGATAAGTTTGCCTGAGTCAAATGACTTTTCTTCATTCACCACAAATATCTTGGTACCTCTGTTTCAGTTCCTACTGAGTAAATTTGGTACATAGATTGTCTAAGATATTTTCAATATTTTTACACCAATGGAGATGATTAAGGTCATGCTGCTACATCAGCCATTTGATGGCCAACCAAAAACCAGTTTTAACCATCTATTACTGCTGAATGCATGGGTGCGTTGCTGAAATCTTTGATTGCATTCTACAACACATCCAGTCTCAAAGGCGTAATACACAAAGCCACTCAGTAATTTCAATCATCCTTCCAACAATTTGTTCAGTATACAATTGAGTGCAGACCCCTGGGCTTTCACCTATGTATAGAACTACATGCCACAGTATGTGGCTTTTTTTTTTCTGATGCTTGACTTCTTCAGGGTGTCTGCAAAGAGTGAAGAACAAAATGATACATTATTAAGATCTGGTTACTTCACTCACACTGTACACACACATACAGACAGCCAAGCTCCATATTTATACCACAATCTCCTAAAAAGGCAAGAGAGGGTGACTTCAGCCTTCTGGACACAACTAGCCATATGCTAACATTTCAGATCAGTTGGTACACTAGCCCTGTTGCCCTTCTCTTCGGGCCAAAGAAATAGACCTATGTCTGTGAGAAAGACTGTCATTAGGTATCTGTGTTGTAGAATTACACTACAACTCCCCTTCATATTTAAAGAATATATTTCTCTGTTTTGAAGAGAAGGAAAACCAGGCTAGTATAATGAATTTTTTGAAGTCTTTACCTTATGGCTAGTTTTGCTCAGAGGGCTGAATGTGTATTTATTTATTTTTGTTAGAAGATTGAGTGATAAATATGGAGCCAGGCTTTGTATGTGTGTGTGCATGCACCCACATGTATGGGTAAATGTATTAACATACTGATACAGTACATTCATAATTCATTAGATAGGCGTGAGTTTCATTACTTTGCTGAACTGGGGCTATTATGAAGTTCTAACAACAGCTGGCTCAATAGGACTACTCATATAAATAAGGATGATCGATTGAATAATCTAGAATATCTAGATGCCAATGACTGACAATCTATTGTGGCTATATTATCTCATCTGCCTCTTTTGTTGCTTATTGTCCACTTCTTATCTACCTTGTGCACCATGTTTCCAGTATTTTCCCTCAAAATGGCTTCTTTTATAAACTATATCAGAAATTCCTGTCATACTATACTTGTGCTGCAGTGATATGTATACTTTGTGCCTCTTTCACATGGCTGTTAGCATTGACTTTTATTTTCAGCAGCAGTGTTTGCTCTCTTTCAGAGGATGGTAATATGAATGGATATATGCCCTGGAAGGATAAATAGGGGTACTGACACAGAGTGACTGATTGACAGGGACTGTTTAAATTCTGTCATATGGCTGGCAGGTCAAGTCTTTCTCCTGCCAGGAAAAATTACACTGATGCCTCATGTGAATTTTAGTCTCTATTTATGGTGGACTACAGCTCCATTCAGATTTACTATGTATTTCATGTGAACAAAAAAAAAAAATAGAACAATGGACACTCTTCTGTCCCTGGTTGAGTTGTACTCCACATTCAGGTCAGCTCTGCTTGCAGAATGGTAAACACATCTATTGATATCTGGATAGCTATAATTACTTATGCACAATCACGGAGTGGAGGGTGGGAATTAAATCCAACATCTGACACAGCTTATCAAAATAGTGCACAGCAGATGGGTCCCTCAGGATTCATTGATACAAGAAACTCCAAAATTGTGACAGCCTCTAGAAATACTTTTTTTGTATTTGTGACTGTCCCTAGACACTGAGGTAGATATCCTCAAAGGTATTTAGGTACCTAAATACCTTTGAAGATCCGGTCCTGAAGCCTTCTACTTGTACACAGAAGCAGTACAGTGATAATGCAAACTTTCCCACAGTGTCATTGTAGTTCAGTGCCAGTCTGGACATTCACATTTATCCCTTAATGTCTCTTCTAGGATTGCCCAACAAGGGTGCAAATTAGTACAAAGTGTGGTGGTGGTGGCAGTGACTGTGAAATGGACAGTTGTTCACTGGAAACTAGCCTGAGGCCACTACCCTTATTTCAGGATGCAGGCCTGGTTTGACCTCAGTAACTTGCCTCTTTTCTTAGTGGGCATGATTGGGAAGGTGAATGGAATGTCAAATTGTAAATATGGGCTTGACAAGCAGTATACTAGAGCTAAGGTGGCTGTGTTAGCTAAGATAAGCAGCAACACCCTAAGACTAGGGACAATAGACAAGATAAACCTGGAATGTAAAGATCAGCTTCCATATGAACAGAACATGTATAGAGCATGCTGTACGGGGATTGATTCCTACAAAGTAACCAAGCCAAGCCAAAAACATGTGACGTAATGCAGTGTTTCTCAAAGCCGGTCCGCCGCTTGTTCAGGTAAAGCCCCTGGCGGGCCGGGCCGGTTTGTTTACCTGCCCCTTCCGCAGGTTCGGCTGATCGCGGCTCCCACTAGCCACNGTAATGGATAGGAAATGCAATGCAAAGTCTAAATGTATATAAAGGAAGAGGTTTTCTGTGTAACTTTGGATGTGTGGTATGCTCTATACCCACCCCCTACACTTGAGTTTGATCAACTTAGCGTAACTTCACAGAAGTTGGTCCAATAAAAGATATTACCTCACCCACTTGGTCTCTTAGTGAATAGCTGGCAGTAGTCAGAGACCTGGTAAAATCTCTGACTCAAATTCAATAAAACGCCCATAAACTGAATGTGCCTGTTCCATGGCAGCTGATTGCTCCCAGGAAACTTTGGAAAACATTCTATTTGGAAAGAGTTCTGCCAAATGTCCTATATTTACACATTGTCTCCTTCCCTTATTTTGATAAAAAGCAAGATCTTTGCTTCTTAAGAGTTCATCTGCTGCTTCTGCTGACTCCCCCTATGAAGTCATAATTCTCTGGATGACAATCATTTCCATAGAAATGCATTTGTTGTTCTGAACACTCTGTTGTGGATTCAGGTGGGGAATCAGTAGCAGAAGCAGCTGAACTCTTCCCAACAAAGATCTTTTCCTGGAAATAGTCCCTTGTAATAAAACACTGGGGGAGAAAAAGATACAGAGAAAATATATGATAAGTACACAGAATTGTCTTTGGAAATAATGTTTTAGAAAAATTTCCATAAGATGTGAATGGTCTTTAATATAGTCTATTTTCCATTTAGAGATCCCAAGCATATCCAGACATTGACTGAAACCCTTTGCAATGGATATATGGAAAATAAATAAACTTATATTAAAAAATCCACTTCTCATCCAAGGCACCAAAATTTGAAATGCAACAGAAGAAATAACCTGATAAAAGAATGCAATTCATAAACATACATTTTATCTGTATATCAAATCACGATATGCTTCAGTATGCAGTGGATCAATCTTTCAAAAATACCTGTTAAAGGTCTACCCTTGATTAAAGAATGGGGTCTAGTATGGTCTTGCCCAGGATCCTGTTCTGCACTATAACCCCACTCAGACAAGTGGTCCCGCTTAAGGAAAGGGGACTAGTCATCTGAGAAGGACTACTCCCATGAGTAAGGGTTGCAGGATGAGAGGCTGCAAAAATTTGGTACAGCAAAATTATTAAATAGGTTTTTTATACAAAAATTATGCTTCCTTTCTAGGAACATTATGATATATTGCAAGGTAAACAGAAATTGGTGGTCCCCATCTCCAGCTGGTCATAGAATTATAGAAATGTCAGGCTGGAAGGGACCTCAAGAAGTTATCAAGTCCAGCCCCCTGTGCTGAGGCAGGGATAAATAAACCTAGACCATCCCTGACATCCCTGAGGGGTGTTTGTCGAACCTGTTCTTAAAAACCTCCAATGATGGGGATTCCACAGCCTCCCTTGCAAGCCTATTCCAGAGCTTAACTACCCTTCTAGTTAGAAAGTTTTTCCGATCTAACCTAAATCTCACGTGCTGCAGATTAAGCCCATTACTTCTCCTATTTCCAGTGGACATGAAAAACAATTTATCACCATCCTCCTTATAACAGCCCTTAACATTTGAAGACTGTTACCAGGTCTCCTGTCAGTCTTCTCTTCTCAAGACTAAAACATGCCCAGGTTTTTTTTAATCTTTCCTCATAGGTCAGGTTTTCTAAACCTTTTATCATTTTTGTTGCTTCCCCTCTGAACTCTCTCCAATTTGTGCACATCTTTCCTAAAATGTGGTTGGACACAGTACTCCAGTAATCTACCAGTGTCGAGTAGAGTGGGACAATTATCTCCTATGTCTTACGTACAACATGCCTTTTAATACACCCCATGTGAAGGTATAGAGGATACGATTCCTCTGGGAGCAGAGGTCTGCAGCTGTCTGGCTGTCTGGCTAGCTAATTAGCCCCACCTACTGCACCTGGGAAAAGACCTGCAACTTAATTGGCTGATTTTCATAAAAGGAGGAGCAGGAACTGGAATGGGAGGCTGCACTACCTGGCACAGCCTGGAGCCATTGTTGGGAGGAGCAACTCCACGAAACAGATGAACAGAAGGGAGAGTGGCTAAAGTTCTGTTACCACAAAATCTCTGAGGTGAGAGTCAGGAACTTTTGGGTTGATGAATTTGTATGGTGAAGGATGGATTTGGGGAAAGGGACTTAACCTGTGCAGACTTTGAGGGGAGAGGCTATGAAACTCTGGTCCTCTTTTTTTTTTTTTTTTTTTTTAAGAAAGCTTGAAATAAAACCCGCAGCAATTATTCTGTCTGGAAACTACCTTCCCTGGATTCTGTGAGAGGGTTCCAGGCAGAATTTCCCCAGGGAGGGACCTGGCTCAACAAACACAAGCTGGGTTCCCACTGGAAGAGGGTGCTATAAGGTAGGCCCCGATCCTTTACACCCCAGAATGTTAGGTTTTTTTGCAACTGCATCACATTGTTGACTCATTCAATTTGTGATCCACTATACCCACCAGATCTTTTTCAGCAGTACTACACCTTGTCAGTTATTCCCCATTTTGTAGATGTGCATTACATTTTTTTTCCTTTCTAAATGAAGTATTTTGCACTTTTATTGAATTTCATCTTTTTCATTTCAGACCAATTCTCTAATTTGTCAAGGTCATTGAAACCTAACCCTGTCCTCCAAAGTGCTTGTGACCCCTCACAGCTTGATCCAGTAAATAAGACTTAAAGATTTCAAAGTACTAAACTTTTTGGGGCTCTTGATAGGTACTTGGTAAAATTTGCCACTAAAGAGATCCACTTTCCTAATGTTGCACAATCTGCTGAGTTCATAGTCTATGAGCAAAAAGAGTAATTTGTGTCATTATTATAGAGTCCCTGTGTGATATTACCCAGGGTACAATCTGGATGTTGAACAGCTGTGTCCCCTTAACTCTCTAGCCTGGGGTGCCTTTTACGCTGATTTGCTGTCAGAACATCCACTCCTGGCCTGTTCACACAGCCTTCAGCATGCAAATTCACTCACAGCTAAATACATGAGCATTCTGACCAATCACTCATGAATTACATACAGGGTGACACCTGCAACTTCCTAGTCCCAGCCTTGTCCCCCCAGAATTATACTGCTCAGTACCCTTCTAAACAGTACAAGTTCATAGAAAGTCTGTCCTTTCAGGAAAGGAAAATGATAATGCACCAGCCTTGTTATCACAAATGGAGTTTCCCACACACTTTAATCCAAATACACTGGTTAAGATAATAAACATCTTATTGTTTTAACTACAGAAAGATAGCTTTTAAGTGATTACAAGTAAGGATGCATAAAAGTCAGGATTCTTTACAAAAGAAATAAAAGATAAAATGCAAGCTAATGGCTAACTTAAACTAATAGAATTCAAAGCAAAGGTTTTCCTCCCCATATGCTGCTGTAAATTTCATAGGCTGGGTCCACTTTCAGCCTGGGGCCCCTCCTCCTTAGTTCAATGTCCTTCAGGTATTCATTGATGCCATGAGCAAAGAGATGGGAGAAGGAGCTATGTCTAGCCTTTTCCTCCCCTCTTTATAGTTCAATTTCTTGTGCTAGAAACATCCTTGCTGAGTCATGGTGACAGAACAATCTCTTGTGGATGTGAGGTTTGAACCTTCTGTGATATGTAAATGTCTTGTTTACAACTTTTCTGCTGGAGAATGGCCACTTAAGCAGTTTATAGTTTAACACCTGGCTGGGGCCAGTGTATCTGTCTCTGAAAAACTAGTCTGTGGATGTTACTGAAATATGCTGTAATTCTGGGTAACAATTGTACTGCAGAATCGTATAATGTCACATAGCATGATATTCAGCAGATTATGACTTTTCAAATGATACCTCACAAGGTATACATTGTACAGCGTTTATCATAGTCTTGTAAAAATGGTGAACATAATGGTATATACTGTCACACCCTGTTATATACAGAAAATGTTCCTTAACATGTTTTGACAATAGTACTGTCTTCATATCATGGACAAATGCTGCATTGTTTGTGTGCCCATTTGGTGCTGAAAGTATGGCTGAAGTTATCAAACAAAAAGGCCCTCATGCTGCTCCAATTGAAGTTAGTGGGACTTTCACCATTGACTTCACCAAAAACAAGAATAGACCCTTTATGGAAAATAAAAACCAGTAACTGAACTATCAGAAAACTTTTATAATCTAGAAAGCCATTGGATTATTCCATGATCTTAAACCATTTAGCATCCAGGACCAAAAAAGTGTGGCTTACCAAATAGCTCATCTCTATTTTTTTTTGATGTGCTTGAAAGTAAGTAACAAATAGCATCTTCAATGCTAAGTGGTGGAGAGAATCTCAGTCTTGACCAGTAAAATATTCTTAGTCTACTGTTGAGCATCTCTTCAGCAGGCTTTTGCTAAACTGTATGGTGAGAGAAGGTCCATTAGGATCCGGATTGAGACCATTAAATTGATATGCATCCTGACAACTGGAATTCAGTTACCCTAGCCTGTCTCTAATGGGGAATTTATCTACTACCCAAATTTGCTTAGACTTGACTCACTGTTTAAATAATTCTTCCTTTTAATAGACTGAATATAGGTTTTACTTTGGGGTATTCTGCATACAGAAAATGAACTTAAAATTCTGACCTAAACACATTTAGGGATAAAAATTTTCATTCCTGGTTCAGCACAGCTGCTAGTTAGTATTCTGAACTTGCCTTTTGGAGCTTGCAGACGTTCACTGGCAATCAGGAGAACTAGGGCATTCGAAAGCTAGAAGGGAATTGGTATTCTGCACATTTTAGTACTGCTAGTTGGGAAGCTTGACAAGCATCACACTTGCCAGTTTATTGAGCTCTGATACCAAAATAAAGACTCAAGCTTGTGTGACAACGTTAAAGTGCTTCAGCACAGCAAACAGTCTCATTTTATAGCAAACGGATTTTGTAAATTCTCTTCAAGATGGTTCATAAAATTGGTGTTGCCAATTGCAACAATCCTTTCTTCAGCTACATTGTAAATCGCTACAATTTGCCACCCCCTCCATTTCCTCCTCCCTACTGCGATTGTTATGAAGACAAATAACTGATTTCAACTATCTCAACTACCACTAGAAAAAGGAGCTGAATTCAGTTTGGTTATTCATTTTAGACCAGCTTTCCGAGAGTAGCCATGGGAGGGAATCATGAGCACATTATGATGGCTTGCCTGGCCAGAGGATAGAATTCATCTCAGAGGATGAAACAATGCAGGGTCTGAATACCTTACTAGATTATCTGTCTCTCTGACAGCACTGGAGTTGAAAGCATTTAGGTTTTATGGAGAGAAAGGGACCCTGACAGTTCACTCAGAAATAGTTACACTTTTCTCCTTTGCTTCCACTTACCAGGAATGAGCTGATTAAAATGAGACTATTTTCTTTAACCAGTTCAAATAACACCATGTGACTCAAGCAACAGAAGTTGCACATAGCCATACTATGAGGTGGTGTGGAATTTCACCACTCCAAAGAGAATTCCAGGAGACTCCAGCTTAGCGTGGCACTGACTTTTTTGCTGCATCTCGACCCTCTCAATTTGTTCATAAGTTTCTCACCCAGCCTAACATACAGAAATACCTAAACATTGGACAAAGGTTTAAAAAAATGAGAGCAACTTTGAACCGGATCCTCAAATGAATGAGCACCCAGTAGAATTTCCTGAGGATGGTTCATGTGGTTCACCTTCTCAGATGGGTGAGAAGATAGGCAGCAGTATTCTCCTATTTCACTCAGCTCAGCCGTGGGTGGTGCTAAGGAAGCCTCCCTCTCCTCCCTCTCTCCCATCCCAGCAGCATGTAGCTGCCTTGTGAACAGGAAAATGGGAAGAGGAATCGGAGCTACCAGAGAGCAGAGGGGAGGAGAAGAATCCACAAACAACATGCCAAAGGGACACAAATAAGAAAAAAGAAATACACAGGAAAAAGACAAGATGCCAAGAAGGGGGGAAGAACAAATATGGAGAAAAAGGAGAAGAGAGAAAGTGGTAAGGAAAATGGAGAGATGGGAGTAGCTGTGGCAGGCATCTGCTAACCCATTCCCAGTGGGGGCTCTAGCAAACAAGAGTTGGGAACCACGTCTGTAGAGTATCATTTCAGTCTGGCAAGAAGGCATTCCGATTATCGGTTATCAGTTGTGTGGTAAACTCAGTGCATACAGTTCATGAAGCGATAGAGGTCTGAATACAGTGGGAGTTAAGGACCCTCAGCACCTTGCAGTTCCAAGCTGATATAGAGGACACTGGGTGGGGAGCTGGAAGAGTATGAAAGGTTTTAACCCAAAGGTAAAATTGCAGTGCAAAGAATGAAGAACCATCAAAAACTCCAGGACCCAATTTCAACTGGCTCTGCAGGGACAGCTCCTGAGGCCGCTCTAAACTGTACCAACTGCCAACAGTCCCCAGGCACCAATTAGCAACTGGAAATTGTCAGAGCACAGAGACACTCCAGCCCTGTCCTCTTTTTTCCATCACCCTGCCCTGGAGAAAAGAGGTAATAACATAGGAACTGCTACAGCAGCTCTACACCACCTGAGTTCTCCCAGTCTAGGAGAACTGTCATGTAGTCACATTAATGGATACAAGGTTTGCTTTGTACCTCCAAAGAAACAACACAGTTGCTAACAGTACAGCAAAAGATCTGGCTTTCACAGTCTTGTTTTATTCATAGATGAGATTCACAGATTTTAAGCCCAGAAGGGATTATGATCATCTCGTTTGACCTCCTGCAAAACACAGGCCATAGAATTTCACCCAGTAATTCCTGCACTGAGATCAATATCTTATGGTTCACCTACAGCATAGTGTCCCCCACCCCCCCTTCCCAATTCCAAATTCAGATAGATGGTAATAAGGAACCTGCACTATGATCCCTAGGAATCCTAAAAAACAGATCTGACTTTTAACAAAAATAACTGGAACAATTTCACTAAAGTGAAATAACTTTCTAATACTACATTAGGGAAGCTTTCCTAGTAAGCACAATTTCAATTTTACACCACTGGATGGCAACAAACTTTGAATGATGAGTATGCAGACTCCATGCCAGATTTCCACAAAAGGCAGAGCCATGGAGAATTCAAGCAGTTTCTTGAATCTTGTATGTAGGTTTTGTAAAGCAGAAGAGAAGAGATTCACTTTGAGATACAAACTGAGACATAGCATCCAGTTGACAAACAAACTGAAAATGCTACAAAGTACTGTAGTGGGAATATAGAATATAGCCAAATCAAGTAAATTATTAGGATTCCTATTCATAATGGCCTTCCTACTGAAAGCAATTACCTCTCTCTCCAGTGTGTTTATAAAACATAGGAGGAGTCATGAGTAAAAAGAATATGAATAGCTTCAATAAGCAAAGTGTTGTAAAACTTAAGATTATTGTAAAATTTAAAGTTAAAGCCAAAATTTGAGGCAAATATAATGCTTTCCTCATGTATACCCTAGTACCACTTATCTGAGCATCTCGAAGTGCTTTATAAATAATTAAACCTCTCCACAAAAACCCTGAGGTAAATATTATCCCCATTTGACCAAGTTACCCTAGGAGTCAGTAGCAAAGCCAGGAAAATAACCCACTCACCTTTGACTTGCAGTCCTATGCACTACTTGTTACCCTTCGCTTACTGCTATTTTATTATTTCCTCAGCATTTTTTTTTAAATGTGGTTCACTGGGCCTCAGTAAGGCAGAGCACATTCCTAAGGGATTCATGAAGTGATATGTAATGGCCCAGATCACCTGGAAACCCTCTTCATCTCACCTACATCTTAGTACGTAGCTGTGTTTGAGTCTATTTTGGACATTTAAATTGCAGTGTTGTCACTCATTTTATGAAAGTTAAACATTTTGGGGACTATTTATTTCAGTGGAATCAGGAACAAGCCCTACCTCTGCAACAAAAGGAAAAATTACCATTAAGGGTACACGGCAATCTACACAGCAAAAGCTGTGCATGGGCTTGTCTGCCCAAGTGAGCATGAATCCAGCTGGTGTGGGTAGCAGCAGCAGCAAAGCCAGTGCAGCAAGGGCTTCAGCCCAGGTAGTACAAGCCTGGCACAGACCCTGAGCTTGCTGACCGACTCTGAACCTGTGCTGCATTGTCCACACTGGTATTGTTACCCACGCTAGCTGGATGCAAGATAGCTCAGATAGGCAAGCCTGTGCACAACTTTTGATGTGTGGACATCCCCTTAAGGTGATTGAGTACAAACATTATGCTAAGTATACACCTTTTCTCTCTTATCAATAGGTATCCTCCCTCTCTCAGGAAATCCGGGATCAGCCATAGCACAGAAATGTAGTCTGCTGTAATTTAACAAATAATCCATTAAACGCTGTTTTAGTAAATGTTTGTTTTCCAACTAGTACAGTTGACAATGAAATAAGACTAAATTAGATGTTTTGCATAGGGCATTCAGTGAGGGGAAGAGTAAAATGATAAAGAAGAATTACATTTGTACTAGTTTCCATTCATGTTAAAATTGTTTCAGGAACAGATTATTTTTGTTCCATTTTCTGTTGTGGTCTGTGACAATCATTATTCAGGGACTAAGCCATTTTAATGGCTGTGAAAATAATTTGGTGTCAGCCTAACTCCCAGTGGACACATGTCCACATCAAAACACCAACCACTCTAATTGGCAGTCTCATTGGCATTCTCAGCACAGAGGCCAAGAACTTCAGAGATTCATAGATTAAGGCCAGAAGGGACCATTGTGATCATCTAATCTGAATTTGTGTAGAACATATTACTTCCCTGAATTAATGCCTGTTGTAAGTCCCAATAGCTATGGTAGAACTAGTGCATATATTTTAGAAAAACATCCATTCTTTAAGTTTCCATTGATGAGAATCTACTACAACTCTTGGTAAACAGTTCCAATGGCTAATTACCATCACTGTTCAAAATGTGTGCCTTGAAGCTAGACAAGTTCTGACTAGAAATAACTTCCAGCCATTGGATTTTCTTATACCTAAAGAGTCCTTTATTATAAAAATTCTGTAACCCATGTGGGTGCCTATACACTGGTCAAATTGCACTTTAATATTTTCTGATGAGCTAAATAGATCGAGCTCTCTGCAGGAGCACCGCCAGCTTTTTTGCTGCCCTAGACGGCGGAAGGTCCCGCCCCCGAAATGCCGCCCCCAACAGAGGCGGTGGAAGGTCCCGCTCCCGAAATACCGACGACGACCGGGGCGGCCGGCGCCCCTCAAATGTTAGCGCCCTAGGCGACGGCCTAGGTCGCCTAATGGGTTGCGCCGGCCCTGGCTCTCTGAGTCTCACTATAAAACATGATTTTCCAATCCTTTAAATATGCTTGTGGATCTTCTCTGAACCCACTCCAATTTTTCAACATCCCTTTTGTAGTATGGGGACCAGAACTGGACACAGTAGTCCAGTAGTAGTCACACCCATGCCAAATACAGGTAATAACCTCCCTACCCCTATGCTAGATTCCCATGTTTGTATATCCAAAGATCACCTTAGTCCTTTTAGCCACAACATCGCACTGAGAGTACATGTTCAGCTGATTATCCACCAGGACCCACAAGTCGCTTTCACAGTGATTGCTTCCCAAGACAGAGCCCCCCCATCCTGTAAACATGACCTACAGTATTTGTTCCTAGATGTAGGACTTTATATTTGGCCACATTGATTACATATTGTTTGCTTGAGCCCAGCTTACCAAATGATCCAGATCACTATCGGTAGCCTTTCATTATTTACCATTCTCTTTGATATCTGCAAACTTTATCAGTAATGATTGTCACTGATAAAAATATTAAATCTGAGCCAAAAACCAATCCCTGTGTGACCCCACTATAAACACACTTGATCATTGATGATTCCCTATTTATAATCACATTTTGAGACCTACTAGTTAGTCAGTTTTTAATCCATTTTATGTGCCATGTTTTTTGTACCATTCTTGTCCAGGAGCAGAGTGAATTCTTATGCCCTTGCCCTCCAGTACACCTTGAGTGAAACTGACTTTGCTACTTGCTGCTTGCAGAGCTGAGTCTTCACTCTGAGTGCTCGTGCCTTGCTCTGGCACACTGATTGCATGATTGAGTGTTAACTCAGTTTACCAATTCTACCACATTCATTGTATAACTGAATGTTCTTAATTAGGTTCTCTTTTTCTCTCTCTCAAGTGGTTAGGTAAGGGTTAACAAAAGTTTGAGCAGTTGCTTTACTTCATTGATGCTAGTTTGGACGTAGCATTAAAGCTTGGTTCTGGCTGTGAATTTCTCTCTGCAATTGCCAAAGGAAAGTTATAAATTATTAAGGAAGGAGCTGAGTGAGGACTGAGGTGGAAGAAGAAGGATCAGCCTGAGGAAGGAAGGTCCAGACAGTGAATCCATCTCAACCGACTCTGATTAGGGAACTCAGAGGCTAAGATCCGTATTGACTATTACGGATAGCTAGCATATAGTCAGAGAAATGCCTATGTGATTGGCCTTTGTTGAAGGTTTGAAAAAAGACCTAGACTCTGAGTAGTCAGCCCAGCTCACCGTCAAAGGTTAAGCCCCCGGGAGAACTCCGGGTGATTTGGTAACCATTCAGTTTCTTAATCAAAAGGTTGTGTGATACCAAGTCAAATGCCTTACCATAGTCCACTAGATTTACACCATTTCCTTTATCAAGCAAACCTCTCATTAAAAAATGAAATCAAGTTAGTTTGACAAGGTATTTTCCATAAACCCCTGTTTGTCATTAACACTCAGATTCAACAATTCCAAGGCCAGAAGGGACCATTGTGATCATCTAGTCTGGTGTCCTGTGTGACACAGGCCATAGAACTTCCTCAAAATAATTCCTAGAGCAGATCTTTTTAGAAAAACATCCAATCTTGATTTAAAAATTGCCAGGGATGGAGAATCCACCATGACCATCAGTAAATTGTTCCATTGGTTAATTACCCTCACTGTTGGAAATCTACATCTTATTTCCAGTCTGAATTTGTCTAGCTTCCATTTCCAGACTTTGATCATATTACACCTTTCTCTGCTACACTGAAGAGCCCATTAACCAATATTTGTTCCCCATGGAAGCACTTATAACCTGTAGTAGTAATAATAATAACCCTTTACCTTATGTTTGGTAAACTAAATAGATTGAGGTCCTTGAGTCTTTCACTATTAGGCATGTGTCCTAATTCTTTAATCATTTTTGGGGGCTCCTCTCTGAACCCTCTCCAAATGTCAACATCCTTCTTGAATTGTGGGCACCAGAACTGGACAAAGTGTTCCAGTAGCGGTCACACTAGTGCCAAATACAGAGGTAAAATAACCTCTCTACTCCTACTTGAGATTCCCCTCTTTATGCAACCAAGGATCTCATTAGCCCTTTTAGCTACAGTGTCACACTGGGAGTTCATGTTTGGCTAATTACCCACTATAACCCTCAAATCTTTCAGCCATTGCTTCCCAGAATAGAGTACCCCCATCCTACAAGCATGGCCTACATTCTTTGTTCCTAGATTTGTACAGCTACATTTAGCTGTACTAAAACACATGTTGATTGCTTGCATCCAGTTTACCAGGTGATCCAGATTGCTCTGAATCAGTGGCCTGTCTTCATTATTTACCACTTCCTCCCCTCCCCCCCCAATTTGTGTATCACCTGAAAACTTTATCAGAGATTGTTTTCTTCCAGGCCATTAATTTAAAAAAAAATGTTTAAGAGGGTAGCATAAGGAACCAATCCCTGTGGGACCCCACTAGAAATACCTGCTCAGTGATGATTCCTCATTTACAATTACACTGAAACCTATCAGTTACCCAATTTTAATCCATTCAATATGTCCATGTTAATTTTATACTCTAGTTTTTAATCAAAATGTTGTACAGTACCAAATCAAACACCTTACATAAATCTATTACATCCAATACTATTACCTTTATCAGCCAAATTTATAATCTCATCTAAAAATATCAAGTTTGTCTGACAGGATCTATTTGCCATCAACCCACATTGATTGGCATTTATATTACCCTCCTATAAATCTCTGATATGGGACTAGATTAATAGCGACTCCATAATCCCTACCCAGGATTAATATAAAATTGACAGGCCTATAATTACCCAGGTCATTTCATTTTTAAAAATAAATATTAGCACATCAGCTTTCTTCCAGTCTTCTGGAAGTTTCCAGTGTTCAAAGCTCACTGAAAATCAATATTATTGGTCCAGCAAGCTTTTCCTGATATTCAGTTGTTTGTCCCATGTCGTGACGGATGTATGGTCGGGACGCAATTTGTCCCGATATTTTGGCTGGGGGCACTCGGTCTTTTTTTTTTTTCTTCGGCGGCACTCCGGCTTTTTTTTAACAGGCCATAGTGCATGTTGGCCAGCTTTTAAAACTCTTGGATGCAAGTTATAAGGACCTGTAGATTTAAAGATGTCTAATTTTAATATCTTTAACATCTGCCTTTTCATTCCAACAGTAACTTTCTTCATCATATGATAGAACATGATTTCTTCATCATATGAACAGAAATATATATTGAAGACTTCTGCTTTTTCTGCATTATTGACCATTCCTTCCACTTCCATCTAGTACTGGACCAATACTGTTGATTCCTTTTGTTACTAGTATAATTTAATTTAAAAAATCCTTATTGTCCCTAATTATGCTGGCCATCAATTTTTTTTTCCTTGTGACCTTTTGCTTCCATTATCAGTTTTCTGTAGTTTCTAGCTTCTTAGTTACATTCATTTATATCAGTTCCCTGTTTTTTACATATGTTGCCTTTTAGATGTTTGTTTGTGGGTTGTTATGGTTTATTTTTTTAATTGGTGCTTTCACCTCCCCTCGTAGCCAGGCTTTTTATTTTTTTGGTGATCTTCTTAGCCACCTAGTAAATTTAATTAAACAGTTTTCAATTGTCATTCACATTTTCTGTTTAAATTCTTTCTCCCAGCTGATTTGACACGTAATTGTTTTCAGCTTTCTGATGTTGGCCTTTTAAAAGCAACAAGCATATATATTAGTGGTTGGGTCTCTGTTCTGGTTGCACATAACAAAGGTAATCAAGTCATGATCACTTGCACTTAAAGCAGCCATTAACTTTTGGTTCTGTGATCAATTCCTCTTTATCTGTCAAGATGAGGTCTAATATAGAATTCCCCCGTGTTGGATGCAGTCCTTTTTTTAACTTAATGGGCCAAAGCAAGTAACTTCCTCTCACTCTAGAGGTAACCTCTATAATGTAAGGTTGAAATATATTGATGGAGCAGTGTAGGAAAACAGCACTATGTTGCCCATGATGTATCTGTTCTGCCAACAGAAGATTCTACACTTACTTTGCAAGCCTGTCAAATCAGCATATTGCACAAGCAGTATGTTCACACACACAATTTAATGCCACTCAGTAAATCTGAAATGTGTATTTATTGTTCCTGTTGCCCCTGTTTTAGAAACATAATTATTCTTCTAATATAACTAGACAGACAACCATTGAAAAAAGTACCAGTAGAATCAGATGTATACACATACACTTGACTTAACATACTGCATATACATTCAACAGGTAAAAATTTGGAGAAAATTTTCCTTTTGATTTGCTTGGTTTTGATTGTAGTGCCATTCCTAACAGACTACCAGATGGACAGAGGCTGTAGGACAGCCTAGTAGTCCTCAGCAAAACCAATTTCCAACTTTCCTGAGAACTTAGGTGGGAGGAAAATATAATGGGGTAAAGGTGTGGGAGAGCTGCCTATGAATACCCAAAGTTTCTTGGTGTTATAAGAGTCAACTTACAATATCCTTGGAACATGATAGTCTGAGGATGGGAGAAATGCCCTTAAGTCATGTATAGTTATCATTACTGAACAATAATGAAGTGCAAACAGCACCAGTGATATGTAGTCCCTTCCTTAGAAAAATAATTACTTCAGCTTTTATATGGTACACTATCCTCCACTTAATTAGGTCATGTTTAATCTAGATAGCCTCCTTATTGGAATATCTACAAGGGAATAGATATAGCTTAATGGCAATGATTGCTGGTTAATCGGGGCACAATTAGCATACATTCTACTTAATAGGGATGCATTTGCCCAGTGACAACTGATGCTTTTCACTAGGTGTGAAATTCCACACTACAGTCTTTTGATATAGAAGTGCCCAAGTAAAGATTAAAAGGATAATACAGCTCATGAAAGATTAAATGCAATAAAACATTTGTTCTAATCTGTTTGGTACAGAATTAGTTCATTTTTAATCTCTTCCTATTACATATACAATGTCTTAATGAGGACAGCCTCTTTATTGGGACTCTGTCCACCCAGTTGTCCCAGTTAGGTGGATTCTTCTGTATAATAGGAATGAAGCATCTCCAAAACTCCTGCAAAGCCATTACAGGTTCAGCACCAGCCACATGGCTGCTCCTCCAAATCGTTATATTGTATTACAGAATTGTCCTCCCTGGTTATGAAAACGTACATAGCATATGGTTTCCCCGTCAGCTTAGCTCTCTTAAAACCACTTTGGAACACACAGAATCAAGGCGCTGGTGCTCCAGTTATGGCTGAGGACTTGGAGGCACTTTTATTATAGAAAATTGCTATAATTACAGGCCTACAGTTCTTCCTGTTGCTAGCATACATCCCATGACATCAGCACTGCAGCTGCTAGCAGAGAGCCCGAGTCTACCATATGGCTTCCCACAAAGGGAGGATTACCCAATAAACCCTGTAGGACAGAGTCACAGAGCTGATGGCTGGGTTCTGACAACAACTTACTTAGGGCTTTGGGATTTTTTAAAATCTTTTTCCTTTTAAAAGTTAACACGGGTGGGTAGGTAGGTCAGCTGATTGTCCTGATAGCCAGGAAAGAGACCAAGGCAGTCCCTCCTGCAGATATACTTTGTTCTAATTATTTTAGAGGCAGCATGGTCCAGTAGATAGGACTGGGACTCAGGAGACTTGGTTTCTAATTACTGGCTCTATCACTGATCTGCTGTGTGACCTTGGACAAGTCAATTCCCGTTTCTTTCTGTGTTCCTCTCACCCCTCACTGTAAGCTCTTCAGGGCATGGACTGTATTGTAATGTGTTCATGCACTGCCTAGATCAGAGGTCGGCAACCTTTCGGAAGTGGTGTGCCGAGTCTTCATTTATTCACTCTAATTTAAGGTTTCGCGTGCCGGTAATACATTTTAACGTTTTTAGAAGGTCTCTTTCTATAAGTCTATAATATATAACTAAACTATTGTTGTATGTAAAGTAAATAAGGTTTTTAAAATGTTTAAGAAGCTTCATTTAAAATTAAATTAAAATGCAGAGCCCCCCGGACCGGTGGCCAGGACCCGGGCAGTGTGAGTGCCACTGAAAATCAGCTCGTGTGCCACCTTTGGCATGCGTGCCATAGGTTGCCTACCCCTGGCCTAGATCAATGGGAACTCTGATCTTAGGTGGGGTCTTTAGGCATTTAAAAAGTTTGACATCAAAAAGGAGGGGGGAGGGAAAAGGGCCAGGAAAGAGGCTGAACCTTGCTGTCAGCTGCAGTTGTTCCATATCACCAGCACTGAACTCCCATATTATAATTTCAGCTGTCATTAAAAAAACCTAATTTTTCAGGTGCATGTAGCTTTATAAAAATACCACCTTCGTGCTTACACTGCTTATAGCTGTTCTTAGTTCAAATGTGATTTTTCTTTTTAAAAGTTTGAACAGAGCCTGTAAAGTTGTACACATTTGAATAAGGGCTTTCATGCTTTAAATAAATGGTTCCGTTGCAATTTGGCATCCATAACTCCACTGGCATGGACTTAAAACTTCTCACTTGCCAGATTGATTATATCATCCTCACTGAGGATGGTCTGCCTTTACCAAGTTTGAAAAAACACTGATTTTTTTTTTCCCAAATGCTTTCAGATACATCGCTTTCCAGAGCTACACCATTGCTACATATTGGAATCAACAGTTACATAATCTTTTAATGCTAATGGGACAAGTTTAGATGTGACTTGATGTACACAAACACCCACAACTACATACACTGAGGTGGGCATTTCACTGAGCAACTTGGGTAGGGAAGTGTCTAACGGCATGACTTTGGCAAGCTGATGCAAAATGAGGCAAATGGGCCCATGCCCATCTGAAGCCTACTTTTAGAGGCACGTTTGGAAGCCTAGTCTAAAGGCATTTGAAGCCTTAGAGTGTGTTTTATATTTTCATTTGAAGAAACTAAGTCCTCATTCTCCACAGCCTATTTGTATACACCTGTGCACAGTAGATATAAAATGCTAGAGTCAGAAGGGCTGTCGTTTATATGCACTTTTCATAGGAACTACACACAGTCCAAGGCTGCAGCGAATCAGGCACTGAATTTATAATATGCAATAGGGATTGAAGAGTCAGATAAATGCATCAGCACTTCCCCTCCCCCCCCTCTTTTCAAAGAAAATGGCATACAAAAAAATGTAGGTTAATGCAACATTATATTTAAGATTATATACTCAGGAAATACAAAGTTATGTTTCCCACAGCAGCCATAACTTGCTTACATTTTGGAAATCTAAATACATTTGAGTTAACTGCATTGAAGTCAATGGAGTCACACCATATAAAACTGGCTTAAATAAGAGGAGAATTAAATCCATTGTGTGAGTATGTCACTAAGGTTAACATCAAATATTGTAATATAAAAATACTGTGTGCATAAGGGGGCTGAGTTGCAGTACCTGTGATGCTATAACTTTTAATTCCCTGACTTTATTATCCTGAAGTGTGTGTGTTTAAAAAAAAAAAAACCCTAACATTTTTGCATTAATGCAAGTTTTGTATCAACATTTATTTTCATATTAAAGAAGCATCAGCTGCAATCTCCTCTCAAGTGAAGGAAAATAGTTGGTAAAATTGTTCCTATTAAAATCAGTTCTTTATCAGATAGGGAGAATTACATTTGTATTTGCTACAGAATTTTTTTGGTCTTTCCTATAAATACATCAACACTTAGAAACTGAAACAAAACTCAAAGCTGCCTAAGTTTTGTTGCACATAGACCAAATATATACACTTAATGATAATTCCATGCCCTTCGAAATATGGAATGCAGAATCCAGCCTTCTGACCTATACTCTATGTTGCACCAAGACAACACACACTTTTAAAATCGCATACATTACCTTATAGTATCAGTCTGCTAAATACTCCAGAGAAAGAGACCAAACATGGGTGTCTAGCACTGGGCACCTAAGCAGCCCAATTTTTCAGGTGATAAACATCCCACTCCCACTAAAACTTTAGACACTGTCTCAAATTTCAATCTATACCTTCGTGTGCAGAACCTAGCATTGTTTGACATTATATAAAATATACCTTAAAATGCTACTATAAAAATGTCAACTCCCTGGTATTTAAAATGGGGGAGAGGAGAACAGTCTAGGATGCAGAAGATCTTTCTATCATAGCTCAACACTTTCAAAGCACTTTTTTCCCTTGGCTGAAACTTCACAATAGGTCAAGCTAATAAAAATCCAAGCAATAATGTAATCATTTGACTTTTACTAGCACAGCACCAGACTGATAGCACGTAGCCCTCCTCATGAAGGGAGCCTAAAAGCTTAGGCTCCAAGGGACAGGCAGGAAGAGGCCAGTTTGACTTCAGTCACAAAGCTGGGTGAATTTCTGAATCTCCAGAATGTTTGTTTGTTCAAACAGAAGTCCTTTAGTACCCACTTGCCTCCTGAATGGGGTGTATGCATGCAGTCATAATTCATCACTTCATCTCATCCACTGCCAGCACTTTGCTTCTCTTCTTCTTGTCCTTCACTGTGGGCTGGTCTTAGGGTGACCAGACATCCCAATGTTATCGGACTGTCCCAATATTAGGGGTCTTGCATATAAGACAAATATGCCCCCACCCCCGAAAAGTGTTTTGGTTTTTTTTATTTAAACACTTGCTATCTGGTCACCCTAGCTGGTCTGGACACAAACATTTATCTGGTATAATTAATCTTATTACATTGATATAACTATTTTGGTTGAGTGAGCCAGAAGCTGGGAATGAGCGACAGGGGATGGATCACTTGATGATTACCTGTTCTGTTCATTCCTTCTGGGGCCCCTGGCATTGGCCATTGTCAGAAGACAGGATACTGGGCTAGATGGACCCTTGGTCTGACCCAGTAGGGCCATTCTTATGTTAATTCACACTGTTGTGTTTGTGCTGGCACAAACAACATTTAATTTCAAGGGCTACATCTGCATAACACCAAACTACTTCAATTTAAACATGATGCAGTATGAGTAGGTCCCAGAGTCCCACAGGCACACTCTCCAAACTCATGGTGTTCTGGACAATTTTCATGGTCCTACTGGTGTGAAGGAGTTGTTGGAGCAGGGGGGTCAAATGCCTATTAGCCTTTCCTCTATCACCTGGCACCCACACCATTTCTGGACTGCTTTCTGCCACTATGGATGAGGCCCAGAGGAACACAGTGCTCCTGTCTTATGACTGCAAAGCATATCCTGTTATACTGGGGAGGCTATGGTACTGCATCCATGGCACCTGCTGGAGATATCTGCAGACAGTGGGAGTTGAAAGAGGAAAACCCATATTTTGATGCTACTCAAACATTTTCAGTAAGAACTATTATAAGAGCAGCTTCATGTGGAGTGATGTTTTAGGGCCTGGCCAACGAGAAGTGCTAGGTGGTGGGGCCAGTTCATTCTGGAGACTTGGCATGACCAGCAGTGGCTCTCAGATGCTTTTCCTAGCTGAATCTTTTGCAGCCAGTCAACAGGTCATTATGATTTGTCTTAGTTTATTGGTTTTCTACATCTTCCTCTGAGATCACCAACTCCTCTGCTTCTCCCTCCCACTTCTTAGTGGGTGACTGTGCCCTGCACCCTCCCACCATGTTCCTGGATTAAATATCCTCTCACTGCTCTCTTAGAGCAGGAAGAGCTGGAAAGGCTCCTCAGATTCCACCTCCGCCACTACATCTTTCTTCCTCTCTTTATGGGGAGAGGCACCCCAGGCTTACAGGAAAACATGAAATCCTCATTCTGACGCTTGTATGCAGAGGGTGTTTGGGGGATATGATGAGGGAGGAAGGGCCTCCAGCATTTACATGGGTACAAAATGGATGGTAGGTAGGTGCAGAAAGCGTGCTGACCCATACCCTATAGAAAGGTGAGCAGGAGTGCACAGATGGTGCTAGAGAGACAGGCAAGCACAGTTGGTGATGGAACTGGAATGAGAATTTCCTAAGGAGTTTTTTGATCACACCCTAAATTTTGCATATAGTTTGGCCTGACATAACTCATCTATCAAAACAATCAAAATCTGATATCTTAGAAAGAATAGTACAGACCACTGAAGTTGCTGACTGAGAGGAAATACTTCTGTGGCTCCTTCAAAATGTTTGTTTACAGGTGCCTTGGATAAGTCAGAAAGAATATGAAATGACCTTATAATAAATTCATCAATCTTCAAAATACTCACAAGTAACTAAATTAACATCATTGGTGCTTTGGGATTCAAACCAGTCCAGCAAAGGGTTGTCACCATCTACCCAGTAAGCCTCGGTGCTTCTGTGCTCTGCAGCTTTGGCTGAGCCCTGACACCAGCAGCATGTTCACAGCACAGTGGCCTCATCCTGGCTTCCACCAGGTTACTCCCCTCCAGTCCCTCCCACTGGAACCTCACAGAAGTTAGTCTGCTGTCTCCAAGGAGACAGAGCGCACACTAGCCTGCTAGATTAGCTGAGGATTTTACCCTTTTGCTTAATATACTGCACTGAGATGGCTTGTTAAACTTGGTTCACTTTTACTAATAGAAACTAGATTTTAGTGATCCCAAGTAGAAGGAATAGGCACAGAAATGGTTACAAAGAAAACCGTAAAAATACACTTCTACGACTAAAAATCTAAACTAAAACAAGTCTTTTGTTGAGAGTGTTTTCTCACAGTCGTTCTCCAGCATGGCTGGCCATGCCTTAGCCAGGATCCAACACAGAGCCAAAGTGCTTGGTTTATCTCCTCAGGTGAAGGGGAACCCCTAATTCTTTTTCACTCCCATATATTCCTCCAAATGTAACTGTCCGGGTGGCAAGAGACAAATGATCCCCTGGGTGATTCCATCTCCTGTCTCCTCCAAAAGGAGCAACTTCATCTTGAACAGTGTCCCCTCCTGATGGGTTCCCATGGGGTTTCTTGCTGTAATTTTACAATGCAAATGAAGTCTCCACCCCACCCCCCACCACCTGTAAGATGATTGCTTTATTTACTGCTGACGTATCTCCATGGCTATAAAGTAGACAGGGGGAATTCATAACCCTCTAAGAAAAACCTATTTATCAACTTTTCCTGGCCTGCCTGGTTCAAACACATTTTAGTCACATTTCCATCATACCTGTCTAGTTCTGTACATCACAGGAATCTTAATCAGTGAGTTACTAGTTTCCCAATGGTATTACAAGATACCTTTTAAATTAATATCATGACAATAGTGGGCCAGGTGCAATGAGGTGGTCAGGCCAGCTGAAATTCCCCGCTACACACTAGCAAGCCCCTTGCCCTCTGGCATTGGGGTGATCTTAGGGTCACAGTATTTACAGTTTAGCTTTCATCTGCTATTTTAAATTTTACATTTTAGTGAAGACTTCTTGTTTGTTCGCAAATTGAGACTTTAGCTGGGAGAAATACATGTTGAATTTTCCAGTACTTGCGGGTGAAATATTTAGAGCCTTATCGTGCCATCCATCAAATAAACAGTTCTGATTTTAAAAAAAATCAGTGGTACTAGAAGGCACTCTGTTTTAGATGGAAGAGGTCATCCTGGAAATCTCACCTTTCCTATCTAACTCCGTCTGTGGTTCCTTCCCTTTCATTCTCCCTATTTTTATGTTTAAACATGTTGCTCAGTCAATGCCTCTTGTGGATTCTGTGATGTTTATCACATTGTCACAGAACTGACAAAAAGGCAGTAAGCAGAGAGTTGACTGGCATGAAAATATTGTAGCAATGGCACAACAAGCAAACCAGCACACAGGAGGTGTGGATTCAGGAGACCAAGTCAAACAAAGGATAAGCTGAAAAAAGATATAGGCCCTTTTCTGTCAGGACTTACTCAGACAAAACTCATCAGTGACTTCAATAGGGAACTTCTCCTGAGGAAGGATTGTGGGCACCATGCCCTAACCTTAATTCCTTTTTTTTCTTAAGCGCAGATCAGAGAATTAATTGTTATACACATTTTGGACTGTGCTTCTTAATGTCATTTTCATCATCCCATCTTTTTATTTTTAGAAATGCTGATTATGGTAGAACTGATTGTGCAGCTGCTCTGGAAAAATTAAATTGCATATTTTCAATGGACAGGTATTAGCTGAATTACACCTTTTCCATTTTCCACCATTTAAGTGCCCTCTTTACAACTGGTATTCTTATGCCTACTCACTCTGCCAAATATAGAACCATTCAGGATGCTACATTTGGAGTACAAAGGGAAAGTATATCTTCCAAATAACTGGCAAGTAGTTTGATTTATGACACATCAATGGCTTGTTTGGGTTTTTTTCTGTGCACAGTCTCTTAAAATGGAGCAAATTGTTTCCCTGAGTGAATTGCCTCACTCTGTAGAACTCTGGTGGAAATGGAGCACTGTACCCAAGAAGCAGCTCACGTGAATGAGATCATCATCATTGTGGACAAACCAGTATATTCATTCCCTCTAAATGGACAGAGGGCAAAGAACCGTGCCCTGGAGTAACCCACTAGTAAGGATATTCTGTCCCACTCTGGGCATGATCTCTTATAGCTCTCAGCTAGAGCAGGTCAAATCTAGGAATTTCTGTTCTGTGGGAAATTCTGGCACTAAATTTTTTGTTCCAAACTGGAACAAAACCAGAAAACGTCAACATTTCCTGTGAAACAGATATTTACAAGAAAAAGTTCACTGGGGGTTAGTCAAAACCATTTCATTTCCAGATAACTGAGGTTAATTTTTTAATGTAATGCTTTTTTAAATAAGTAATTTCAAAGCAATTAGTCAAAATGACCTGTTCCAATAAGGTCAGACCCTATCAAAATATTTTATCCCCCCCAAAAATCTCAATTTAATCAAACTCTTTCCAAGGGAAAGTTTCTTTCAACCAGCTCTAGTTTTGGCTCTTTAGTTCTAAAGACTTATGTATTTGGCTGTGAAGGTCACCAATTCCATCTCTAGGGGGTTGGCCAACATGGTGGCAGTCACATAATTGGGGGCTTCTTCAGGATTGAAACTTCTGTGAGCCTCCGATGCTTGGGATGAATTTCCTCTGCCCAGAAGTATGTAAAGCAATGATCATTGTGCATTATGGGTCCCCCTCTAGGCCTCAAGTATAGCAGATGTGAGCTTCTAAGAGCCTGGCTCTCTAGCTCAAGCTGCTTTTAGCTCTGGAACTCATTGGTTCAACTCTCGGTAGTACTGATTATAACTGAGGTTGTTATATTAGCAGACTCCAAAGACCATTCAATGCAATGGGAAAGGAGAATGAACTGTTTCCTGGCACCTGCCCTCTCTCAAAAGATGATATGAAGGAGGAACAAAAGCAAGAAGATGCAGAAATCTAGGATACAAATGCAAAGCAGGAGTGCTAGCTTGAATACAGAGATGTGTCCAGCTGCAAAATGGCCTCTTTAAATGTCCTTAGCAAATATCTACAGCCTTAAAGTGTTAGTCCCCAGAAAGGCATGCATAATCCACATGCC
Source organism: Platysternon megacephalum (assembly GCA_003942145.1). Lineage (NCBI taxonomy): Eukaryota > Metazoa > Chordata > Testudines > Platysternidae > Platysternon > Platysternon megacephalum. The sequence continues at coordinate 8,099,295 of QXTE01000024.1, forward strand.
TAATAGGGAGATATCTCTAAGATCTATTGCGGGGGGGAGAGGAGGGGACGAGGTGTCTGGGTCATTCTTGCTAGGCAAATGCACAACTAGCACTCCACACCCAGAAGTTTCTGGAATTGAGTGTGGTAGTTTTGGGTATGCTCAACAGGTTCTCTGTAACTGGATTCAGACTCCACTGAGGGCAAGTAGTGAGGGGAGCTGTTTTACAAAAGGCCATGTGACCTGTGTGAGTTGGGAGAAGGTGAGCCCCGGGAGCAGAAAGTCTGTTTTCCTCTAACTGGGAAGCATTTTGCAGCAGGGTTTTTAATCTATATTTAAACTGAGTGGTTGGTTGATTAGTTAGCTAACGGTGTGATTTCAACAGAGGGGGAGGAAAAGTCTACATGGATTCCAGTTGGAAGTTTCTGCAAGCAAGAGGAAAGAAGATATTGCTGCAGTGCTTTGAACTCAGCAAACTGTATGGATTTTTGGTGATCAAAGACTGTAACTGAGACTCCAGTGAAAGCAGCCTAAGCTTTTGGGAACTCTTTCTTCTCCCTGTTTCTGTGGGGACTGACCTGTTTAGATTTAACTTTTCTTTAGGCACAACTGAAGATAATGTATGTGAATCATAAATTAACTAAGTTATGGAGTAGAAATTAAGTTAGTGTTTATCATAAAATTTTATAAAGTTGGTATCTAAGAATTAAGTTCATTGCTCTTTGTTCTTTTTGGGGAGGTTGACCCTGTGCAATCCTTGCTGAAAATCCTCCGTGACTAAATTCTGGGTCTCCTTGTGCTTTTCTGAGTTGTTTTTTAGGTACTAAGAGAAGTGCAGAGAAATAAACCCTAGCCCACCCAAAGGTTACACATGCTCTGAAAAAAAATTCTCATAAGAGGAAGTCCTGCACCGGAGAGACGTGGGAGGGGTGTGAGTAGCATATTACCCCTAATTTGGGGGAGGGTGTATACATCCATACTATTGAGTTTCCAACCTATTTACACAATATTGTGTATTTCCTTGTAAGACAGTCAAGAAATTATTTTCATGCTTTTTAACTAATATTTTGGAAAAAAATATCCTTACCTACTGACACTTTTCCATTTAGCAAACATTCTATGTCTTTTGTTTATGGAAAGCAAACCCATGTGCCTGTTTTATTTACTTCATTTGTGTATAAAATAAAGAGTCTACATGGCTTCTGAGTTAAGTAAAGGTAAATTAAAGTTAACTTTCTTCTGCATCAGAGCTTGAATTGCTTCACGCCAGTGCTGGAATCGGACACAGTAATGATGACTCATCCTACATACTTAGGAGCGAAGGTGCTCTTTTCCCCGTCTTCTCTCAGCAAAGTTTGATAGCATGCCCCTGAAAAGCAATCATACATTCCACCTGGTTCTTAGGGTTTTTTCCCCTCTTAGTCCCTTATTTTCTTTTTTGCTGATCTGGCAGCAATGACATGAGGGCATGACAACAAAGTTATTCCCTATTTGACCACTTCGGGGGGGAGTCAAGTTCCCTCTCCCCTCCCTCCCCCTTATAGGGGTGGATTTAAAAATATATATATTTAATCTAGAGGCTATTTTTACAAACACAAAATGGGTCAATCTGAATATGCCCTGATTTTCATTATCATTTTACAGGAAGAAAGTGATTTTTGCCCCTGCACATGATTATATCTACAGGGAAAACTGGAAAGTCCCCTCTCGTCCATTTTCATTGTTTGAAAGGGCACTAACATATACATTCATACCAGTACAGCATTACTGAAAATTACCTATTTGGTAACATTGATCAGACAGTCATTTTGAGTGCACAAAACCTGGGAGATGTGATCTGGTCAGCTTTCTAGTTTTTATATAGGACAAACAGTGCACCGAAAGCCACTAGAGGCAGTTATTACCTTCCTCTCATACTCTGAATCTCTTTCTGACATCATGCACAGTAAAACAAAGCTGTTTATAGCACAAAATGCAGTAACAAAAGCCAGACACCAAGCATCTGGTATAAAATCTGCATTTGAGGACGTAAGAGTTCAAAGCCAAATTTAAGCAGAGACATTGCTAGAGTGACTGATTAGCTACTTGGTACATATTGCATAGTGAGAGATGCAGTGGCATATAAAAGCTAGCAAATTCTATCAGCAAAACTAGTGCTGTATAAACAAATCAGCTAGAATCCACTTTCAACCCAAAATAAGGGGTGAGGGTTAAGATTCTTAAACCTGTGACCTATTCGACCCAACTCTATGTGAATATTGGACCCCAAACACATCAGAGCATGCTTTTCATTGCCATCCTCTAAAAATGGGCACTCAGTCAGATACCACAACAATGGGGGCCATTTAAGTGTTTAGATGGACAAATAGATACGTTCCAGTATCCCATGTGAGCCAATTCTAGTTTTAATGTCTTGCTCTGTAGAGCTCATTTTTCACCACAGGGAAAAATCTGCACACTATAAATAGAATGTATAGCTATATCGTAACTGAGTTTATACACATACTCAGATTCAAATAAGTAGCCTGACTTCTTACAAATGTTGCAGCTTTACAATTACTGAAAACCCAGTGGTGATCAATAAAAGCTGGCTTTTGAACCCTTCAGATGCAACCTGCATAAACTATTACAGTTGAGTGAAAGGAATATTTAGAGGGTTATGTATTTCTTGTTGAAGGGGGAGAGCTAGTTTTCTCTTCTTGTCAGGAAAATACAGTTAAATATGAATTTTATTCACTACAGCCCCTGATGCAGCCTGCCCATTGGTCAGTGGACCCCATTCCTTGGGAGTGAGGTGAGCTAGGAAATGAACCTGTAGCCACACTCAGAGTATAATTCCACTAGAAAAAACTGGGATTAGCGATCTTCAGGAAATGTCAGGAGCATTAACTTTGCTAATGTTAATTAAATGCAGACTATGGAAGGTGCCTGGGGAAAGCTAGAGGGAGGGAGCTAGCATCTGCCACAAGGCATGAAAGCAATGTTGACCCTTTCATGATTCAGCAGAACATTTCTTCCTCACTCCCCCATAGAGTTTCATAATGGGGCTCCATCATAAGGAGCTGCTAGGATTTATTACTGTCAAATCTTTCCATGAAAGAAACATACCCACTAAATAAGCCTATGCTCTTCTGGACTTCATGTCAGTTGCAGAACAGTAGCTTAAAGTTCTTTTTTTGAGGGGGAAGGGAGGCAGGAGGGCAGAGGGAAATAGGGGGTTTTGCTCATGGTTTGTTACCTAAAATAAGCATTGTTACCACTGCAAGCCTTTTCCAAAAAGCAGATTTCCATTCATGAATGTGACTAAGTGATTTCTGGTCTTGCTACATGCTATATTGCTAAACATCAATTTGAGGCATAGCCACTATTTATAAATCATGTGTTACACTAGCACCAGACACCTTAGGTGGGAGCCCCTCTTCCTGTGCTCTCTCCCCACAGACACACACACAAAGAGCAACCATATACTTTCATTCTTAATTTATTTTCAATTAGGAAAACAAGAAAGAACAAAAGTAAAGTATCCATGTAAAAAAAGTATAGTAAGTGTCTCTTCTGTGGGCAGGCTGAAACAATTCTGAGTAGTCTAGCAATAGTTTAAGGATCTATAATACCAAAGACTATCTAATCAGTATGGTGGAAAGTTTTTTTCCTTTGAACTTCTACCTAAGGTTTTGCAAGAGATGAGGTGGGGGAAAGAAGGGAGGGGCAGTTTTAAAAAAAATTAATTGACTTTTAAAGGAAAATTCTGGTCCATTTTGGACCATTTGCTGGAATATGAATTCATACAACTTAATGCTGGTGAAAAAGCATTATAACATTGGGAATCCCAACATAACACAATTTAAATTGCAAATCAAGAGCACAGAGCAGTGCTGCACTTACCCATCAGGGACACCAGACTTCCCAGTAGCAGTTTTCCACAATGTTTTCAAATATGTGAAGCCTGGGGTTAGCTGATCCAAGAGGTGCATCTAAGTCTCCAAGCCGTAGAGCAGTTACACTCATAGGGCCAGATGGCAATCTCTGGAAAACAGGTCTAGATGCCAAGTAACTCCATTGACCTCACTGGAATTATTCCAGAGTTACAGCACTCTTGCACTTAGATTCCAAGAAGGTGTAAAACAGAGCTCTGAAATTGTTGGCGATATCTGCTATCCTGGAAGTATTAATAGAGGAGGAGCTGCCTGAGCTCATTCCCTCTTGTCAGTTGTTTTTTCCTAAGACTCCCGCCATGGTGGATTTTCTCCATTTTTGAAGGCTACTTCCACTGCTTCTGCTTCAATTACTGACCCTTCTCCTCACCTCTCTTGCCACCCACATGCTCTGAGTGTAAGTTACATTCACTCTGCACAAATACACGGAATGCCAAATTGCTGCAAATTACAGCACATTGCCACTTCGATACTTTTGGACCAACTTTCACCGGTCTGCTGACTCACCCCTGTTCTGAATTATGCCCTTAGACTGGTAAAGGTTCAGCTGGCATCATCCTTGGCAAGCACCAGTGTGTGCAAGCTTGGGGCTGTAATGCAGTTATGCCAAGGAGGTCCAAACATGCCTTGTCCCTGTTACGTCTTATTCTGCTTTTGCAAGTTTGCTAATTTCATGTGGATATGTGCAAATGTCTCTTAGCTGGTCACATGGGAAGGCTTTGTATGTGATTGTCCTCACACTTATATAGAGTTAAACCTGGAAGAAATGCACTGAAGTCAATGGAGTTACACTGGTGTAAGTGACTGGAGAATCATGCCCTTTGAATTGGAGTATGGGAGAACACTAGCAGAACCAGAAGTTAGGTCTCATGAGATTCCCAATAAATCCCCTTGTGCAGTCCTGAAACCTATACACCACCCTTCCATGACTGAACAACATGAACCTTAGTATTGCTCTAACTCTAAGGCCCAATTTTGCAAATCCTTACTCATGCAAGCAGTCACGCTGACTTCAAGGAGCTAGGGTTAGGCCCTCAGCTGGAAATGGGGAAGCAGAGAATGGTAGAATAAGAGCTTGAAATGAAAACAGGTGAAAGAAAAGTGATCTAACACACTTTCAATCTTTTTTTAGCATGTCTATTTCTCTCTCTCCATACCCTTTGAAAACATAAAATTCTGTTCCTAATTTATTAATGGAATGTGCCAGCACCAAGTTATTTTTAAATTTCGAATATAAAGGGCTTTCATGAACTGGAGCAAGCCAGCAGCACCTGACACAAGTCTCAGAGCTAGTGTGAAGTTTACTTTTAAAATTGCTGCTGCTTCTCCAAAAATTATGCATTGTGAGCATGTGGCTCCATTTGTGTTTGCTTTTTCTTTATTTAGCAAACAAAACAGCAGTAAAGAAAGTGACACACTGAAAGGATATTACCTTAACATGTGTGTGATTTTTTTTTTTTTTTTTTTTAGTTTAACTATTTCTTCATGGTTACGTAGAGCTGGTTAAAAATGGGAAATATGTTTCATGAAAAGTGTCCATAATTTCATTTTCTGAATTTCTTTCAAAAGAAGTCAGATTTTTTAACCAATAAAAACTCAACAAAAATATCAAAATTTTCAGTGAAGAATGAAAAAGGGAGGGACGGGACGGGACTGAAAAACCATTGAGTTACAATTGGTTAAAAACAGAAGTCACAGAAAAGAGATTTCTACAATAATTCTACAGAAGTTTGGTGCAAAAAAAAGTGACTGGTATTTATCTCTTTAAATTGCTTATTCTTTTTGTCACCCTGTCACATTGATCATCTTTATAAACCCCTTGGAGACATGGATTTAAGTGTTTTAAGGGTGATTTAAGGGTGACTAGAAGTGAGCAAATAATTCCCAATTAAAAATTTGTCTTCATCAAGAATCTCAGGCATTCATTCAATCAATGTCTGTCACACAGGAGTGGTGGTGAGAAACTGCAACTTTATTTCCCAGCCCCCCATTATATGAATTAGGGCTGGAGTCCAGAGGTGAATACAACTGGCTCCAATGACTGACTGTTCCTTAGGGGCTTGATTCTGCAAGACTACTCTAGTTAATGGAAGTTTTCCTCTGGACTTGAATGGGAGTAGAATCAAATCTTAACATAGCATTTGCCCCAAGCTTCCTCCTCTGAGAATGGAAGTGAAAACTGGGTTGTACACAAATATTTTCAAACTTCAGGCCAAATTCTGGCCAAAAACATGGCATCCAAGGGCATAGTTTCACAAACTTTTATTCATATGAGTGGCCTTTAAATATATTGTAGTTAATGGCACTGCTTATGGGAGAAGAAGCTACCATCATGAAAAGAGGGAAAGCTTTCCACAGCTCTATTAAAAATAATTTATTTTGAATCTAAGCTATCCTTCTATATTTTCATAGGTTAGTCCATACTGAAAATGTACTTGGGTTTATTCTTGAAAGAATTTCAATATGCATTAGTTTTAAATTAAAGTTTTATTGCTGGTTCTTAGTGAACAAGCAAAGCTCAAATAAAACAAATCTTTGCCAAGGGAAGAAAGTCTGTATTTTTAGACATAAAATATTAACACACATGTAAAATATTCTTTCATATAGTGACATTCAGTGAAGCCATTCTTTTTATAAATTCCTCAAATGGAGTATACTGTTTCCATAAACAATCCACAGCTTTCAAAAGAATGAATACTTGAGATCTTAGTTTTATCCTATGTCTAATGATCAAACTGCTGCATTTTCCTTGAGTTAATTTTGAATTAAGCACTTCTAATCATAAGGGGTTTTCTTTCCTTCTGTCATTAAAGTTTAAAAAATAAAATAAATTAATCATTAACACTAAAAGTGCTGGCTGCATGCTAATATGCTAGCAATTTATCTATCACTCTTAATAGTGAGTATACTTTAATTTTCTCACCTCGGTGCCTGATAAACAATCAATGGACTTTATTTAATGGCTTCATCTCCAGTGCTAATTGTATCCATTTAGATTAAACTATTCTGATTGTTATTCTATGTAGTGATTTGGTGATATGAGGCGGAGGAGATACTATTGATTTTGGGCAACCAAACTCAATCCATTAGAGCTGCTAAGGCAGGAGTTAAATATAAATTATGGGCTATTATTTTGCAGATGTCTTTATGGACAAATAGGATAATTACAAATTCACACTAATCTGTTTTAGATTTATAGGTTTGTTTCCTGCAAATAAAATGAGGGTTATAAAGTAATTGAGTGAGACTGGCAACAGGTGCAGCTTGGTCTCCTTTAGCTGAAATGAAAGGGAGAACAGGGGAGGGGCAGGTTTTAAAAGGTATTTAGGCACCTAACAAAAAAAAAGCCAGGTAGGCACTTAGTGGGATCTTCAAAGTAGGTGCCTAAATACCTTTGAAAATATGGTGATACATCTTGATCTAAAACCCATTACAGTTAATGGAAGCTTTTGAATCAGTCCCAGAGAGCATTCCTTGTTCACTCAGACCTTAAAGTCTGTTCTGAATATAAATATAATCTTTGGAAAACCTTGGGGACCAGATTATTCAGTCTAGCATTTCAAGTGCCTTCTGCGGGGATTGCCACTGAAGTGTCATAACAAAGTTATCACATTTCTGATACTGGTATCCAAGAAACAGAAATTATTTCCTGTCCTAAATATAAGGAAACACCATTGTAGTTACTATGCCACTGTGTAGCACCTGCTGGTAAATTATTTTTAATGGTAACCACTGTACCTCCATTACACTAGGTAGTTGAATTAACAATTATTTTACAACTGAGCCTGAGTCTGATCTGACTCCATTGCAAATCATGAGTAACTCTAAATAGTTGTATGGGAGTTTTTGAAAGAGCATTACAATCTGATCTCAAGATAGATATCACTCCAAAATAATAGAAATACAGCTGGTCAAAACATCAGAGTCAAGGGTCACTCCCACAGAGTCTTTGTATTTCATAAGCTTAATGGGCCTCCTGTAAAGCTAATCCAAAGTGAAAAAAGTCAATAATTGCATCTCCAACAGACCAGCAAAAACCTCAAGTTCTTGTACACCAAGATGTTCCTGTTCACAGGTGCAGTAGTTCATCTATGAAGCAACTAATGTCTCATGTGAACTATCTTTGAGCCTGACTATCCTCAGTGGCATGAGACAACCATCAATCCATAAGTGAAGCTCTCATTGAAGTCAATGAAAGTTTTGACCATGGAATTATGAGGGGATTGGACTAAAATCTACAATGTTTTCTGTGAATACGGACACTAGATTAATGAGAGTTAGGCACCTAACCTGTTTAGGTGTTTATGAAAATCTCACCAGGTGCCTATCTTGCAACACCTAAATACCTTTGAAAATCTGACCCATAGTGTCAGATCCTGCTCCCATTCAAATTAATGGGACATTTTGATATTGACTTACATGGATGGAGACAGTTTGCAAAAAGTTAAATATGAGTGGTGCTCCTAGTGTGTGGCTACTGGTACGGACACATTTTGGGAGTGTGAAATGTTTTGTTTTACAGTGTGTGAATTAAATCCTTATCTTCCACCTTAATAGCTGCAGTGTGTCCTTGCTGTGAACATGATGCAGTTCTAATACTAAGGGGGGGACACAGGGTTTTTATTCCTTACATATCAGAGCCCAGTTCCATGAGAGCTGCTTGTGCAGTGAGGATCTGAGAGTGGCTTTGGGTGAGGACTGACAATTTGCAGATCCATTAATTCACCTCCCACTGCCTCTCCCATGGAAAAGGGGTGGCAGAAGTGCCACAGAAGCTAAGTAATGTGTGCTAGTGCTCTGGTGTTAGCCCATAGAGAATGAGGTGTAGGAGCAGCTAACACTTCTTTTAGGTCAAGTGGTAGAGGTCTGTGGTTTTGTAGCTGAAGGATCTGTTCTGGTTGTGTGCAAGAGAGAAAACTCTCTAGAAGTGTATCTACTATTTGCAGATGAATGTGTTACAGCTATGGAACTGTTAATCTGCACCCTGGAGGAAGGCTCCTTCCAGCCTCAGAGTTCTCTACTGCCCAAGTGAGTAACAGGCTGGACACTCAGAAGATTAGCTCCAATATAGTTAAATTATAGAAATACATCTAATTGCTCCACCAAACTTACCTTTTATTTAAAAAAATGACATACTTTACTACAAACTTTCCTCCTGAGCTGCAAACTTTGCCAAGAGTCAGCCTAGAGAAAACATATGACAGAAATATATACATTTCTAGGAACTGGTGTTTATAATGGGCAGCATGAGTCACTCTTTACAATAGCAGCAATACAGAGCTGTATTCTAATCATTATTTCCTATCTGGGTCATTTATTTGTGAATGTATCTTAAAATATGAAGCCATTTCAGGCAGGTATAGTTTTTTTCCTCCTACAGTTTCACCCTTGCTCCCTCTTTTCACTTGAGACAATAAACATTTTTTTTGGTTGTAGCAGGTGCTCAGATAATCTCTGCACTTTTCTTGCATTTCCCAGCAGCAAATGTATCTCTAAGTGTGTTTGACTCATTTGAAAGCCCAGATATCTCCTCCCTTTAGTTTTAGGCTTCAAAGCAATTTCCAAGAGCTCAGGTATTTTAATATATTTCTATTATAAATGTACTCTTTAACAAAAATAAGTCCTAGTAAATAATTCAGAATTCCAAACACACTCTTTTGACATTTTCAAATTAACATATTTCTGGTCACTTAACCCCAATAACAATCAGGAAGAAATTGTGAGTTGTAAGTTCAAATTCTTCCATGTTATGCCAATGTAAATTCAGCTGGTGGATTTCAGTGTGGCCTGGAGCTTGTTTAGTTAGATCCTAACAGAGTCTAATTGTATGCTGATGATAATTTATAAATGAATACATAATCACAAGGGTAACATTTAAAGCTCAACTAACCCCATGCTCATCCATTAACGATCTATAATAAAAGCGACAACATTATAGTAGCTCATACAAAAGGATGCTTCCCTTTGAGGGCAAACAAAATGCAATTTAGTCAGAAGCCATTAATCTCTGTAGTGCTGGTGCCAGATTTGCCCAATGCAGAATTAATGAGATCTGGTCAAATCAGCACTGATGTGGTTAAAGGTGTGGCCACTGAGTGTGGAACTGAGATAACAAATGGAAAGGAGAGCAGTTCAATATGTGAACTCAAATGGCTGGACATTTCTGGATTATGGGTGTGATCCACAAAGCAATTTAGGTGCCTAAACTCCAGAGTTAGGCACCTAAAACCCTAAGCACAGCACCACTGTGATCCATGAAACTCCTGCTTGGCTGTTGCCTTACTCTGTAGGCATCTGAACTGACTCAGCACCCAACTTTCCCCTGTGAAATATCCCTAGGAGCCTAAGTTTTAGACAGTGGGGCATGTACATTGCTGGCTCTCTCTAGCTGCCCAGGCACCCAAGCCCCAGAGCCATTCATGAACTGGGGGAAGATAGGCATTTTTCCTCCTAAATCACAGGCCAGGCTCAATCCAGTAGGTGGCCTCTGACAATGCAACGCTGATCTGGTCACTTTCAAAATCCATTCCCGAGGAGGACAAGGTGGGGATGCCCACCTTATAACTTTTAACCCAGTGGTTAGAGCACTCACCTGGGATGTGCAAGACTCAGGTTCACTCCCTCCCCCCCCGAGAGTGCCCTAACCCCTGAGCTATGGGATAGTTTGAGGTGGGATTTCCTCACACTCTCTCCTGTTGAAGCAGTTCCATTTGGATAAATACAGAGAGAGTAGTCCAGTGTTTAGGGAATCCATGTGGGAGATAGGAGACACCAGGTCCAGTCCCCCTTGCTCCAATGAGTCTGTCATTATTAAGCCACAATGGAACTGCTTCAACAGGAGAAGCTGAGGAAGTCCCACATCAGGCTAACCCATAGCTCAGGGGTTAGGGCATACACCTGAGAAGTAAGAGGCCCCTGTTCCAGTCCTTTCTCTCCCTCAAACAGAGGGGAGAATTGAACTTGGGTCTCCTATGTGACAGTTCTAACCACTGGGCTAAAAGTTATGTGGGCACCACTTCCTCCTTCAGTTGTTTTTGCATGGAGTGAGGCAGGTGCCAAAATCATTTCATTAAAAAAAAAAAACCACCTTGAGTGCCTAAACCACCTGACTAGAGGCACTGGGTTCCTACTTGTGGATCTCTAGTAAAGATAGGTGCCTCCCTGCAGCCCAGACTTAGGTGTCTAACTCAGAAAGGGGAGGAGCTTAGGACACACCTCTTTGGGCAGCATCTCCCATTGACTAGGATAGGGAGCTCCCCACCTAGCATGCTGGCTTTTGTGGATTGTTTGCTTAGGTGCTTCTCTGTCCCTATTCATTGTAATGGAGCCTTGGCACCTAACACAGGCTTTGTAGATTGCAAAGTTATCCCTGTGATTTTTCTAAGCACCTAAAAGTTAGGCATCGTGATGCTCTGCATTCCAACACCTAAGTACCTTTGTGGATCCCCCTCCCCCATGAGCCTTAACAAGAAATAATATCAGTGTCACAGGGTCTATTCACTGCAAGGGTGCCTCCTCCTCACTGCTCTGGGGATTAGCTTTTTTCAGGTCCACTACCAACTCTGTAACTTGTTCATGTGCTCTATCACCTCTCTGTCTCTCTCTGCAGCTCAGGGTCTCTTCCCACCAGGGTCCCTCCCACCAGGTCCCTATGTTTTCCCCTTCTGGGGGGTTAGCCAGGTCTCTCCATCCAAAAATGGCAGTCTTCTCCCTCAATGCCCAGATGATGTCACTTCCCACATGGCTGGTAGGGGAACCCGAACCCACTCTGTACTCTGGGTTCCAGCTCAGGGACCCCCTAATCAGCAGCCAAGGTTGTAGCCCATAGGATTATTTTGCTAGCTATTATATCCTACTAATCCAGCCAGTAGTATTAATTAATATATTTCTTTTTCTGAAATTAATCCATTTTATTCTTATATTTTATTAGTATTAATTCCTTGGAATTTAGGATGTGTTGAATCATGTGTTTCCTAATAATAAGTTTTGCTGAAATGCTGAAATGCAAGAAGCCTACCGGCCTGTAAGATCCAGTAAGATCTGCTATATAGCAAAAAGTAGAATTAGTTATAAATATGTCAGCATAAAAACTGGCAACCTTTGGCACAGATAAGAATGGTCCCTGAACTTTGGGGAACCAAAGGGAGGAACTATGCACATCACATCACAGGTTTATCCGGCTTCTACAACCGGTTGGTAACCGCAGGGTGCACCACAACTCGAGGTCATCAAGAGAGCCTAGGTTGGCAGTTTTGGAGTGAGATAATCCTTATTAATATATTTAGAAAGTAAGTGTCATAATCCACTAACCTATAGGAGAAGGGTACCCATAAATTTCTTAGGGTACGGAAATAAGATTTGGGTATAGTAGGTTGGGCCTGAATTACATAGGTCAGGATCCTATAAAATACCTTGTAAGAGAGTTCTTTGGGGACTTCTTAGGTTTCTTCTTCTTAACTTCTTCTTAGACTTCTTAGGGTCTAGAGCTCTTAAAGCTCTTAAACTAAGTTCTACTTCATAGATCTTTTCATCTATCTATCTGTTCTATCTTCTATCACTCTATCAGCTCAGCTTGTGCAGTATAGTATAACTACTCAACATTCCTAACCATTGGGGAAGCCAGCACCATTGTGTAATTGGGCATGCCAGGAGTGAGGCTGGTCCTTCACCTCCTATTACCGGATCCTCAAGGAAGGGTGTGAATATGTTAGGTTACGGTACTTATAATAGAAATGTTACCACCAGGAGTTTTGGAATTCTTTTACTGTTTTGCAGTTATAAGTTTCATTGCATTTCTTATTTTTATGTTAATGTCAATAAAGATTTTATCAATTTGGTATTGTCCTCAGTGTACGCGTTCTTGCCAAGCACCCCGAGAGTCCTCTCCCGATATAGAACTCTCTGAGTTCCTGAACTCTGTAGTCTGAATTGGACAAGAACCTATAAATCTTCTGGTCGGATGCGATCAGTGGCGAGCCATAAAAACTAACCCATCAAATTCAGGTCCACAAGGTCTATAAACTTACTACCATTTCTCTGAGCCTTTTCCTACTCTGCCTCTCTCACCCTTCCTCTCTATCACCCTTATGAGTAAACCCTTCCATGATGGCCTGGATCTCCTCAGTTTCTACTCTCCCCTGGGTTTTCTCCTTTCCTTCTCTAATGCTCACAGAATAGTTCCAGCCTCCCTTACTGCAGTCCCCTTCTGCTGCCAGCTGCCTGGCTTTACACAAACCCTGCCTGTTCCTTCTCAGCTGGGCTCCATCATTATTCAGGAATTACATAGGCCACCTAATTCCCCTCAGCTGTGACATAGCTGGTTAATTGGAACCATCTCAGGCTCACTAACCCCTTCTAAGCTAGTGTGGAGTGAACACCCCCTCACAGTCAGGACCTAGTTGACATTAAGCTTCTCAGGCTAACAGTTTCACTGTCAGTATCTTCATGATTAGAAGAGCTAGCTCTGTTGAACAGCTAAATAATTAAAGAGGAGTTATTAAGAAGCCATTTCACCATTTAAATACGTAACTCAATTAGTATCCAGTCTGAGCACAAAGCAATTATGTCATCCTAAGGAAAATGAAGTGAATTTTATTTTTAAAATATTTTAAAATTGAGCTCTATTAACCCTTTCATCAGTTTAAGTGCTCAACTGCATCTTACAAATGGGTATACACGGCCTTACATATATGAATCATAGCACTACCTGTCTAATATGGTCAGCAATAAAATCAGAAAGGAGCTTTCCATGGAGTTGCCATCACAGCTTGTAGCTTCACCCAAAATTATACACAATAGTGTTATTAATAAATCATTATTCCTCCCCTTAAATTCTTATCTCTGTTTTCCAAGAACAGTGCCTTACATTTATCTATCAAATTCATCCTCAAGTATTCCAGATCTCTGGGACTAATCCTTACACCGATGAGTTTTTCTAGTGCTGAGCCGGTCAAATCAGACCTTTCAGGCTGGGACAGACCAAGTAAAAATCCCTCCTCCAGTCACATCTACCCCCAAAGGTCCTTATTATCACCTCTTCTTTGCAGCTTTGTGTGGATTACAGCAGCTCCAGAGCATCACTAAACTCCCACCGGTCAAGCACATAGAGGGAGAAAGACCAAAATATGTGGCTGATGGCGGGGGCTGGGAACAGTCAGACCATTTCCATAAGCTCCACACTCTGTTTGCACCAGTTTACCATCCTCAGAATCAAACAGGCCAGTGCAGAGCTGGCATATATAGAAATAATGGACTAATGTGCTGCTTGCTCCCTTGTGCCAGTGGGTCAGGATTTGTTCCTTCATATACAGTAATTACTTTGCCCAACAGTGAAATGCGCCACTCAGCCACCCCTGGGAGAGACTTCAACTGCCACTTAACAGTGCATGGCAACATAATATGACAGGAAGCCTATCCAATTAAAAATCATTCTTAACATTTAGCACGTTCAGAGTTCTGTACAAATATCAACTAATTCTCATCATCTCCTTGGGCAGGAAGAAAGCATTGCGATCTCCACTGTATAGATGGAAAAGAGATGGTGACTTAACCAAAGCTATGCAGTGAGTCAGTAGCAAAGTAGGGATTAGAATTCAGGTCTTCCCGGGTGAGTTTAAGCTATTTGACTATCCTCCTACACAAAAAGGAATTTAGGAAGACACAATGTAACACCCAGATGGGAGTTTGCCCAGGAATAGTGGGGGTTAGGAATGTGTGAGGGGCCCAGTGTATGGGCAATTAGCCCAATATTGGACTCCACAAAATCCAGTTATTTTACCACTAATTGATCTGGTCAAGCACCCCTCCCTGAATCTAAATATATTTCTCCTGATGCTCCTCTTTCCCACACCTCTGGCCTCAGGATGTCTGTCACAGGCTATGGGGATTGCTATCTTCTTCCATCTCACTTGCCTACTGTCCATTGGATCTTCATTTTTCCACCCCACTGAAACCAGTAGAGAGGAAAGTGTGGGTGCTTTGTTTTCTCTCTACCATGCCTCACAAGGTTGGAGGTCAGGGGAGGAAGGGATGTCTTGTAGAACTGCCAACAGGAATAGCAACAGTGAGGAAAGAGGGTGATCTAGGGTTAGGGTGAAAAGCCTGGGATTTGGGATTAGTTCCTAATAATATATGGAGATATGCCTATCTCATAGAACTGAAAGGGACCCCGAAAGGTCATCGAGTCCAGCCCCCTGCCTTCACTAGCAGGACCAAGTACTGATTTTTGCCCCAGATCCCTAAGTGGCTCCCTCAAGGATTGAACTCACAACACTGGGTTTAGCAGGCCACGAACCACTGCGCTATCCCTTCCCCTACAGACTTCCTGTCCTTTGCCACAGACTTCCTGTCTGACCTTAAGCAAGACTCTTAAGTATCCCTCTGCCTCAGTTCTCCATCTGTTCAATGGGGATAATAGTACTTCCCTGCATCAGGGTGCTGTGAGAATAAATGCGTGAACAACATCATGAGGTGCTCAAGTACTATGGTAATGGGGGCCATATAAATTACTATGATAGAGAGGAACTGCTCTGCATGTGATGGGTTGCCCCCTCTTTCCGGAGTGTCACCTGATATATTCAGGTACCACTGAGCCCGCCGGTTCCACCAGTCTGGGTTCCTTTACACTGCCCTGCTGAACCAGGCCCTTATGCCTCCTCCAGCACACACGCCAGTAGGGCCACACCCAGCTGCAGAAAGACATAGACACTGAGATCAGCTCTGCGTGGGAAGACTCAGCTTGGGAATTGCCCAGCACTCAAGTGCACACCCCCTCTGGAGTGTAAGCCCAAAATTGTATTGTCTGGCTCTGCACAGAAATCTGTATAACGTAAGCTCATGAAAACTGCCCCTCCCTCAATGTGGAGATAGAATCATAGAAGATTAGGGTTGGAAGAGACCTCAGGAGGTCATCTAGTCCAACCCCTTGCTCAAAGCAGGACCAATCCCCAATAAATCATCCCAGCCAGGGCTTTGTCAAGCTGGGCTTTAAAAACCCCTAAGAATGGAGATTCCACCACCTCCCACCTGGTAACCCATTCCAGTGCTTCACCACCCTTCTAGTAAAATCGTTTTTCCTAATATCCAACCTAGACCTCCCGCACTGCAACTTGAGACCATTGCTCCTTGTTCTGTTATCTGCTACCACTGAGAACAGCCTAGCTCCATCCTCTTTGGAACCCCCCTTCAGGTAGTTGAAGACTGCTATCAAATCCCCCCTCACTCTTCTCTTCTGCAGACTAAATAACCCCAGTTCCCTGAGCCTCTCCTCATAAGTCATGTGCCCCAGCCCCCTCATCATTTTCGTTGCCCTCCGCTGGACTCGCTCCAATTTGTCCACATCCTTTCTGTATTGGGAGGCCCAAAACTGGACGCAATACTCCACATGTGGCCTCACCAGTGCCAAATAGAGGGGAATAATCACTTCCATCGATCTGCTGGCAATGCTCCTACTAATGCAGCCCAATATGCTGTTAGCCTTCTTGACAACAAGGACACACTGTTGACTCATATCCAGCTTCTCGTCCACTGTAATCCCCAGGTCCTTTTCTGCAGAACTGCTGCTTTTTGCCCCCCCAGTTATGAACTGCACTAACTGGTTTAAAGAAAACAAAACAAGTTTATTAACTACAAAGGATAGATTTAAGTGATTAAAAGGGTTAGCAAAAAGATCAAAGCAGATTACTGAGCAAATAAAACAAACATGCAAACTAAGCTCAATACATTAAAGAAACTGATTACAAGTAGTAATTTCTCACCCTAAATGTTGTTTTAGGCATTTCTTTCACAGGCCAGACACCTTTTCCAGCCCGGGCTCAGCTCTTCCCCCCTGCCTCAGTCCTTGTTTTTCTGCAGTCATCCTGGGCGGGGATTCAGTGAAGAATGAACCCTGATTATCTCACTTCCCTGCCTTAAATAGGATTTACATATGGTGGGAATCCTTTGTCTCTGAGTGTGATCTCCCCCCCCCCCCGCAGTGGAAAAATACTAGTAGTCCAAGATGGAATCCAGTACCAGGTGACATGATCACATGACCCTGCAGTGTCAAAGCAGCCATGAGTAAAAGGTCATTTGAAACATCCCAGAAAGCTTCCCAGGGAGGTGGGAGATCAGCATCTTCAAAGTCCTATTGTTCTCCCTCCTGGCCCATCCAGGCTGATTGCAATCTGTCTGTGGGCGTTCCCTAGGTGCAAATACTTTTGAAATTGATACATAGTCAATATTCCTAACTTCAGATACAAAAATAATACATGCATACAAATAGGATAATGATATTCAGTAAATCATAACCTTTTCAATGATATCTAACATGACTCATCTTGCATATAACACATCTTAGTTATGCCATATTCATATCATAACAATATCTCTATGAAGAATATGGGGCGTAGTGTCACACAGCACTCCAGATATGCCTGACAGCCTAGGGCAGGGATTGGCAACTTTTGGCATGCGGCCTGTCAGGGAAATCCACTGGCAGGCTGGGGCGGTTTGTTTACCTGCAGCGTCCGCAGGTTCAGCCAATCGCAGCTCCCACTGGCCACGGTTCGCCGTTCCAGGCCAATGGGGGCTGCAGGAAGTGGCGGCCAGCACATCCCTTGGCCCACGCCGCTTCCCGCAGCCCCCACTGGCCTGGAACGGTGAACCGTGGCCAGTGGGAGCTGCGATCGGTCGAACCTGCGGACACTGCAGGTAAACAAACCGGCCCGGCCCACCAGCGGCTTTCCCTGACGGGCCGCGTGCCAAAGGTTGCCAATCCCTGGCCTAGGGTCTTCTGCTTTTTCTCTTGTGTCTCACTGATATTTGGGGTACAGAGGAGGTCTATTATTCAATTTTTCCATCCCTAATGGAGCTAACAGAAGCCTTTCAGGTGCCAATTATTCAATTTATCCATACCTACTGTGGCTAATAAGAGGACAATCCAAGCACCAATGCATCCTGAGCCTGGGATATTTGATAGCATTATAGCCCAGTGTGGAATGGCATTGATTTTAATCATATTTGTAAATAAACTGGCCAACTGGAATGCAGTGTCTGAAATCCCAAAACATGTGCCAGAAGTAGTGATCAAGTTATTTACAATTTGGTCATTGTCAACATCATTTGAGTAAAGAAAATTATACTGCTCCTATTCAGTTTTCCTTGCAAAATTAAAGTCACTATTTCTAACTGAGAAAGGGCCAAAAGGTTAATGAGCAGTAAAAAGGCCCTCATGTAATCTTACTTATATAGCTGTGAGATAGCAAACAATTCCACAAGATGGCAGCAGATTTGGAGAATGTAAGTCCCACACAGCAGTGTTGGCCCAGTTTGAGTTCCTATTTAGAGCAGCTTGAAAAGATATTACATTTGAGGATTGATCTCTTACATTGGCAGAGACAACTAGAGTTAATTGTAAACTTGAGTGAATGCCATTTACTAGCCTACTTAACAGTTACTCAAAACAAAGCCATAACCCCACTACAAGCAGATGGGTAATTATGGGAACACCTGAAGATGTTCAAATCAGATGGTCATCTGAAATTTATCTAAACACTTTGGTCTGGAAAGCTTGTGAAAACAGGCCTTATCAAGAAGCCCATCTAATTTTCAACCTTGAGAATAGCTTTTCTTAATGTTTCCAGCTTCAGCTAGGAACTGTGGAGGCATGTGCATTATTTTTAAGTTTACCACCTTTTTTCAAATCCTTTGTTTTGAGCTGCATCTTGAATGATGACTGAAGTTAATATTTATTTAATGTTTTATGGAAGAGTCCAATAGAAATGAATAGAGAACAGTAATCCTTCTATACAAATTTAAACCAACATAGAGACTTCTACAGCAGAGATAGAATTTTCTATTAAAATGTATATTGCAGTAAAAAAAAAACTATAGAAAAGTTAGCATTTTATATTAAATTCTACTGAACATTTCCATTAGGGTGTGAAAAACCAACATATTGTACTGCATTAGAAAGAGATGGAAATGTTATGTTTGATCCTGCATGAGGGGTAATGTATAGTTTTGCTGCCCCCAGAGATTCTCAGGAATGAATTTACTTATTCACGATTCCTTCCCTGCTTCTTGCCTTGTTCCAGTGGAGAAGTAATCTTCACCAAACCTTTACCACATGCAGATTACTCCCCGCTTCCCCACTCTGGCACTCAGCTGCACTCCACATCATGTTGGGGAAGACTGAACCAGGGCTCTCAAGTCCCTGTTCTTCTACATCTTTTCTGCTATAGGTGGGGAAGCAGTGATCCTGCAAAACTAACTTGCTCCTTCACCACCACCCAATGGACAGAGCAACAATCCAGTTAAGCTGCACAGGGCAATATTGGTGGGGCATTTCATCCCCTTACTTTGCCGTACAAGCACAGAGGATAAATTACAATTTTGCCCTTAATCTTGTCAAAAATCATCAATTTTAATTATCTGACTTGCCTGAGAAGCCTACCCAGGGTATCAAAGTTAAGAAAACATTGAATATTGTGGTATTTGCAGGCCCAGCAATAAACTGAAACTATTTCTTTATGTGAGAGTGTGATGAGTATATTTTCTTTGATACATAGAAGTATACCGCACCATGCCAGAGTTCTTCTCATGGAGATGGACACATGGATTTCACCATCAGATAAGCGATATATGCCCACAAATATAGAGCAAGATTGTAACTTGCCCTATGCACCCAAACCTACCTGGGTTACCTGGGCTGGGATACCAAAAAGTAAAAAACAACAACTTTGTTTCAAGTTAAACAAAACACTTCATTTGACTCCTCTGATGTTATTGACATGAACTGTGACCGTATAGATCATTGTTGCAACCAAGGTCCTATAGTTGCACCAAATCTTGTATGAAGGAGGTCAAGTAAGGTGTCTATGAAAAGGTTATGATTTGCTGGTTATGATTATGCTATCTGTATGCATGTATCAGTTTTGTATTTAAAGTTATAAGTATTGGCTCTATACCTGTTTCAAATGTTGGCTCCTGGGGTAACGCCCAAGAAGTAATCAGCCAGATATGCCATGTAAGATATCTGCAAAGTTGTTATAATTTTCCAGATATGATCATCTTGTTTATATGTTTGTATTGTCTTTGTATTATGAGCTATAGATATGTACGTATGTCTATATTTCAAACTTGTGCTATGCTTCTGGGTGACACCCCAGACAGTTTGGCATCAGCACTGCCTAGCCTGCTTGATGGCCCATTATGGACCATCAGCTATACACTTGACTCATTGAGAGAAGGCAGATACACCTTATGACTCAGCAAGACATGCAGGGACATGCCTATGGAGAGAACTCTAAGGCTTCCAAGCCATTTTGCTGGGCAGCTTGTGTTTGAAACAAAGGAAGCACAGGCCGCATGGCAAGAGGCTATAAAAGGCCCTGGAAACACCTCCATTTTGTCTTCAATCCTGCTTCTTACCTCTGGAGGAACTTTGATACAAACTGAAGCTCTGAACAATGGACTGAATGACCCATCCAAGCTGTGGATGTACTCCAGAGACTTAACTTAAGCCAGCAGTTTATTCCATCACTGCTACAAGCCTGAACCAAGAACTTTGCCATTACTATATGTAATTATTTCCATTTAACCAATTTTAACTCTCATCTATATTTCTTTCTTTTTATGAATAAACCTTTATATTTTAGATTCTAAAGGATTGGCAACAGCGTGATTTGTGGGTAAGATCTAACTGGTATATTGACCTGGGTCTGGGGCTTGGTCCTTTGGGATCGGGAGAACCTTTTTTCTTTTACTGGGGTATTGGTTTTCATAACCATTCATCCCCATAAGGAGTGATGCTGGTGGTGATACTGGAAAACTGGAGTGTCTGAGGGAATTGCTTGTCTGACTTCTGGTTAGCCAGTGGGGTGAAACCGAAGTCCTCTCGGTTTGGCTGGTTTGGTGTGCCTTAGTAGTAAAGGCCCCCCAGCTTTGGGCTGTGACTGCCCTGCTCTAGGCAATTTGTCCTGAATTGATACTCTCAGTAGTGTCCCACCAAAGGCCGCTTTGTTACAACCCCCCAAAAAAATGAATTTAGATTTCAAGGGGCTTTTTTCAAGTCTTTAATTTAAAAATAAAATAAAATTGAAAGAAGTTTCAAAACAAAAAAGTCATTCTGAATAGAAAAATCTAAATGTTTCATTTAAAAAAATGAAAAAACAAAACATTTCAACTTGGGGGCAATGTTTGTTTTGTTTCCAGTACAAAACCATTTGTCAAAACTAACACAAAGTTGCAAAATGTTTCAGTGTCACCAAATCTGACTTTTTTTTCCCTAATGAAAAATGCTGATGAAAAATTTCACCCAGCTCTAATTGTGACTCTTGCCAGGCCATTCCTGAAGCGGCATAGCTGCTAACTGCCAGTTATACAGGCAAGATGTGAAATCTCAGTCTTGCCTTCTGCACATAACAAACAAACTGTTACTGAATTTTTCCCAACTCCAACTCTAAAGCTCAAATTATCACAGAAGAACAGTGCAATCTTATCCTAATGCTGACTTAGCTGTCACTTTCTTCCTCTAACCTATCTCTTCACAACAATAGTCACAAGCAAATCCAATATCCAGGATAAGTCAAAGGGCCATCCCAAGGCATTTAGCAGATTTAATTTGCTTGATGGTAGAGTCAGCTCATTTGAGGTTTTAATTAACAGTTGATTTCCTTCCAGTGTGAAAACCCAAGGATCCTAGGCTTGCAACTGAGAAAAGGAAATGTAAAGCACATCTTGAAAACATCATTGATTGTTTCACCCTCAAAGCGGAAGAATAAATCGGATAAATCAAGAATGGAAAGTATAATAAAATAAATGCAATCCAAGTGTCTAAGGACACGTTTTCCCCCCAAAATATAAAACCACCTTGATATGGCAAAATAATCAAATTATCATCATTTAAACCGCTTTGTCCTGTGACTCCACCAGTCCTCAACTGCTAATAGACCTGGCTGAATAATGCAAAAATGTTTGTGAATAATTTATTAGTCGATTGATGGACATACAACTGTCTAATACATTATTCATTATTCAGCCCACTACTCAGCTGGTCGAATAATGACTAAATTATTCATGTTTAATTTAGTCAAAGAAAAATGCCAAATTTGTCAGATAAATTATTTGAAATTAATAAATCATATAGCTGCCTTTGTGAACTCAGTATCATCTCAGAGGCATTATTTACTGAATCAATCATTTTATTTAGATGGTTGAACCAGAATCTCTTTTTACCTAGGCGGTAGCCAGTGATGTTAGGAAACATCTGTGCGGATGAGCAGAAGTTCATTGTAAGATTTAATCACATCTGCCTAAAGATGAAAAAAATAAGAGCAGATTACAAGTTTACATAAACTTTCATCTATCCCCATAAATTCAGGCACAACCCATCAATATTGCTTTCCCATTGTACAGGTTCTAGAGATTCTAAAGTTCTACTCCATAATGAACTCTAATGTACAAGGATAATTGCCCACATTTATACGAATTACTTAATGAGATTATTTGTGTATTTGCAAATAATTTGTATATAGTCATAAATTGAAGCTTCTGGCCAATA
The DNA here is from genome assembly GCA_003942145.1 of Platysternon megacephalum. NCBI lineage: Eukaryota > Metazoa > Chordata > Testudines > Platysternidae > Platysternon > Platysternon megacephalum. Next base: position 8,121,750 of record QXTE01000024.1, read on the forward strand.
CAGCCTGTCCCAAGCAAGGGCAAGGGTAGGACATGGAGCTGTACAAACTTGGCTGCTCTGGCTGGGAAAGGTGGGTACTCAAGGGCATAGAAGGTGGGTAGCTGAGCAGGTGGCTGCTGCTGCTGCTGCTGTTAATGCTACTGGGGTTTAGGTGGCTCCTGGGAGGTAGAGGAAGCTGGAGCTGCGGGGGAAGTAGGAGGTGCTGGCGCTGAAGTAGAAATACATGGCTGCTGGGTCTTCTGGTGTTGGAGTTCATGTTGGAAGGGAAGCCTGGCACAACCAGCTGCAGGGTGAGAGGGATCCTGGAAGCAGTTTTGGGTTCCTCACCTTGAGCTGTTGCCTCAATCTCTGTCTCCTGCAGTTACCGCTGCCTCCCAGTGGCTCATTGCTGGCCCCGATCCAGCAAGGAGAGAGGCAGTGGCCAAATGCATGAGAATCAAACTGAGATATGGAATTGCGAGTATCACTCAAAAATGCATGACATTGGGCACCCCCGATTGTATAAGAGTTCATAGTATGTGTCTGAATTAAATGCATAGCCTGAAGGGGCTTCCATGCCTATTCCATCAGAAAACAATTTTACCATGAAAAATCCAAATCTTGAGGGCTTCATCAAACATTCTGTGCCCAATTTTCAAAGGCTTTTGAAAGTACATCTAACGTATTTGTGGACCCCCTATAAATGCACACAAAACCCCATGTTTCTGCATGCCCACAGGTATTTCTGCATTAAAAAATTAGGTACTTATGCATATTGTGCTTACAGTAATGCACGTCATTGTACAAGTGCAAGATTTAACATGGCAAACAGGTACTACTGTCAGATTGGTGGGCACATTTTGATTGCCCTTAAAAAATTTGCTCAGAATTGATGGGCCCAATCCAGTCCCCACTGAAGCCAATGGCAAGATAACAGCATATGCGCCTCTATTTATTTCAAATTACTGTAAATTTCTAAAGTGTATTTCGTTACAAAAGAGCTACACTGAAAGAACATAAAGTTTGCTAAGTTAAGAACTCAACTCCTAAGAAATTAAGACTGCCCCGCAAAACAATTTTACCTTGAAATATGCAGCCCTAATTCTACCCTCTTATGTGTATGCGTTATGACATTTCAGGGATTATAAATTGGCCACATCTCAATGGATTTGTACGGGAACAGAAAAAGGCAACTCTCCTACCATAGGATTATTCTCCTGACAAATGTCAAGTTCCTGGTCCAATGTACGAAAGAAGCTGCCCAAACAAGCAGTTGGAAGACATTTTTAACATTCAAAACTACCTGTTTGTTTTGAACCTTTTTGCTGAAACTTTAAAGAAAAAGAAAAAGAAAATCAACCTGAAGCAAACAACCAGTAGGGAAAAATTTCAGCCTGGATGGTTAAAGTGTGGCAAAGTGATAAGCAATTGAAAGCAGGTTTACAATGGGAAGTATTAGGCATTAGGCACACTTAACTATAGGTGTTATATTGTGCTCCGGCTATAGTAAAACATCTACAAAGGTCCCAGAGCAATGGTCATTGCAAATTATGACATATAATTTTCATTTCAACTGGAATGAGGCACAATGTACCCATTATCTCCTTTTATTTTAATTTAGCAATAAAAGCTTTGGTTAGGGCCATTAGACAAGAGAGAAATCCTTGGCATTAAACTAGAAAAGAAGGCATATAAAAATGTAAAATAAAGATTTAATTTATGGTGTGAGAGACTAGTAGATTCATATTAATAGAACTTAAAACTAGTTCTAAATTATTAAATGTGATTAATACAAATGGGAAATTATCGGGATATAAAACAAATTGAAGTGAATTGTTCGTTTTAGAGCTATCATAAGCAGACAACCAATATTTTAATTCAAATTTTTCAGATTATGATTTGGAGAAAAAAACTGTTCAGTTTCACTATTTATAGTACATGTCCAGTGAATTTACTTTTACATTTTCACTTGTAATGGTTGGGTGGCAAATATTGCAGAGGAATATTTGGTTTCGAAAGAATTGCTTTCCATTATTTTTTTAAATCATGGAAATATTTCTATTCCTACATTTTCTTAAATCTTATCTTTAGAAAATATCAATTTAGGACCTAATTTGACTGTTCACTTTCCTTTTGCTATTTATGCAGTACACCAATCCAATTCCCAGGCTAGTAAAATAAATAAATACAAAATGTAATTATGGAATTTATTTTAGAACTGAAAGAAATCCAACTGAAGCAAGATATATTGCAAGCTTTTTTTGTTTGTTGGTCATAGTTCTTGACCTTGAAATACAATTAGAGCTGTAAAAGATATAGCTTGGGGATATAATCCATTAACGAGCTGATGATAAAACTTAATATACAGACTATTTTGAGCTACATTATCCTTTCAATTACACCTGGCCATTCAGACCTTCAGTGGTGTTGCATGGGTATAAATGAGGGTACAAATTATGCTTTTAAGGTTAGCCAGCCAACTGCGAAGGATTCTTTTATTCATTTGTATTTAGGTGTTTGTTCTAGCAGCACAATTCGGTCCTGGTCCATGACAGGATCTTCTAGGCACTATAGCAACACAGAAAATAAATAGTATTAATCATATATTATTATCAGGAACTTGATAGGGAAAAGTAGTTGTACTCCTCCAGCTCTGCTTGCAAACCAAGCTCTCCTCACATGAGCAGAACCCATGTATTCCACAATTGCAGGGCTGCACAGTTTGCCACGAAATCCATCCTCTATCATGGAATTGTGCTTCTGAATCTCATCTTTCATTTTTTTTAAATTAGATTTTTGCAGAGACGACCTTGAAAGAGTGAATCAAGTGTATCGAATGTAATGATGCCTGCCTTAGTATGCAGACAGGCTGAAACCATAGTTTTGAGAGGTGTGGACTGTCCCATTCATCTTAATCGAGGCCCCTTGGACTCCATCGCCACAGAATTTGGTATTTTTCCAAGTCAACACAGATTCCAGCCTTTTGCCACTGCATTCTCCATTTTGCTGCAGACAATCAAGTCAACAGGGCTCTGTGCACGCACCCAGATCCACCCGCATGGAACAGCTTGCAAGACTGCAACCTAAGTGCAAGCAACAGCAGTTTTCTTGGCAAGGTTGAGAACCCCTCTAGCTGGCAGATTGAGAAAGCCCACGCTACTCCTACTGCACTGAAATTGATCAATACAATAGACGAGCATTACGCAAACATGCTAAACTATTATTTATGCAAAGTTGAGATTTCAGATGACAAGTATTCATCTTAAACACAACATTATAGGCATGTTATGAAACCACACTTTAAATTGATATGTCAAGTAACTTGAGTAGTAAATTAATACTTTCTGAACACACTGATTAAATACTGTCTATGTCGGTGCAAAGAAAGGAAGTTATTTCTAAAGGCAGAAGTATTATATGTTGCATAGTTTGTTTTCTTGAATCTGATCATCATCACCAAGTTAATTTGTATTTTATCTGCATTTGTCTCAAAGCTCACTTATAACTTTATGAAAAATGACAGTGTCAACATCTTGCCATTAATGAGCCATGTGACAAACAGAATCCACAGCAGGCTGAAAAGAAGCCAGGAAACTCTTTAGTGTGAAAGCAACCAGTGGCTGATACAACCACTCCCAACACACACACATGTTGACAAAAAACTGCACTAGGTGATTTGTAGTTTCCTGGTGATATGTCCAGGACCTAAGACAGACATGGTATTTTTGGAAAACACAGGAAAATGGTTCCCATGCAACTGAATCCTAAAAAGAAAATGTTGTTTAAAGCTACACAGAAGGGCCAAACTTTTTTTAAAATGACTCTGTATCAGACTTCTGTATACATTCCGCCCAATATTTCAGTTGTCTTCAGCAAGAAAGTTAAGCACAACAGGCTTTCTGTGGAAGTTAATGCATCATTATAAGTAGTTGGAAAGTGGATGATACCGTAAAGGGAATTCTCAGTGCAACAAAAAGCCTTCTCATTGTAACTGCTGCAAGTTCTTACTCAGTTGGGAAACTTTTGTTCTTCCTCACAGAAAAAGCAACGAAATACTTTGTCTGGTTGACTTTTATTTTTGATTAAGGAAAACAACAAGAAGAGAGAAGCAAAATAAAGCATTTATAAGAAAGTACAGCTCATGTTTCCTCTGTACAGCCATTTCAACTCTGAGAGTCAAATAAATATGGTCTCCTGGCACACAGGCAGACAACATCAATTTACAAACCCTGGAATATTCTTAAACTTTAAAGAATTATGTGGGAAAAGAAAGCTCCATTCCATTAAAGATTGACTTACACCAGGGATGAATTTGGCCCAGTATATTACAAATGAGGCAATCTCTTTGACACTTTTTTTTTTACTATAGTAAACTTGCGGGAAAGTGTACCTCTGCCTAGACAGAAAAGGAAATCTCTGAGCATAGAAAAGTCCTGGAAAGTCTCCTTTCCAGGAATGAACACAAGACTTTTTAATGTTCTCTCTCCCCCTTTCAACTCCTGATTTTGTCCAGATTAGGGGTTTGCTCTTTTTCCTATTAAAAGGAGTCCTCATTGATTTTAGTAGTAACAGGATCAGACGCCAACTAATAATAGACAATAGTTATACTTAATGTTGCACCAGTGATAACTTTAAAATCTGCAGCAACTTCTTACAGACCAATTCCAAGAAAAATCTGCCAGGCTCCTGAGTTTTGCATAGACATGCAAGAACACTGTAGGGCAAGTTGAGCCCTTACCAAACTGCTGGAAATAGTGCAGGAAGAACTACGCAATATGGTTTTAGATAAAACTAATGGCTACAAATGTCCCATAACATAAGATTATTATTTTCAATATACCAGGAAAACAATACAAAGAGTCAGAGACATCTTTTCTCTGAATTCAAGACTGAATCCTTGGAGTGTAACGTTTCCCATGCATAGTTGCACCTTTTGAAACGAAGTAATGTTGTTTTCAGAGTGCATGCAAGTTATATTTTGCTTAATGATACCTAAGAGTATTTAGATTTCATAGATGAGACCATAGCATTTCCATTGTTCACAGTGTAGATTCAAAATTTTCACTAGGCAAAACTATCTGCTTGTGTGCGTGACATTTTATTATAGATAACAATTTGAGGATAAAAAACATTTGTAAAATAGAAGAATCCATATGAACATTTTTCATTCAGAACAAGAAGCAAGGAATCTACTTTTTCAATCATTCTCCTTCATACAGAATACTCACAGCAGGAGAAGCAAATGTAGAAAAAGAAGTGCAAAAAATTCAGAGAAAAAGAAACTTAGCATGCCTAAAATAGAGGCAGAAGGAACTTCACATTGATCTGACTTATAAAGAATCAAACTTTACACTAAACAAACAGCACCATTGATTTAGCCCAAAGCCCTGACTTTTTCTGGTACAAATACATTAGAATACTAACTGATCTCACACAGCTTTTATATCGTGCTTTTCATGTTATGCCCAATATTAATCAAAGTCCCTATTAAACCAGAAAGTTCACAGAATATTTCTCACGGTTATTGTTAAATCAGAGGCCCTGACTCAACAAGATTTTGACTAGCATGACACAAAAGCCTACATAAAGCCACATAAGATGATTTTCCAGGATTTTTGAGACTTCTGCAGTACAACAACCAGATGAAACATCTCCAGAGATCCAAGGAGCACTGGACCATTGCTAAAACCAGGAGACCTTAAAAGCTACAGTCAATTTTTAGGAGTCACCAAAAAACGATTTTAGCAGTATTGCTTGTCGGGAAACTGTTCTATTGCTTTAAAATACTGTTACTATAATAAAATATTGTCTCATTAAGAATCAGAGCCAGCTAGAAGTTAACAGGAAACTAAGTAGGTGAAAGGATGCAAAATTCAGGAATGCCTGAGAGTATGTAAACTCTTCTGATTCATGTACTGAAATAAAATATCATTATTGAACCAGCGTAACATGTCCTGCCTCCCCATTAAGCATTGTGGCAGAAGTAAATTCCATTAAGACAACAGTGCAACTTGAGGAAAAGAAAAAGAAAAATAGAAAGACCGTGTGCTTAAGTATAATGCTCTAGAGCAGTGGCTCTCAACCAGGTGTCTGAGGCCCCCTGGGGGGCCATGAGCAGGTTTCAGGGGGTCTGCCAAAATAAACCAAAGACATGGGTTGGCGTTAGAGTCGCTGGGGCTGAGGGAAGAAAGCCGAAGCCCGAGCCCCACCGCATGGGGCTGAAGCCAAAGCCTGAGCAACTTAGCTTTGTGGGGCCCTCTGTGGCGTGGGGCTGCAGGCAATTGCCCTGCTTGCTACCCCATAATGCCAGCCCTGGCTTTTAATCTACTGGATATGCAGAAAGACAGTTGTTGGGGCACAGATGGGCTGTGGAGTTTTTATAGCATGTTGAGAACCCCTGCTCTAGATTGCTTCCACACTGGCAGAGGGGCCTAACTGTATTCCCTGTCTGAGTTAGCATTTTAGTGGTACTGGGGGAAACTTAGTTGTCTTTATCCACTCTTGCATCGTATAGTGTCATAGTCTGCCCCATCAGTGATGCCAGCCTCCATTACCTGCTTGTCTGATTCTCCAATAGCTGCCTTAGCACTTCTTCTGTGGTGCCCCCACATGATACGCCCGTCCTAAGTCCATTAAAAAAAAATACACTATCGTCTTCCTTCAAATTGTTTTTCTAGAACCAAGTCTACTGGGATGCTCAGAGGAAATTGCTTAGTGACCATAGCTGGGCAGGTGACCTTGTAAAGGTTTTTTAAATAAATGAACATTAATCAGTTTGTTTTGAAATCCGCAATCTTTGTAGATGTAATTGTTCCCAGGGTACCCAGGACTGTGAGTCACTTTGTTATCCCCCCCCCCCCCCCCCCCCCCCCCCCCCCCCCCCCCCCCCCCCCCCCCCCCCCNTTGGATGGGTGTTAGCTCCTTAACACCACCAGCCTGTTAGCCACCCAAGCACTCTACTCTGGGCTATGCCAGCCCTTATTAACCTGCAAGGCAAAGTAGTAAGTGCACCCCGGTCCTTGAGCCCCTTTGAAGCACTCCCCTGTAGTATTCAGCCCCCCCATCCACTGAACACTGACAGAAATACCAAATCTTCTGTCCCCAAACGGACAGTATACACACCAGCGTATATGATTCAACTCAGCACATTGCTTAATACCACAGCACTAAGATACATTTACAGTGAAGACAATAAAACGTTTATCATCAAAGATTCAAGCGATAGCGAGTAAGACTATTGGAAACAAATGGTTACATATAAACCAAATTATAATTCTTTCTATAGATTAAATTTAAACAGGTTAGAACTCTTTTAGACAGGAGGTTCTCTTGCCCACCGTCGTCTGCAGCTTTGCAACCAAGGCTGGCTGGGATCCTGTCTTCATGAATGTAGATGTGCTGCCCATTTACTTCCTATGTTCAGGATAAGGGGCTTCCGATTATATCCCCAAAGTTCATTGTCCATACTCAAAGACAGGATAACTCCCCAAGGCTTCGTTTTCCTGTATGCTGCATCTCAGTTGACTTCACATCTCTCCATCGATGACATATAGAAGTGGGTATCCACCATGTTAGCTTACAATGCTTAATTTACACCCCAACAGAGAAATAGGTGAACAAACATCTGCTGTCTGACAGAAAACCTATTTCTCCACCTCTGCTGTGATACAGATGCTAATAACGTATTTTCAGGGTATATAATATAACTCCTTATATAGTAACTGTATGCACATTTCACAACAATATTAATGGCCATTGTGATGGTTTTCATTTGGGACCTCATATGCCCTTCTTTGGTGACCCAGAATGTACATACCAGAAACAGGACATTCCTGTTACCTTCACCAGTTAGCCTTAAGGGGCTCTTGGCTCACAGTATATGATTAGTCTGTTCATAGACTATACATTGTGGCAAGCCACCTCCCTTACCTCAGCATTTCTCCCTCTGATGGTGGGGGCCTGCAGTAAATCTGGGTAGGCCCAAGTAGTTCTCTTACGCAGGAAAAACAAACTCACAACGCAAAAGAAATACATTCCCTTACCCCTTTCCCAAGGCATTGTCTTATTACTCTAACTTCTAGTTGCCAATAGTTCCTTAAACAGAAGTAAACTTCATTGTCTCCTACAGGGAGAAAGAGCAGCCTTCTACTTAGGAAAAGCCTTTTCTCCCTACTACCCCTAACCTTGCTTCAGCTTGTTTCTCATCCCTCCTGCCTCTCGCTCTTACCAAAAGAGGGGGTTTTAAAGGTCACCAGCAGCCCTTAATTGGACTTAGGTAACCTGAGGTAACCATTTTTCGGTACACAGCGAAAAGGGCCTTCAATATTCTCGGGATGATATACCTGCCTTCCACTCCCTTATCGTTGTCAGGCCTGACTTTGTCACAACATTTTAAGGCCAGAAGGGACCATCAAGATTATCTCATCTGACTTCCTGCATAAGGCCATAAAATTTCATCCAGCAATTTCTGCATCATTCCCAGTAACTTGTACTACTCTATGTAGCCATGTGTTCTTATTACCAGTGCCATTGTCACCCCCCCACACACACACACATTTGTTACATCTTTCTTTATTTTGTTTATAAGCTCCTCTGGGCAGGGTATGTCTTTTATTGTATGTTTGCATAGCACCCAAAACAATGGGTTCCCAACCTGCTTAGAACCACTAGCACTACTGTCATGCAAATAGTAATAGAGAGGAGGCAAATGACCTGAGTCAGCCACGTTACACATATGGATAACAATTGACTGCCTAAGAGAGTTCTATACAGTGAACTTGAAAAAGGGAGTAGGAAGGTTGGCCATCCCAAACTCTGCTACAAGGATTGCCTCAAGCAGCACGTACAGTCTGCCAGGCTGGATTTAATGACCTGGGAGGATATGGCCCATGACAGGCGAGCTTGGCCTATGTCCACTATGAAGGAAGCAGAATGAGCAACAGAATATCGTCGTGCCACCTTGTGCTGATAGTAGGAGGGAACATAGACACCAACTTGCCCTGGCACATCTTCTGAACCCTACATGTGGAAACTGATTTCCAGTTGTAGTCATACTCGGATATGAGCGACAGTCATTATTATAACCGTAATGATTACTAATAGTGCAGTGCTTCAGCAGGTTCCTCATAGTCCCCAAGTTCATTAACTTACAAACCTTGTAGCTGCAGGCCGCTATAATAGGGAGAACATGGAAATGTAAAGGTGAATCTCAGCTTTCTTAAAAAATTAAATTTCAGCCCTTTTCATTGCAAAGGACCTGCATGGAAATGTAAATTGATGCAAAACTGATCACTAGGGTTGAAAAGCTTGTCACTAATTTTTCCTAAAGATCACAGGCTATCCACAGAGCCTTCCCAGATGGCTGTTGGGATCCACTCTCTTGATTTCTGGAAAGTTCCACAGCTATAAGGGGCAATGCCACCTGTGCTATCACTGATCAAAGTGGGACCAACAGCCAGCTGCCTGTAGCTGAACAGCCATGAAGACCTGAGGCTGCGAGAAGTGTGAGGCAGTACTATTTAGTGGACTAAGTGAAGAATAATTATTTACTTTGTCCTACACTTTTTCTCTGAGAACTCTATACTAGAGCCTGCTTCAGGATTTTATCCAGTTCTGTTCTCATATCTTACCAGGATTTGTAAAGTGTTCTCTGATCAAGGGTTTTTAAGGGGTTCCTGTCCCATTGTAGAAAAACAATTAATGAAATGTTCTCCAGTCAACAATGGGGATTGCTCTTGGTGTAACTCAAGATGCACTGAGATTTAAATACTTGTTTATTGGAAGAGATCCCAACTTAGAAAATGTTATGGTCCTGAGCCTTTCCTAGATCGTGGAAATTACCCATATATTGCACATCCAATCTCCCAGTCTGCTTCTCTCCACCAGACAAGAGAGAAAATGCAAATTGGCTACGCAGTGATATGAAAGCAGACATCGGAACAACATTTCCTTCTTTTGTTTTGCTTTTTATATTTACAGATCTGTAGTTCAATTTTATGTAGGATAGTATCAATTTTTGCTAAGTCTTTACATACCAATTTCTGCAGCATGACTGATGACTGGATTTTGGGGACAAACATCAGAGTGCTCAAGGAGTTTGCTGACCAGTCTAAACACTCTTGTACCTTATATCACTAGTTTATTATTTTTTCATTTCTGACACTTTGGCCTCACTTGCTGGGTCATTAGTGTAACTGGAAAGCACAGGTGTCTGGCTTTTCTTTAACAAAATTTATAAGAGAAGGAAGTTAGTGATATGTACACAGCTAACAACATGTGAAACATAGCAAAGAGCATTAGACAGGGCTCATTCTTCCATTAAGCCTCTGTTTCAAAAGGGAATGGCTCCCTAATATTCGTTTATTTTGGAGATCCTAAAGTAAATGGCAAAACTCACACTGACTGGAACCACGATTGTGCCATAGAATTGCATTCCATGAGGTGTCTTCCAACATCCTATCATTTTAAAATCTTTTTACTCATGTTTGCACTTTATTTCATCAATAAATAGTCTCCCTACTCTCAGTTCCAGCGCCTGGCACCACCGAGGCCCATGACTGTCAGGAGGAACAATTACAGGGAAAGTCCTGCTCTGTCCCTGCATCCCTGAACTGGAGATTGCTCATTGCACGTGAATCTTTGGCAAATTTAGATGCCAAACTCTAAGAAGTCTCTACTGAGCATGTGCAAAACTGCAGTTATTCAGAGTCTTATGACTTGGCCAGATTTGGGCAAATTTTCATGGGGACAGCAAACAGCACATTCCTGACACCTGGGCAAGCACCCTGCCAAATTTCAAGCCCTTGTTCCAAGGCATGGAGACATTATTAGAGCTTCTCAACTAAGCAGTTGTAAGAATTTTTTAACAAGAGCAAAACAATGTATTTTGCCCTAATCTAGTTTTTGGAAATGGCTGAACTGTTTCTTTAAAAATTCAGCCTGACGCGCACACTCAGCATGGAAAATTTCAGCTTGAACAGTTGAAGTTTGGCAAAGTTATACAGAACTGAAACCAGGGTTTTATAATGGCAACTGTCAGGAGACCTGTACTATACAGCGTGCTCCCAGCTTCACCTATAATACATGCGGTAAAAGCTTCCAGAATCATTGTTTATCTTGAGTGCATTCTGTACCATCTGTAGCATACAATATAATAGAGGTGCTTTATATGTACATTGTTCAGGTAGGTGAATAATGAATGATTAGGGGAAAAGTAAAGGACTTTACAATGAACTGACATGTTTCCACATTTACCACCTAATTATTACTATTCTTACCTAAATAAAGGTAATCATGTTTAACAACCCATCTACTGCAGGAAACTGTAGTCAAGTTTAGGCCAAGAAGGTAGTAGCTATGACAGCATTACAGATCAAAGATTTTAGCTGAATCAAAACAAAGGCAGCTCCTGTGTATTGAATACTCTCCTGGACTGCAAATTATCACTGATTACTTTGAGAAGAGAGGTGTTGATGGCTTGCTTCCTTCCATTAGCCCGGAATGAAGTCAATAATATATTTCATATACAGAAAACAAAAGTGGGCTGTGCTGCTTAAACATTTCAAAGATTTTTTTTTTTTGTAAACAGTTACAAAATGGCATATCAAAACTACATGGAGTCGAATTCTTCTCTATTCTATGCTGCCCCAATAAAGAAATGGATTTGTATCTGGGCAAACTTTGTCCCATAACATGGATTGATAATCCTTTAAATGATACACACTGAATGAACTGCAATGCTAATATTTTGGGACGCTGAGGGTATGTCTCTAAACTGCAGCTGGGATCATGCCTCTCAGCCTGGGTAGATGGACTCAGGCTGGTCTTCACTACGGGGGTAAGTCGACCTAAATTACGCTACTCCAGCTACATGAATAATGTAGCTGGAATTGACGTAGCTTAGGTCAACTTACCCCGGTGTCTTCATTGAAACGCTCTCCGGTCGACTTCCCTTACACTTCTCGGAGAGCTGGAGTACCGGGGTTGACCAGAAAGCGTTCTGCCATCGATTTAGGGGGTCTTCAACAGTGTCGATCTCCCTGTAGTGGAGACCACCCCTTAGTAGCTCTGCCTGAGCTAGGATGCTAAAAATAGCAGTGAGGATGTTGTGGCCCAGGCAGCAGCTCAGGCTAGCCATCCGTGTCCAAGCCCACCCAAACACCCAGGTCTGAGCTCAAGCGGCTAGCCCAAGCTGCTGCCCTTGCCACAAAGTCCACACTGCTATTTTTAGTGCACTAGCTCAAACAAATCAAGCACAAGTCTCTCATTCCAGGCTGAGAGGCCTGCGCCCAGCTGCAGTGTAGACATTCCTTTAAAGACTTAGTCCTCCTCCATGTATCAAGCTTGAGTACCTGCACATGGTGTAAGGGGGGAGAGGTCTATAGGAGTTTGATGAAGATGACTCAAGGATATACATTGAAATATAAAGCCTACACCGTCTAAGTGTTCAAATAGTTCATTCTGTATTGACCCAGAAGTTGTTGTCTGATCCTTGGAGATCTCAGATTATATCCTACAGGACAAGTTTCCAGATCACAAAATCATTTCTATTGGCATTCTCAGTAGAGGGGCCAACCACTGAACTGGCAAAAATAGACAATCCTGGAGGAGACTGCTCCACTACGGGGCTGGTACACCTTGATGGGGTAATTTGAGGGAAGGCTTGCACAGCTACCATCCAGGCCATACTTGTTCTGCTCAATAAACAGAGGACTTCAGTTCCCAGAGCTGTCATTTTGATCTCTTTCACAAGCAAACAATTCACCTTTTCTTTAAGAATATGCATGTTCATAATAGACCTCTTTGTAGCATCTCTTCTTAAAGTAAAACCTGAGCAAATGCAACAATTTTGTATATGATAACGAAAAATAGACTTCAGCACGTTCATTTGCTTGTGAACTGTACAATGAGAAAAACACATAAATGGGGTGGGGGGGAGTATGAGGCAAGACTAAATAGCTGAAAGCTCAACATTTTTCCTCTGGGATGCTACATCAGCAACACCAATGCTCCTAATGTAGTTCTCAGAAACCAACACCTTCTGAAAAGACAGGATGAAGCAATACAGTCAAAAGAAGCCATTCTCAAAATATTTCAACTTCCAGCTGAAATAAGGAAGTGTGGAGGTACTGGAAAATAGAGAAAATCTTTTAGAAACTTTCATGTTCTTCATTATAGATTTTTGGAATGAAAGTTTGGGCTGATTTTTATTTAATACAAAACAGTTCATCATTTTCTAGTAGTAGTCCCTACCTAATAGTCAAAATTAGGTGAATGTTTTGGATCTTACTTCAGGAGAACTGTCTGGTAAGATTTTGCTGTATTGTTTTACCAAGATATGTCAGTTTTGCCTCCTTTACATTTAGATTTCTCTTCTTAAGATGAAATGATTTAGGGGGAGGGAAAAAAAAACACAAAAAAAACGCACTAGCCCACATTTTAGGTTCAAAATCCCTAATCAAACCAAACCTGAACAGTGTCCTACTATATCTGTGTGAAACTGCACAAAACTTTTGGTGAGTTTTTTCATGACACTGTCCTCAATTTCATTTAATCCATTTTCAGCCCCCTGAGGTGACACTTCCTTGCAGCTTTTCTCAACAGAGGATAATTTGGCTGAAAAAGCCCATGCAAAACATTTCATATACTTTCACACTGGAAGCAATTTTGTTTGATAACGGGCCCAGAAAATTCAGAGCAGGCTGTTTAACTCTTCTTAAACCTCATAGTTCCATGGTCAGAAGGGAGGCAGGCAGTGAATTCTGGGGCACTTCTGACTGGAACAAGGTCCAAAGAGGTGAAATCTAAAAAAGAGTCCAGCAGACAAGCCTGAGGCCCCACTCTACTGCCACTCATGTGATATTACTAGCAAAGGGTCAGAAAGCAGTAGTTGATGGCTAGGGGAAAGGAGGGGGCTTGTTTTGGGTCAGTGAAGAAAGGAATTGATGTTCTTGGGACACTTGTTGGGAATGATGGGGGTGGGGATGGAGAAAAAAGGGAGAGGAGAAGGGGAAAAGGAAACATCTGAAGTACTGAACAAGCATCAATAGTTTGATGGCTTTCTCCAAATCAAACTTCTAACCTTTCGAGGTTTGCCCATCATAAATTGTAGTCATGAGCCAGATCAGCTGGTGTAAATCAGTAAAGCTCCCCTGAAGTCACCAGAGCTATGCTGGTTTACACCGCACTTGGATACGCTCCTTTACCTTCACATGGTTGGCAGATGTATGAGGTGTGGTTTAGTATGTGGCACAAGAGGAGATGTTCACTAGAGGAAGTTTATTAACAATAAGTATTCAGAGAATGATCATGGATTAAACTAAGAAAAACTACAAACTGCAGTCGAGATCATTTATCATCTGACTAGAATGAGGATTTAGCAAGACTCCCTACTGTGTCCATTTATATTTAATGCTTCTAGAAAAAAAAATCCCACCACTACTCCAATGTGATATAAAGTGGAAAGCTTGAAATGTGTGAAAAGCTATGGAGTCTTCTGTATGAAGGAAGGGTTGTTTTTTTTCCCCCTTCAGGATTTTTTCCTGTTAATTTAACTTTCAAGTGGAATGAATAACTATTATAAGTGTCAGTTCCATTCCACACAGGCCTAATGGTATTATAATATTCATATACATCAACTCTCCATTGCCATCTTTCTCCCCAAAAAGTCTCTCTCTTCCACAAAATATCCTAATGTAGCACAGACTCCTTAGAGATGAAAAATGTCAGTCCCCGAGTTAAATATTGTATAGATGTCAATATTAAAATAAATGCTATTGAGGACTAAATAAAAAAGAACAAATGCCCAATTTGATCAAGCCTCCAAAATCTAAATTATCTGAGTCTGAGGCAGAATCACAGGTGTTTGCTGAAACTGCAGTCTCAGTGGGGAGCGTTAATAAAAGAGAAATATTAATTTACTAATGATAACTGCAAACATACATTTTAGTATAATAAGGAAACATGCTTTTACCTACCCCAGATTAATATTAATGAGTTGAATAGCAAGCAGTAATCTTTCTATTTTTTTTCCATACTAGGTTAGTGATCAGAACATTCATGTACAAACCATTATTTATTTATCTACTCCCTGTCCTATGTATGTATTTAAATTGGGCCAGTATCAGTGGTATTTATGCGCTGAAATACACGACTTTTGATACTAGTATCATCTTATTCAGACAATATTCTCTGCTCAACCCTCCAACAGATTATGTACCAAGGTGATCTGCAAGTAGCTTGTCTTTTAACCCTTCTTCCCAGGGAGATCCAGATGAGACAAAGAGGACTTATTCCTAATGAGGGAAGACTTGACAAGTCGGATGATTCTTCTTTGAAGCAGGTAAAACATGAGCTCAGGTTGATCTTGAGTTCCACAGCCACAAACCCTTCAGGAAAGTCTCATCACCAGTTCTGATGAAGAGCTGAATCCTGCCTGTTGATCATGGTATAGTAGAGAGAGGCACTAGTGAGAAGGGAGAGATATCCTTTAGATAGTCTGATCCTAACCCACTGAGTCCTTTGAAAATGAGGACCAGGATTTTGAATGGAACCCAACACCCAGTGAGGAACCAGTGTAGGAACCCAGTGGAACATATCTATAATGTGATCTCTTTACTTATTCCATTTAGGACGTGCGCTGCTGTATTATGGGCTAACTGTAGCTTCTGTGTAGCTTCCTTTGTCAGAGATAGGTAGATAGACTGTTACAATTCTATATCTGAAGTCACACATATATGGGCCACTGGGACCAAGTTTTCATTCATGAGAAGCAAATGCAGTTTCCATTTGGGAAAAAAGTGTTTTGATCACTCTTGTGATCTGCATGTTCACCTGCAGAGTGCTGTTGAGTATGACTCCTGGCCTCTTTCCTGGTGATTAATGGGCAGGTTTCCTCAACTGAGGCACAGTCATAGATTCTGGTAGGTCTCAGAAATGCTTTTCTCTTCTCACCAGCATCACCTCTAGTCTGCCAAGGTTGAGTTTGAGCAAGTTGTTCATCCAAATTCTTATTTTTTCCAAACATGGGGTAAACTAGCCAACTATATTGTCTGATTCAGGCAACAATTATGGCTGTGCATTTTCAAAGGCACTTTAGGGGGGGAAGCACCCAACTGCCATTTACAGTCAATGAGATGTGAGCACCTAACTCCAACAGGCACCTTTGAAAATCAAAGCCTACACATATGATGTGTCTATGTGCCACCACCATATTGCTGGCATTTGAACCCATAGCATCTCATAATATTCTCAAGTGGCTTAATACAGATGTTGAGCATTTAAATTTCCTTTGTTTCTGTAGTTGTATGGTCCCTGTCTACTTTTAGGAACTTAATGAAAATGGCATTGGTATGGTGAAATATAACAACATTATTTAGTTTGTTTCTTTTTCCTTCTCTTCCCCACCCCGCTTTATTCTGTACTAAAGTTACAGAGAACTCTCTTTTAAAAGCAACTGTACAAAGTTAGGCGTGATTTCAGTTATGTGAGCCCCAGGGGCTCAATGAAATAATATGAACAGATGTCTGAAATCTCGGAAGGCATGTGACAATGGAAGGACAGGGAATAATGTAACCAGATCTGACAAGATCCAGTCTGATCTGAAAGTTTAATACTCCTATTACCAAGAACATCATCTTTGTCTGTTCTAATCTGTGCTTTAGATTACAGTTCGTAAGCAATGCACCATTAATGACCTCTCAATTAGACTAAGTACCATAATCTAATGTCATTTTTCCATGTATTATTTTTTTATTTCCAAAAGACCGGGAATGACTTAGACACAGACATATATAGTTGGATGCCAATCTTAAAAGAAAGCATTCATATATGTTAAATTTTAAGTAGGTAATCTTTCAATCAGATTAATTATATTTGCACAGGGAGAAGGTCATATTCTGATTTCAGATATAACAGTATAAATCAGAGTAAATCCAGCTTTACTCTGGTGTAGATGAGATCAGGATCTGGTCCAGGCTAATAATGTACTCTCAATGCTATCTTATCATTCAGGCAAAAAAGAAATTTTTTTTTTAATTTGCCACTTTGCCTAGCCCAGCGCATAAACCTCCATCAATTTAGATTGTGAAACTCTGAGGGTCAGGGTCTTTTTGTTCTGTTTGTCCAGCATCTGGCACAATAGGGTCCCTATCCATGACTGGGTCTCCTAGGGTTTGTCTACACAGCAAAGAGAAACCCGCGGTTGGCCCATGCCAGCCGACTTGGGCTCATGGGGCTGTTTCATTGCAATGTAGACTTCTGGGCTCGGGCTGGATCCCCAGCTCTAGACTCTGTGGGGTGGTAGGATTCCAGAGCTTGGGCTCCAGCCCAAGCCCAGAAGTCTACATAGCAATGAAACAGCCCCACAGCCCAAGCCCCGCAATCTCGAGTCACCTGGCACAGGCCAGCTGTGGGTTTTTCTTTGCTGTGTAGACATATCCCTAGGCACCACAGCAACATTAATAAATAACAATTAATAGCATTCAAGTTTCTTGTTGGCTTCCATTTTTCTTATTATCTTTGGGAGCTAAGATCCGGTTATTTAGGTGTTTAAATATGGATTTAGATGCCTAACATGAGGCTCTCAAGTCAGAAAATATTTCTATGTGAAGATCATACAGCAAGTCAATGGCAGACTTTCTAGCAGAATCCAGGATTCATGACTTCCACTGGCCCCATTCCCAGGTATACATAACATAATATGGATAAAGAACGTTGGGGCAGGTGTGGTAGTGAGAAAGGGTACATTGTACTCCTTAGCCTGCAGTTGCAAAGTTAAAAAAGAATATTTTGAAAATCTGGTGATTTGCTTATGTCATTAGAATGCTCAGCTGAGCACAACATTTTTGCTCACAAAAATCCCCCAATTCCAGTTGTACTAACTATTAAAATAGCTTTAGTAAAAATACTCCTGTTTATATATTTTTGAACACTTGTACAACCTTCAACTGTATTCTTTTGAAAATTTAGCCCTGAGTGTGTATTTCCTTCTGCCATTTGGTACATTGCCATCATATTCCAAGTGACATGACACATGGTAGATTTATGCACCATGAAGCAGACACTGCAGGGGTTTTGTGTATTTGTGTTTTGTTTCCAGTTAAACAATACACAGGGGACTGTCACACTAACAAGGTATATAATGATTGACTTGTTCAGCCTCCTTTAGACTTTTTCTTCAATATAGTAGAAACCTCAATAAACAGGAAAATTATGTTTGAACAGATGTTTGCTTTGAATAGCTGTACTGTATTGGTTTCATTTTCTGAAAAGTATATCAAGTTCTTTCCTATTTAAAGATGGATTTAGTTCTGAGCAATTTCAGTCACAGATTAAGCCATACTTACATATTTTTGCATAGTTCATTACACATTTTGCTATATGTGGGGTATTGTACTTTTGATAAACATAGGATTTACAGTGAGGGGAGTTAGCACACTGCAACAGATTGGCTTTTTAGAAACATAGGACTTGTTAGAAGGCAAAAACACCAGTACCATCATAATGGATTGATCCAATGCCCCCTGAAGTCAATGGAAAACTCACATTGGTTTCAATGGGCATTAGATAAGGCCCCTGGTCAATTTTGTAATGCTGTACATGGGGGAGGAATTTCTTTATAAACTCTGGGGCAATCAGTTTAGACCTTAATCGTGAGATCTGTTGTCCCTTATGTCATTTGACAATAGTAAAGAATCACTGTCTTCCAACAATGAACAAGAACCTTTATTAGAATAAGGAAAATAGTTTTAATCCTTGAAGTCCCTCTCTCTGTGTCTCAGCTGCAGAACTTCTACCTAGAATCTTCCCCAGGCCCTCTCCTGCCTGGCTTCCGGCTACAGATTCAGATAAACACAACCTATAACATCTTTCTCCCCTTATTTGCTGTATGAACAATCTTCACCAAGAATTCATGTTTAACACCAAATTATAGATCCAGACAAGTCACCATTTTCAGCACTAGTCCAAATCTGGTCCTCTTCTAGCCACGAGGAGGATTTTAGCCTGTTGATTCATTTGCATTGTCAAATCCCAAAGGGGTAGACTCCTGCTCAATAAGTGTAGGGATCTTCCCAACAAGATTTTCTCCCTTCACAAAGGCTGGGTGAGAGGCTCATTGCTACTAGGGACACACTACTATTCAGCTGAGTTCTGAAATAGCTGAAGATGCCACTTTTTTCATCTACACTGAGTGTTTTGATCAGCCTCAACCATGTAGGATCTCCTAGTGCAATTAGCTACATCTAGTGATAACAGTCGTGGTAGTCCAATATTTTTCCTCATTCCATTTTTTCATCTCTGGATCTCCTGAATTAAATTTGGTTAAACTACATTGCAATGGTTAAAGGAGAAAGCCTAATCCCTTTTAGATTTGGCATCTCTCAACCTCACATCCTTTAAACCGAATACTTAGGAAAAAGACTTACCTTTACATTTGACTGCATTTTCTGATCTGTCAACCCATAATCAGGTGAGTTGGGCTGACTCAGATGGCAGATGTGGCTACTGGCTTAAATAGCTCAGCAGAGCTAATATTTTTGTTGTAGTAATCTGTAGTGCTTTCTCTACCAGATAATTGCCTTGAAGCCAATTCTTGCTTGAAGTCACTCTGTATCCCAAAATCTTGGAATTCATAGTTGGCAAACTGTGGCCTATGGAGAGGGACTTATTTCTTACATATTGCAAAAAGAAGAGATGTCTTAACTTTTGTATGGCCTGTTGGCTTGTGGGTCTAGTGAGAAGTCAAATTTCTGCAAATACAGAAAAAAATAAATGGTTATTAGTAAGGCTACGTTTTAGTCACGGGTATTTTTAGTAAAAGTCATGGACAAGTCATGGGCAGTAAACAAAAATTCACGGCCTGTGACTTGTCCATGACTTGTACTATATACCCCTGACTAAAACTTGGATCGGGGAGGGGAGGGGGCGCGGGTGCTCTGGGGGGTGGTATGGGGGCACCACGGATGCTGGGGGTGTGGCCTGGGACCCTCGCTGGTGCTGGGGGGGGCGATGGCGCACAGCCCGGGACCCCTGCTGTTGCTGGGGGGGGAGCTTGGCAGGGCTGGGAGGCTCCCTACCCGGCTCTGCATGTCCCTGCATCTCCTAGGGGGAGGAAAGGCCCAGGGGGCTCCCTGCACTGTCCTCACCACGAGCTCTGGCTCTGCAGTTCCCATTGACCGGGAACCGCCACAGGGGCAGCGCCTGCAAGCACGGGCAGCGCGCGGAGCCACTTGGAGCTGCAGGGACATGCCGGCTGCTTCCGGTGAGCCCATCCCCCCAGGCAAGCACCGCCCTGCACCCCAACCCCCTGCCCCAAGCCCTGAGCCCTCTCCCACATGCAAACTGTCCCAGCAGCAGCCAGTGCTGCTGGCCCTGGGGCTCCGGCTCCCTGCGCCGGCCGCTGCAGAAGTCACGGAGGTCATGGAAAGTCACGGAATCCGTGACCTCCGTGACAGACACGCAGCCCTAGTTATTAGATATGTAGGTCCCTTTTCTTCACCCAGCGCCTACTGCTATCCTTTTCCAGGGTGTATTGGGTAATCCAGTTTTTTCTTTCCAGATTCTTCCCAATCAAAAATATTAGTTTAGAGTGAAGGGAGTTAAAATTTCTTACCATCAGATTGTCCATTTGAAGATATTGACAGGTTGGACATTAGGAAAAACTTCCTGTCAGGGTAGTTAAGCAATGGAACAAATTGCCTAGGGAGTTTGTGGAATCTCCATCATTGGAGGCTTTTAAGAACAAAATAGACAAACACCTGTCAGGAATGGTCTAGTTATTACATAGTCCTGCCCTGAGTGCAGAGGACTGGACTAGATGACCTCTCATGGTTCCTTCCAGTCCTACACTTCTATGATTCTATTCTATGACTCTATATATTGAATGCTTGTATAGTCTACAAGGCTCCATTGACTATACCAATCAAAGTTGCATAACATCTGTGGAATGTATTGTTCTTCCTGCCACCAAAATCTATGCAGCCAAAGAGCAACACAACTCCAAGAATGTATAGAATTACAGCATGGAGTGGTACATGGAGCCAGACACGTTAGTCCTCTCAGTATAGGTTTGATTCAACCTACTGAATGCCATTGTCATGATTTTCCTAAAACGTCAATGTTGGTTGTGCATGATTTAAGGATTCGTTGTCATCTAACTGGGTCCTTACGTCTAATGGAATCCTGCACTAATGGAAAGGACAATGCAAGCACTGAATGATCAGCAATCTAGGGAGACAGGGAGCAAGATCATCACCGGGGTAAATCAATGTAGCTCCATTTTAGTCAATGGAGCTACACTGACTTACACTAGCTAAAGTTCTGACAATGTAGGTCTCTAGGCAGAATAGCTTATGTAGGTGAACTAAGATGGTGGATGACATACTCATCCCACTCTGTATGTGTAGAATGAAACCCGAGAGTCTGCTTTTCACTTGTTAAAGTTCTCTTGCACAGAAGAAAACATTAGATTCCTGGGCAAAGTGTTTGTTAAGTTCTGCCACTGTGTAGCCATCTATCTGTTGTTGTACCTTTTAGTTTACATAAGCATGCAGTAGTAATAAAACAGTTCTAACATTCATGATATGGATTGTTCATTGAAATTCTGTGGCAGCAGATGCTGAACAATACTGTAGATAAATGGCAAATATCTTAAAAATCATAGGCCAAATCCTGCTGCAATTAGACAGGTGTAGATCCAGATTATCCCCATGAATCGGAAAAGAGGACTTGATTCTCCACTGCTTTGCACCCCTTGACCCTATTCCCATGTAAAGTGGGTGGATGAAGGGGAAAGTCAGCAGAGCAGAAGTGGAGGGGGGACATGCATCATTCCCCCATTGAATCTGTAGAGTTCAGCCTGTCTTATCTTTTCACACCCTTTTCCCCTGCTGTGGAGATTCAATTGAAAGTAGCCTCCCCAGAGCAGCACAGTTAAGTTTCCACTAGCAATGTGAGCTTTGTCATATTGCAGTATGCAATATTTGTTCTCCTTATTTTTCTGTTTAAATATTTAGCTTATTATAATGCTGTTCATATTCTGTATCCCGAAAAACATACAGTATGTGCATTGCAGATGCAAGGATCAATACCCCACTGCCTATTTGAGTCAGGTGACACCTCCTTTTTGCAAATATTCTTTCTAATACTTAACCAATGAGTAAGTCTCCTCTCCTTTAGCATAGCTGACTTGAGTGGTCTGTGTCTCTACAATTATTTCTTCTAGTGGAATTCTAGAATGGAAATCATTTCTTCTAGAGGTGGTGACAGTTGTCTTTCATGGTTGCCAGGGATGGCCGTGCTCTCTTTCCCTCCCACCTCCACCAGTCGTCTTTGATACTTTTTTCCAAGTTGTTGTGTTTTAATACTTCTGTATCTTTCATAGTAGCCACTCAGGAGAATTGTTAGCAGTCAAACTTCTCTTCCACATTCAAGCTGCCCTTTCAGTGCTCCCACTCCATAAAAGAGGCTGTAATACTTGGTGACACTCTGCACCAGCAGTTCTGTTTCCTGAGGCACAAAATTAGGTTTCTTTCTCATGCAGTGGAGCATGTATTTGTGATCCTAGATTCACCTCAGAGGCCATAGACAAACCAGCAGCAGCAGCTGTAGTAGCTGCAGTGATTCCACCAGCAGCAAAGTCTAAAATAAGAGGAAACTAGATTGTCACCTGCAATGGCAGCCACCAGAATTAATTAGGAATGGAGATGGGGTTCCACTGGGTCTTTTCATTACCATAACAACACAATGAGAGAATGCTTTAGATTCAGCAAGGTGTCTGTAATGTTTATGGATCCAAAATAGGACTCTTTACCCCAATGCTGTGAAACTTTTCTGAAACAGCTGGTTTGTCTCAGAGTTCTTATCCAGATCCGGATCCATACTTTGCAGCTTGGATCCATCTCCAACATTTAGGAAACTACAAGAGGTCCAAGCATAAATATTACTCTGCCCTGGATACAGTGTTAAGAAGAAAAATGTGGGCCCAGTTGCAAAGGGAGTGTAAAATGCTACCATTCTGACTGCTCCACTGATCACTCACCTTTTTGCACAGGATTAAGGCACCAATTCAACTAAATACTTCAGCGGGTGCCTAACTTTAAACATTTGAAGAGCCCCATTGAAGTTACTATTCACAAGACTAAAACTGGAAAAATGCTTGAGTACCTGGATAAATCAGGGCCTATATGACTACCCAAGATGCAAAGCAGGGCAGAACCAGACCCTTGGTATTTCCCAGGACCATTATTTGAATTCATTGGTAATAGTCATACAAACTTTCCCCAATTTTAAAGATGAACTGAAAACCTTTTCCCTGCCAAGAACACAATACTGGCCCCTGAGGTTTCTCTGCTGCTTCTCTTGCTATACATACTTGAAGCAGAGCAGGAGCTACTTTTCTTAGTGATGACAACAACTGTAGCAGGGGAATCAAAGAAACCTGGAGGCCTGTACTCAGGTTTTGCAAGTAATTGAAGTATTTACTCTCATCAAAACTCAGAAATAAGCCAACTGAGCCTTGGGTCCAACATATCCATAAGAAATTCACAGAATAACAGAGTAGGCATATTGATTTATAGCCAGGACCAAATCTCAAAACTTTGATTTCACCCGGTTGTTATTTTTTTCTCTACTTACTGATATTGCTAAGTGTAGCAAATTGCCGGCACTATTATGATGGGTCCCGCGCTTTCTCCTCTTGTGGGGGGGTTTCAGGGCACCGTTTCTCACCCCTGATCTAGGGTATCAACTGTCCCACTAGTGTCCCAGAGAAGGGGAGTGGAGAGGGAGGGACCCGGGCCCGCCCTCTACTCCGGGTTCCAGCCCAGGGACCCTAGGGATAGCAGCAGACCACTTGAACTAGCGATTCTTTCCCTGGTCCACTTCCCTCTCTGGCCCTCTAGCTTGTGGGGGCTTCCTGCCCTCTCTCCGCTTGGGCCAAGTTTCTCCCAATCGCTTGTCTGTGTGGAGTCCCTCTGCTCTGCACAAGCCGGGTTTTCCTTTACCGAGGGTCTTGGTCTTCTGGCCCGCCACAGCACTCCTCCAAACTGCTCTCTGCTCCAACACTAAACCACTCTGCTTCAACTCCTTTTCTCTCTGTCTGATTGAAGCAGGGGGTTTTTATCAGGTGACTGGCTTCAGGTGCTCTAATTGGCTTCAGGTGCTCTAATTGGCTTCAGGTGCTCTAATTAATCTACAGCAACCTCTCTTCCCTCTACAGGGAATAAGGCTCTCGTCATCCTGGGGCTTACATACCTTCCCTCTATCATTCTCCTGCTGCCCTCTGGCCATGCTGTATCACATAAGGCTCCATCAAGGAAGGGGATTTTTATTTTAATTACAGTTGGTTTGGCCAGAGATGTTCAGTATGAATTACCTTTCAGTTCTGGACAAATTGTTCCTTATGTCACTTTCCGTTCTGAACATCATGGGAGGTTTGTTTTCTACCTAGTATTCAAGTTAAAAAAGGAAAACTACAGTTACTAATGTAAACCACTTTTTAATGAACATAAGCACAAAAATCACATCCCTAGATGTTTTAAACAGCAGCACTGCAAGTGCTCAGTAATTTCAGAGCAAAGAATTTAATAGAGTCTAGTTAAAGGAGAAAAGACTCCCAAAATACAGTGCAAAGACATGGGGGTTTAAAGAAAACTCTTGTAAGTACACAAATATAAATAAAAAATATTAGACTTTAAAGGATACAGTGTAAAGACAGCCTCCAAAACAACACTACATGACCACATTTCACTAACCAGGTACACATACGTAATGTGGCATTTCTTGAGATTCTTTGGGAGGGAGGGGAAATGGCCTTAAGACCTCAATTCAGGAACATATCCCTGTGACCGGGGTCCCAGTGGGGGCTAGCTGAGGTCACTCAATTAGGGTGAACTGCAAAGAATGGAGCAGATAATCCCCAAAACTGGTGAGTATTTCAATACTTAGATTTACCAAGCCAGCACAAAACAGCTTCTTTATTACCTCACTGGTTGCCCAGAAGCCAACAATACAGTTCCCTGGAAGTAACCCAGCCTCAGGCCTCCATCCAGGTACCTAAGTCAAATATGATGAAGATTTCTGAAAATCTTATTTCATCATATAAAAGAAAAGGTTCTACCAATCCCAAAGGATCAGACACATTACCTCCCAGATTACTGAATATTCCAAATCTTATCCAAATACACATTTACAGCCAATTCTTATTAACTAAACTAAAATTTATTTAGAAAGAAGAGAGAGAGTATGGTTAAAATATCTATATGCATACAGACATGAGTTCAATTATTGAAGTTCAGACACATAGCAGAGCTGGTGAGCTTTGTAGTTGCAAAGAGTTCTTTTAGAATTCAGGTCATAGGTTATAGTCCAATGTCACCTTCAGGGAGTACCAGCATAACTGGGATCTCAATGTGGCGACTCAAACTTCCCCTGATGAAGCTTAAGCAGATCTGAGATAAACAGGATCAGGACCCAAGGCTCTTTTATACAATATTCTAGCATTTAGGACCATACAGTCCTGGGTAAACAATAGGCTTTTGATGTAACCTTCTGTTTTCTAAACACCACCAGTAATTAGTTACACAAATTAACATAGACTGCTTAATGGATAAATTGCCCTATCACAAACTTCAAAGAGACATACAGACAATGACATTATTGCACCCAAGATTCATCTAAATGTTAATATTCCCTTCTGAAATTTGAATTAGTAGCTACAGTGACAGACAGGAACTGTCTGTTTACATGGGTAGCATCTAAGATACACACAATTAGTATCACTTCTAACTTCTAATAATATAGGTTTGCATTTCAAAGTTCTAGCCTACCTATCCATAGAATGGCCCTAATTACCATTTCTAACATGTTTTTAAAGATCAGTTTTGTGTTATTCAGCCTGCAAGCTGTTTAACCCTTTCTGGCCATGAGTTATATTTTGTATAAGATTTGTTGCAATTATATAGCAGTGGCAGCAACAATGGTTTGCATAATTATGTTTTACTTAGACAATGTCACAATCCCTATTCAGGATGGGTGCATAGGCATGTGCTTGCATCCCATTGAAGTCAATGAGACTAAAGCACATTCTTGAAGTTAGGCATGTGTTTAAGTGCTTTTCCTGAATAAGGTGTGGACTTCATGATGTGCTTACCTGAACTGAGACCTAAATGAGTACAGTCTCAGTCAGCGGCGACTCCACGCACCAGCGCTCCAAGCGCGTGCCTGGGGCGGCAAGCCACAGGGGGCGCCCTGCCGGTCCCTGCGAGGGCGGCAGTCAGGCAGCCTTCGGCAGCTTGCCTGCAGGAGGTCCGCCGGTCCTGTGGATTCGGTGGCAATTCGGCGGCGGGTACGCCGAAGCCGCAGGACCGGCAGACCTCCCGCAGGCATGCCGCCGAATCCGCGGGACCGGGGACCTCCCGCAGGTATGCCGCCGAAGGCAGCCTGCCTGCCGTGCTTGGGGTGGCAAAAAAGAGAAAGCCGCTTCTGGTCTCAGTGCACTATTGGTGCATGATCAACGATATTATAGGCCTTATTGTGTAAGGAGCAGTGAATCAAGAAACTGTATCTAGAGAGTCCCTGATCAGCAACCACACTGCCACCTAACAGTTCTGGCTGCAGAAACACTTGGCAGGTATGAGCCTCAGGGGCCCACACACTACAGGAGGTGCTGCCCACACAGAGTCTGACAGACAGGACAGTCCTGATGAGTCTGACATACTATTTAAGCCTGAAGAGGCTACAGAACGTTTGTCTGTACAGCTAGGTGGAACTTCAGCTAACTGCTGCTACAGACCCTGCTTCCTCATGCTACTCTTGATCCCTAATTCCTGACCTCGGCTTTACCTCTTGGCTCCGATACCTGGTTTCAGACTTGGCTTTGTCTCCTGCTTCTGACTTCTGCTTCCTCACCTTCGCCTACCTCCTGGCACCAACTCCCAGGTTGTGACTCAGCCTAGACTCCTGACTCTGGCCCCTGGTTCCTGACCCCAGATCAAACCACAACTCTGATTCCTGATATCTGACTCTGGCTTTAACTATTAGGCTGGCCACCCAGGACCTGGCCCTGACATATTGTGACATCAGTTTTTAAATAAAACTCCCCAATGATTTCAGTGATCATCTCAATGGTGACGAGCACCATAGAAATGCTAATTAATTAATTAACATATTCAGGAGAAATAAAGAAGCTCCTACGTTGATCTTGGGATAAAGCTTTCATCTTTACGTTATGTTCTGAGATGGTTAAAAAAAAATTTCAGCCAAAGCTTTCACTAACACTCCTTAAACAAAATTGGAAGATTTCCAGTCCCCATAGCTATTAACTTGAATTTCTACTTAATTAAATATCCCTATCATATTTAATTCTAAATGGTTAAATCAATACATAAAGTCCTTCAGGGAGGTAGGACAGGAAGAAACGGGTTTAATCTGCAGCAAGAGAGATTGAGGATATCTATCAGGAAAAACTTTTGACTAAAAGGGTAGTTAAGCTCAGGAATAGGCTTCCAAAGGAGACTGTGGAATCCCCATCATTAGAGGTTTTTGAGAACAAGATGAATACCTGTTAGGGATGATGTAGGTTTTCTTGGTCCTGCCACTGCTCAGGGGGCTGGAATTGATGGCTTCTTGAGGTCCCTTCCTGCCCTATATGTTTGTAAGTGTATAATAAGTCACTCAAAGAAAGGACATTCAGAAGAACAAATGTGGGCATGATGTTGAAGTATAACCTATATCAGGGGTCAGCAACCTTTCAGAAGTGTTGAGCCAAGTCTTCATTTATTCACTCTAATTTAAGGTTTTGCATGCCAGTCATACATTTTAACGTTTTTAGAAGGTCTCTCTCTATAATATATAACTAAACTATTGTTGTATGTAAAGTAAATAAGGTTTTAAAAATGTTTAAGAAGCTTCATTTAAAATTAAATTAAAATGCAGATCTTATCAGTTTAGTGTGATCCTTGCCCTTGCTTTCCTTGCTGAGTTTTCCAATGTTTGGCACGTATTTGGATACTTTAAGCTGCACACAGGCTGAGTAATCAGTTGTTAACCGGCTCCGAGAGGGACAAAGGACACATTTCATGTGTGAAAATACCTGTTCACACAGGTATGTGGATCCAAATGCTGAAAGCATTGCAAACGCAATTTTCTTCAAACAGTTACATTTCACTGGCAGGGACGTCCAGCAGGTCAGAATAGAGGCCCCATGATCTCTCTCGGTAGCTTCAAGTGCGCTCCGCAGATCTCCAAACTTTGATGCCCACAATTCTGAGCTTTTTAACTAACTGAGCTGCATTTCGAAATCTTCAACACCCATCCACTGAAATACAGACAAATCCAAGTTGCTTTCGTTGAACTTTTCAGGTTTAATTAGAAAAGAAAGCATTGGGCCAAATCACTGGAAATCTTGAAATCTGTCAGAAAATTCTGATTCCAGTTCTTGCATGTACATTCTAATATCATCAACACTAACAGTGCAACGTGTCGATAGCTCTTTTATGTGTTGGAAGTAGCGGAAAGTCAAAGTTCGAATATCCCGAGAAAAAACTGCTAATTTTACAACAAATGCCTTCCAGGTTTCATAAAGATCCAGAACCGTTTGCCCTGCACCCTGGAGACGGAGGTTGAGTTCATTTAGGTGAGCGGTGATATCAGTTAGAAACATGAGCTTACACAGCCATTTGTCATCATCCAGTTCGGGGTAGTTTTGTCCTTTTTCCGATAAAAAGGCCTTGATTGCATCAAAACAGTTTACAAAGCGCACCAAAACTTTGCCACGACTTAGCCACCAAATGTTGCTGTGAAGTGAAATGTCATTATAAGCACTGTCCATCTCTTCTAGCAGTGCTTGAAACTGTCTGTGAGTCAAAGCAGATCGAGCAACAAGGACATTCACAATTTGCACCACTGTATTCATCACATTATTAAGCTCTGAATTAGAAATTTTAGCACACAGGTTTTCTTGATGGATGATACAGTGAAATTTGACTGTCGGATGGCCAATTCAAGTAACTTTACAAATCCCTTCTGTTTTCCGACCATGGCAGGAGCACCATCTGTTGTCACACAAAATATTTTTCTGATGTCAATTCCTCGTTCTTCAAAATGGTTTACAAAATTTCCGCTATATCTTCCCCCTTTGTTGTGCCATGCAGGGGTTTTAGGCAACAAAGTTCCTCTTGGATTTCATCGGAAGCACAATATCTTGCAACAACTGTCAAATGTGGAATGTCATTTATATCCACGCTCTCATCAACTGCAACGCTAAACACTGCTGTGTCTTTTAATGCAGTCGTCTGCTTTTCGTTAATGTTTTCTGCCATTTCACTTACGCGTCTCTCAACTGTTCTGGCAGAGACAGGCAGTTCTTTTATTGTAAATACGCATCTTTATTTGGCAAATCATTGAACAAAACCTCCAAACTGCTGAGAAAAACTTCTTTTATATATTCCCCATCTGTAAACGGCTTTCTGTTTTTTGCAATGCACTGTGAAATCTTGTAACTTCCTTCTGTGGCTTGATTTTTACTTACACTTAAGCATTTAAAAACATTGCTTTGCTTCTCATATCCTGCTACTGCCTTTTTGATCGATTCAGTCTTGTCTGCTTCATCAAGAAAGGTTTTCTTGTGCTTCGTTTGAAAATGTCATCGAACACTTGACGCGACAAATAACACTTTCACAACTGAAAGCACAAACAACACGGTCCTTCTTTTGAATAAATCCAAATGTGTCAGCCCAAGGAGGCTGAAATGAATGGACATCTAACTTTGCTTTCTTAGGAGCTGACATTTTGTCAAATGTACCCCTCAATTTACAGTGGAAAAAAAAATCGCGACAGACGGCATGCACGTCAAACACAGTGTGCTGGTCCACGTGACAGGACAGTGATGTAAGCAGCAAATCAGGACGTAAAAATATCCCAGTACAGTGGCGCTGGAGCAATTTTTAAGGTGGGGGTGCTGAGCTGTGCTCCCTCTTGCCCCTGTCTGCACCCCTCACTGCCCCAGGCTGGGGCCAGTGGGCCACAGCTGGGAGCGGCTGCAGAGCCCCGGGCCAAGACCAGGAGCAGAACCCCGGGTTGGCAGCCGGGACCCCAGGATGGCAGCAGAGCCCCCGGGACTGGTGGACGGGACCCGGGGCCAGCAGCAGGCTGAGCAGGGCTGGCGGACAAGACCCAGGCAGTGTGAGTGCCACTCAAAATCATCTCGCGTGCCGCCTTTGGCACATGTGCCATAGGTTGCTGACCCCTGACCTATATACTAGGCTGCAATAATTACTGAAGTCTGACATTACAGGTAAAGTGATCGGAACATTTACACTACTCTAAATAGGCTTTGACAAGAGGGCTGAAGGATTTGTCTGGTGGGAAACTGTCACATGGGCTTTAAAGTGGTATTGGTCACATGACTGATGCTCAAATGATGCATGTAGAGTAATGCTGCTTTAGTCAATTTTTACTTCGTATGTCCTATGTTTTTGTGTTTAATTGTCAAGCATGCCCAGAGCTCTGGTTGGGCATCCTTTGGTGTGAAGTTTATATAAGACCAAAATCATTTTTCACTGTTCCCATTACCCTGCGGTCCTTATGCTCTTTGAATCATTTATATTTGCAACGGCCCTGTGAGATACTATTATTGCCTCTTTATAGCTGAGAAACTGAAGCACAGAGAGGCCAACTGAGTTGCCCATAGTCATACAGAAAGTTTGGGGTAAATCAAGGACTTGAACCGAGAACGTCTACAGTCTAGGCTAGTCACCTAACCACTAGACAATCTTTCTTCTCCAGCCTTTGAAAAAATAAAAATAGGTATAGTCCGGGTGAGTCTGAATTTCCCTCCTAGCCTCCTATGAATCTAGAATAAATTGAACAATGTGTCACAAAGGGGAAATCTTGTTTACCTTTCCCTAGATAAGGCTTTCATGATGGGTTCATCTTCTTGGACACAAACAAACAAGGATTTCTGATGTGCTTTTCCCAGTTTTAGTAGATAAATGAATTTGTGACAGGTGGATAGCAGACAGTCCAAATCCACAAATCTATTTGTTTTTCACCTCTAGGATAGACTACTGTAAAGTGCCCTACTTGGTTCACTTCCCCTGAAGAGCCCTTGAAAGCTTCCACTAGTGCAGAATGCAGCTGTTCACCTTCTAAGTTGTGTTCACTGTTAGGAGCCAGTAACACTTGTACTTGCTTTCTCTTCACTTCCAATTGCAGGGCCTCACTCTCCTCTCATTTACAAAGATGCAAAGCAGGAGTAATTCCACTGCAGGAAGTGGAGTTAGACCATAGGTGTAGTTTGACTGCAATATGGGGGAGGACACACATACATGCACTCGCACACGCCGAAGCCAGTTCCCCTGGCTCTCTCCCCCAGCCTGGAGTGGTACCTGGCCTGCCAGTGCTGAGGGAGGAGGGGAAAGGGGAGGGCTCGGCTTAATGGGGGAGCCCCAGCTGCTGCTGTAGCGACCTGAGTAAGGGAGCTGCGGCCACGCTGGCACTGGCTGCTGCCGCCGCCCGCGATGTGGCTGCTCTGGTGCCTCCCTGTGCTGCTGTGGCCGCCTTCCTGCCGCTGCCGCTGCCGAGGGGACACCACGCATGCCGGGCACACACACCCCATTTCCATATCCCCTTCTCTTCCCGCTGCCCCACTGTCTCTTCCCCCACCCCCTTGTCCTGCCCCGCTGCCCCCCGTGGGCACTCAGCGTTGTACATGAAACAGGTGGGCACTAGGACCCAGGAGGTGGCGTCCAGCTGCCGAAGTAGCAACCCGGAGCTCCTGCCCCGGCCCAGCTGCAGGGGAGGCACAGAGCCCCTCCCCTCCCCTCCCCTCCCCTCCCCGCAGACGGAGCAGAGCAAGCCCTGCAGGGCACTTTGGCGCTCGCAGAAATCGGGGGGAATAGCACGTGATCCCGCGTGCCCCCGCCCCTGCCTCACCTTTGTTTGGGGGAGGAAGGCATGAGTTAGATTAGACTGATGTAAAACCCGTGTGAGTTTAAACTCAGGCCCACCGTATCTGTATGGCCCATTCTTTGATAGTCACCGTCAAAAACGCCATGCAACTGCAGCTAAAATCTAAGTGACACAAGGGACGCAAGACTGGAAATCTGGCTGGAAAGCTTGCAAAAATCAGGAGCCAAGATGTGATTTTGTGTGATTAGATCTTTGAGTGCCCATCTTGACACACCTTTAAGGGGCCAGATTTTCCAAAAAAAAAAGTGCTGAGCACTTATACTTTGAATATCAGGCCCTTTTAAAGAATCTTCTGTTGTGAATCCAAGAATTGAGGCTCCTAAAATCACTACTTGTTTCTGAAAAATCTTGGCCAGGATTTCTAATGATATAACTGTTTCTGCTCTGAAACCCTTGGACTGTGTGTATTGTGAACAGTGCCTGACATTGTGGGCTACCAAAGGCAACTAAAAAGTAACAATAGAAATAATTGTGTGAATACTGCTAAGGCAGCCCTTCTCCTGATCTTTCAGGAAGTCCTTCTCGCTGAATGCCGGAAGTGAAAAAATGAAACACAAGTTGAACTTTTTTCAAATCTAATAAAAGGTTTAGATCAGGTTTTGGAGGAAAATTCTGGTCAATTCACCCATTCCTTAACATCCCCAGGAGGTTTGTTCAACAAGGTAGAATGAGCTTCTGAATATCATATGAAAAGGGTGAAAGAAACTTTCACTCGTTAGAAACTACTCTAGTAAATCTCTAAAATACTCCCTAAGGAGTATACCTCTACTATACCTCATGGTTTCTCTCCTAGAAATTGCATCCTGTAGAAAGTAAATGGAAAATGTCAGTAATCTATCACTATATATTGTGAAGAACGTTTTTTACTTAATATTTTTTATTACAGAATTGCATATATAAAAAGAACTACCGATATATGGTTTACGTGGTTTAGCCATAAAATCTAAATAAGGATGATGATTCATCTCCAAACCAAATGCTTGGCTCTAAAAACACACCTTTGCATGAGTTGCATTATCGCCTCCACTGCCACTGAAAAACTGATCAGCTGTGCTAGCCAGCACATGGGTTAGTGAGTCATGGCTCTGCCACCCCTTCTCTGCCCTTCCTGCCCCCTTTGTGGCATGGCACAACCCAGGGGAATAGGAATACAGCAGCTCCTGTGCTCATCTGAAAGCAAGTGCTACAGTTTTGCCTGGCCTTTTTGCAGGCCTCACAAAAGGGCAGAGGTTCATTATACCCCTTCTTCCCTGAGTAAGGGTCAGGTAGACTCCAGCCTACAGTAAGAGATTGCCCCTGAGCCAAAGAGCTTAGAATGAATGAGCCTGTTCGTCATGATAGTACCCCTGAACCCAATGCAACTGCTCACCTACTAATAAAGTAATAAAGCACAAAGGTGACAGAATCTGGCTGTGTGTGGCAGACATGCAACCAACAATGCTTAGAAGTTGTCATAATAATTTGTATTGCAGCAGCACTTGGAAAAATCTAATCAAAGACCAAGGCACTAGATACACATGTAATGAAAAGTTGGTCTCCGCACCAAGGAGTTTACAATCTAAATGTGATGAAAACCAACAAGTGGATCCAACAAATCGACAGGGGGAGCACAAGGTGACAGTGAAACAATTACGATGAGTGTAATAAGCAGCCACTACAAATGCTACAAATCAAAATATATTTACTTGGTATGTTTCAGAGCAAAACATGATGCACTCGTCCCATACTCCATTCACAGCACAAAATCTTGAGCGGGTAAATCAGGCTATTGTATCCAGACATGGATAAGTGCCCTATTGTCTTGGCACCTGAGCAGTACATAAGAGCTATTGGTTATTTTATTTATTTATTGTATTTATTTAGCTATTGATTGTATTAACAGTTGAAAATATTTTAAAATAAGACAATCTTAGTGTACTAAATGGAACCCCTCACCACTCCCAGTCCTCACTATTTCAAATTATTTATAATCAGTCAAAGGTGTGAATGAAGAAATAAGTCTAATGTCCAGAAGCTCCCCAAATCCAGGCTCTGCTAAACTGCCAGAGTAAGTTATGAGTAGGGCTGGACCGCTGGTTGAGAATTTTTTGACTAAATGTTTGGGTTGGGTGAGCTGGCATGAGCGGGAGGGGAATGCTAATTTGTTTACATTTTTCATGGGAACATACCAGTTTCAACTAAACTTTATACAAAGTGGACCACCTCTAACAGGAGAGATTGAGAGAGACCCCCCTTCTCCCAAATAGTCAGGCAGTTAGGGCACTCACCTGGGACTCAGGTGCTCCAAATCAGGCAGAGCAAGAATTTGATCTGGAGTCTCCCACTCCAGAGGTGAATGACCTAACCACCAGACTCCTAGCAGCCCTTTGGTGTTTTTTATTCTTTAAAAAAAAAAAGGAAAAAGGTCATAAATTTACAATTTCATCCTGCTATTGAAAAGGTTTTTTTTACTCTCGAAATT
Source organism: Platysternon megacephalum (assembly GCA_003942145.1). NCBI lineage: Eukaryota > Metazoa > Chordata > Testudines > Platysternidae > Platysternon > Platysternon megacephalum. The sequence goes on from QXTE01000024.1 coordinate 8,156,158, forward strand.
TTTTGTAAGACTGGAAAACTTTCTGCCACTTGTCCTGGAGAGTTAAGCCCAGCACAACAGAGACCATATGGAGCACAGATACTAAAGAGGACCTATAGCGTGAGAAGCTATTTAGCGCTTTGTGGAATAGCAGTGTAGACATTTGGGCTTGGTGGGGGGGAAGCCTTGGCTCTGAAACCTGGTGAGGGGGAGGGTCTCAGCCCAGGCTCCAGCCCTAGAGAGAAAATCTTCACTGCTATTTCTAGCCCCGAATTACAAGCTCCACAAGCCCAAGTCAGTTGACCAGGGCTATGAGACTTGCTGCCATAGGCAGGTGTGGGGGGAGTTTCAGTGTCGATGTACGAGCCACTTTACACAACATTGGCAGTGCAAAGGGGCCTCGACGTGAGTGTAAATGTAAGTTGTGTCCCCTTGCTAAATATATCCACCATGTATTAACTTTATAGAGTGTTTTGGACTCCTTTGCATTTGCTTTACTAATAAAAATAAAAACCAGTTCAGAAACAAATGAAGGCAGAAGAAAAAATCTATTTGTTTTTTAACATTATCCTCGTTATAATAGCATTTGTAAGAATTATATTAAGGGTTTCTGTTAGGAGACATACATATTAATACATGGTATCTACTGATTCAAACTCTCGCTTTTGATTTCTTAGCCACACACTAACGACTTAAGTTGGTACATCATTCAGTGACCTCATTATTTTCAAGTGTAAGGTGCTTATAGATATAAACAAGTATATTGTAGCCATTGCATTAAGAAGATTGCATTCTGAGAAGGATATTAATGTGAGCCCATAGAAAACCATCGTAATATATTATGTATGACCATTTTGAATTTTGGAAGGAAATCTATGATACTAATGGGTAACATTAATCTAACATTATAATGTGACTCACTGATACTAAACATTCTAAAAGCCACCTCATTATCAGCGGATGTATCACAAGTTACAGCCTTACTAAGAAAACATTCCAGCCAATTTACAAGCATTGCACTTGCGTTATGGACAACTTTTCTCTCAGATTTAAATTCCTGGCTTTCTCTTCTTGCAATCCCGGTCATTCATCCTCTGTGACTTCAGCTTCCACATTGATGACCCATCCAACACCTTAACTCTATGTCTATTCACCTTCAGCTCCTCATTCAACCTGCAGCCTGGTTCAACTTTCCCACTAACCAAAAGGGTCATTCATTTGACTTGGTCTTTACCAAACACTGCTCTCACTCTGAAATCTGTTGCTGAGCCCCATATCTTAACCTTCTCCTCAACCTCTCATTCTCCTCTGGTTCTTTCCCCCTTGCAATACAAACATGCTTCAGTGTCTCATTAAAAAAGCCACTCTTGACTCCATTTGCCTCTCAGCATTTCACCCCATCTCCCTTATCCCTTTTATCTCTAAGCTTACTGAATTTGCTGTCTAAACACTGTCTTGTGTTTCCCTACTCTAGTTCCATCCTTGACCCTCTTCAGTCTGGCTTCCACCCCTTGCACTCCACTGCAACCACTCTCACCAATGTCTCTAATGACTTCTTCTCGGCTGAAGCCCAGAGCCAATACTACAATCTCATCCTGCTCAACCTAACAGCCACTTTTTACACTCTTGACCACACTCTCCCTCTTGAAATCTTGTCCTCCATTGGCTTCTGGGACTCAATCATTTCCTAGTTCTCCTCCTACCTCTCCTTCAGTGTGTCCTTCAGTGGACCTTCCTCATCTCCTCTCCAACTTTCTGTGGAGTTCCAAACAGTTCTCTGTTCTTGGTCCCCTTCTCTTCTACCTCTAGCCCTCATTTCGGGGTAATCTCCTTCCCAAAACATACATTCAACTATCATCTCTGTACTGATGACTCACTAAGCTACCTTTCTATTTTGGACCTGTTTCCTTCTGTCCAAACTAATATCTCAGCCTGTCTATCTAATATTTCCTCATGAATGTACAGCCATCAATTTAAGATCAGCATGGCCAAAAGATAGCCCTTAATCTTTCCCCCCAAAGATCATCCACCTTTTTCAACCACTGTCAACAACATCTGCATCTACCCTGACACTTGGGCCCATAGCCTGGTCCATAACCTGGCCATCATCTTCATCATCTTCAACACAACCCTCCTTCTAGATCCTAACAGATCTAGATCGTGAGGGCCAGGGTGGTGCAGAGCGTGCCTGCGCTGACGCCGCTGGGAACGGTGCCGAGTGGTGCCGGCCCACAAGAGTGTAGTCTCTGCGTGGTGCCGGGAAGCGGTACCGGGATCAGAAATGGTGCCGATGGTCATGCCGGTACCGAGAGCCAGACCTGGATCTTGATGAAGACCGCCTTCGGGAGTGGTGCCGGGAGTGGCTTCTCAAGCGGGATCGGCGCTCTGACCGGTGCCAGGAGCGGCGTCGGGAGTCCGAACGGTACCAATGTCCGGGGCGGTGCCGCGAGGTGGAACGGTATTGGGAGGAAGATCTGGGCCACGAGTATGACCGGTGCCGTGATAGAGAACGGTGCCGGGACTGCGAGCGGCGCCGGGACCTACTCCTAGATCAGGAGCGGTGCCGAGAGTCCACACTCGGAGATTGTGGACGTAATAAGGCTGGTTTGCACCTAGACTGCACCGCACGGGTGAGATGTGGTACCGTAGCCTGAGTCGGTGCTGGTTCTGTGAGGGCAATGAGGTCCCTCGCCGTCGCAAATGTCTCCGGCGTCGATGGAAGATGGGGCTCAACCACAGTGTGGGTCAGGGAGCCAGTCCACGCCGGACTCAATGGCCTTTCTGCCGGTGCTGGAGTCAATGGTGCCGATATCGGCGCCTGTATCCTCAGTCGCTCCAGTACCGGACGCGACTCTAAGGTAGGTAAGTGGGGTGCCGGTGCCTCCTGTTGGGAGGCAGCCCCCTCCGGTTTTCGAGGTCTCTTCTGACCTGGGGACAGGGACCGGCACCGAGGTGCTTGTGGTGGACGCGGTGCCGGGGAAGGCCGGTGCCGTGGGACTTTATCCACATCTCCTCGCGGTGCAGTATTTGAAGTTGCCGCCGGAGCACTGCGCACCGAGGCACTCGGTGCCGGAACTTGGCGTGCCGAAGGAGGGTCCGGGCTGAGGGCCGCCTTCATAAGGAGCTGTTTGAGTCTAAAGTCACGCTCCTTTTTGGTTCGAGGACGGAAAGCCTTACAGATCTTGCACTTTTCAGTCTGGTGAGACTCCTCAAGGCACTTTAAACAAGAGTCGTGGGGATCTCCCGTTGGCATAGGCTTCGAACAGGCTGAGCATGGTTTGAAACCCGGAGCCTTGGGCATGAGCCCAGGCGGCACACCAGGAGGAAGGGGTGGGAGGGACCCCTTCCAATCCTCTAACTTCACTTATAAAACTAAATCTATAACTATGAACTACTACTACTTACACTAAATATATAACTATATAACTACAACACTATCTAAACCAGGAAGTAAAAGCTAGGGAGAGTGGAGAACAGCTATGCTGCGCTCCACAGTTCCAATGACCGTCATGGGCGGTAAGAAGGAACTGAGGGGGCGCTGGGTTGGCAGGGGTATATATCCAGCGCCATGAAGGCACCACTCCAGGGGGCTCCACAGCCGACCCACCGGGTGTTGCTAGGGTAAAAATTCTTCGACGATCGTGCACGCGGCGCGCACACCTAATTGGAATCGATATGAGCAAGCACTCGAAGAAGAACATCTGCATCTACCCTGACACTTGGGCCCATAACCATCATCTTCAACACAACCCTCCTTCTAGATTCTAACATCCAGGCTGTGTCTAAGTCTTCCTGCCTAAATCTATAAGATATGGCCTTTCCTATACAGCCACACAACTAAAACTCTTGTCTAGGATCTCATCATCTTACATCTCAATTTCTGCAACATCCTCTTCTTTGACCTTGTAAAATGCAGTCTTGCTCACTCATACCCATTCAAAACATTGCTGCAGGGATCATTTTCCTAGCTCATCACTTAGACCATGTCATCTCTCTCTTTGCATCCCTCCCATTTGCCATCACAGCAGCCGTAAGCTACTTGTCTTTACTTTTAAGACCCTTCATGTCCTATCCCCACTCTACCTATGTAACAGAATATACCCCTGTATTCACACCGCTACACACTGTTGTAATCATCTTTGTACAAGGTATGCCTTGTAAGGTATCATTTGAAAACTCATCATTTGCTGCTCACAATGGCCCTGATAAAACATGTGTGGCAACACTGTATGTGAAATTATAAGATTCCTCTGTATGACATTATTAACACATGTTCTAAACCCCACTGCCTTAGAATCATAGAATATCAGGGTTAGAAGGGCCCTCAGGAGGTCATCTAGTCCAATCCCCTGACAGATTTTTGCCACAGATCCCTAAATGGCCCCCTTAAGCATTGAACGTACAATCCTGGGTTTAGTAGGTCAATGCTCAAACCACTGAACTATCCCTTGGCCAGACAAAAAGCTGCCAAACAAGTCTGTGCTAAACAAAGGAATGTGTGCTTGCCTTAATTTGCATTTAAGTAGTAAACAGAGTTATCATGCAGGAAGGGAAAACAAAGGAAGCTCAATCAGGTGAAAAAAACAGCAGGGAACATCCTTTCACATAGACTGTCTCCTGGGTCTCAGCTGGAAATGTTTTTCAAGAGGGGGATCGAAACTATAAAAAGGAAGGACTAACACCCTAAAGTACCCCTCTCGCTCTCCTTGCCCATTGTATTCTCTGCACCTCAGAAGGCAAAGGAAACAGCTGTTGGATTCTGGGGGAGGCATCCTCACCCAAAGAGTTTGGTCAGTAATGTTGCTGGAAACATGTGGTGAGAAAAGTCACTCGAATCTAATATAGTTTGTTAAGTTAGGCATTAGAAAGTGTTTTATCTTTATTTTTCTTGTACCTGTTTCTGACTCTTATGCCTCATTATTTGCACTCACTTAAAACCTATCTCCTTGTAGTTAATGAGATTGTTTTATCTAATCCAGAGTGTTTAAATTAAGTGTCTGGGTAACTCCATTTAAGGTAATAAGCTGTAGAGGGCTGGGCAGCACAAATCACACATTTCTGGGGGAAAGTCTGGAACTGGGAGTGTGTTGGTGTCCCCATAGGTTGGGGGAGGCTGAGCCTCCGCAAACAGCTAGGTGTGGCCCCGCCCACACTCTGCCCCCAGTCCTCCTCCTGCTTCCCGCTCTGTGGGTGGCTCTTCCCCTGTACCATCATGGCCCCAGTTGGGGCTGGCGCTGGGGCCATGCTGCCTGCCCTCCTGGCGCTTGGGAGGCTGGGGCCACGCTGCCCAACCACCCAGTGCTCTGGGGCTGGGGAGGCTGAGGCCGCACTGCCCGGCCTCCCAACGTTTTGGGGCTGCGGAGGGGAGGGTTGTGACTGCACTGCCCGGCCTCCCAGCGCTCAGGGGACGGGGGGAGGGGCGCTATCCTGGGGCAGGGGCCAGCGGCCACAGTGGGGGGCGCTGGGGGTGCTAGCCTAGGGCAGGGGCCAGCAGCCGCAGTGGGGAGGGGGCCTGGGCTTTGGCAGGTGCAGAAGGGACGGGGCTGGGAGGCTAGTCTCCCCAAGCCAGCGATTCACCCACCACCGATGGGGGTCACCCTGCAGTATAACCAAGGCTGGTGAGAGCCAGGGTGTGATTGGCAGGCTGCAGTTAAACAAACACATCTTGAAGTGACCCGCATACTGGTGGCCGTTTGTGAGCACTCTGGGTTGGAAGCTACAGCAACAAGCCATTGCAAGGGCAGGTCACAGGGCAGGGGTGACAGCCCCGCACCGATCTGGATTGTACCCCATCTCTCATTCAATATCAAAATGTTAACTCCTGCCTCCCCTCTGTCAACGATGCCAGCCTTCATCACCTACCAGTTACATTTGCAAACCAGCACTTTGTGCGTTCTCCCAGGCTGCTCCTCACACATGGGAGAAGCTCCCCATAAACACCCACAAAACCCCCTGATTGTCCTCCTTCAAATCCTTCCTTAAAACTCTCCTTTGCTGTGATACCTACAAAAAAACTTGACAATGATTAGGCAGCTGGTGTAAGACCACTGTCTATCATGCTGATAAATATTGTCTCATTGTTTCTTTTGCTCCCCCATCTGTCCTCTATATTCACCTGTTTTCTGTTACTCAGACGGTAAACTCTTTGGGACCATCTTTTTGTTCTGTGTTTGTATAGTGCCTAGCAGATGGGGTCCTGGCCCATGACGGGGATTCCTAAGCTCTACTGAAATACAAAGAGTAATAACAATAATAAAGAACAAGGGATATTTAGGTTTAGGGAGTATTGATGCATGTGGCTAAATACATTTTGCTACATTTTTAAAATGCTCAGTTGGGAATATGTCTTAAGCTGCTTGAGGGAGCGTATTTACTCTTTGTCTAAATCTCAGGAGAATGCCTATATAATGCTGGTTATGAACGAACACTATTTTCACAATTTTTATATTGTTCATATCATTTGTTGCACTAGCCCTGGCTCCCCTGTTTACTGATCTGTGACATTATAAGATGGTAATACAGTTTCTTCACTCTGCCCCTGTTTCACTACGGATTATAAATGGCCAGCCCAAGTAAAGGACAGCACATATTGCCGTGCCCCAGGAGTCACCGTTCGGTCCTTGCTTTCTCTCCACTCCATGGGGGCAGCAAGCTTTGCCAGCCCTTTTCCTGGTGCAGCTTACTTCCTCCTCTGCACCAGCTCAGCGCCAATGGCTGCCTCTTTGAGGGAGACAGAGCCAAGATGCCACCCCCTCCCCACCCACCTGCACAGGAGAGGGAGTAGCAGCTTAGACTGCAGCTGCTCTCCCCCCACACAGTCTAGTGATGCACACAAGGGAGTAATGGCAGACACAGCTGGGCTCCTTGTGACTCAGAGTGCTCCTTGAAGTCCAGTGTCCAAAGTTTTAACAATACAGTAATCACTCCACAAAGAGGCTTCTATGGCATGATTGCCCTGTAGCCCAATCCTCAGCTGGGCTTTCCAGCAGTTCTCTCGGGGAATGCAAGTTTCAAGCTTTGTCAATATCCCCTCACCAGTGGAGAGCAAGTGCAACAGCAATCTGGGGTTTGCTGTGTGCCCAGTACCTTCCACCAGTATCTGGGGGAAAAAATTTCAAGATATGTGACAATAATATGTGACAGTGACAACAAATTCCACTGGCTAGTTAGCAGAAGCAAGCTCTCAGGGCCAAATTCAGAGGTGGAGTTAGATTCCTTGACACTAAATGAGACTGTCTTACATCTAAACTTCCTTAGCCCCACTTATACTAACTCGGCTGACATGGAAAGGGATTTATATTGCTGGAGAGCCAAAAGAAAGTTTAAGTTAGGCAAGGTAAAGTAGGCTGATAACACATCTGAAATTGGCCTTCAGCAAAAGGTAGAACATTATTAAGACTGACTCTACTGGTTGGAGTTAATGAACAGTTGGACTAACGTGGCTTGAAGGTATCAGCCTTTGCTCAGTTATAAAACTTTAACCTTCAGGTATCAGCACTATTAATTAAAATGGATGAAACTAGAAGGTCTTTGTGAAGTAAATTTTTATTAACATGGCCTAGGGTTAAGTGTGGTATGAAAAAGGTGTCTACAATGCTTCAAAGGATTTCCTACCCCACACTAACAAAAATCTAATAGATCAACAAGGTCAGCAGACAAATTAGTAGGATTTGAGTGAATGTCATTATTGAAGAGTTAGTCACTCACCAAAAGTCTTTTTCCATAGCAAGTTAAAAGTTCAGCCTTATCACTTCTTCATATACATAGTCTTGGGGAAAGTCTTCCTTTTACACAATCTTTCTGTAAATCCACAGAGGGTGACAGCCAAGCAGCACCCAAGACACAGCAGAAAGCTTGGCCCATGGAATTAGGCAAAACAGTTCATGATCCAAGCAAACTGGACATTTGGGGGCAGTGTTTTATACCAATAGATTCTATCTACTTGGGGAATGCAGAGGTAAGAGCGTTGTGGAATATGACGTGTGTTTGGTGTCCTTAGACTTGAGTACTATTGAAACTGGGCAGTTAAGCTGCCAGGTCTGGGAGTTAATAGAAAGCCTCTGTGTTATGTAATGAAAGAGCTTGTTTCTGCACTTTACACTGATACAATTCCAGCAAGTACAATAGGGTTCCTTCCGATTTACACCACAGTGAGCAGAGAACAAGGCCCTATATCTTTCTTTATCTTCATGGACACTGTGTGCAAGATTCTTGTTCACATTTCAAAGGGCTTGTTGTGTAATAAACATTAATATACAGAGTAGTAATTGTTGCACTACTTATATAAGGATGGTTGCATGAGCAGTTACACACACCGCATTGTTGCCAAGTCCACTAGTCAGATCTTGCTTCTGCTAAGTCTTGTTGCAGATTCCATCACTCTGTACAGCAGGATAAATTACATTTGGAGCAGTAGGATGTCATTCTTCTCACATACAGAAGTGATAAATGAGGACTTGCATTGTGTTCCTTTGGCCTGGGAAGCAGACACCAGCTTGTGTGGGGTTTAGCTGGAAAGAAAAGTAAAGAAAATAATTTGTCTACCAAACCATCAACTTGCGACTACAACCATCATGACCCAGGAGACATATTGGTAAGTGTATAATGGCATAGTGTTGGTAGCCAGAAGCAAGGTCCATGTATATTTACTGTTTTGGGGTAGGTTTCTTTCTGGTTTTGCATGAAAATTTTTGAAAGGTTTCCTGATGTGGAACAAAACCAAATATCAAACCCTAGAAATGTTTTATGAAATTGAATTCTTGTGCCCAGGAATAATCTCCACTCACTCTTGCACTGGAATTCAACAACTTTGCATATCACCACACCCTGCTGAAACTCATTGCCACATTATGGCCTTGATCCTGCCAGTCTTTGTGCTGTGCGCCTTGCCTCATTCAAGCAGCCATGACAGTTGCAATCCACTGAGCCTTTTGATTTAACAGTCCTCAAAGTAAAATGCTAGGAGGCTGGTCTCTGGGTTTTGCAATAGGGTCCTTGATTCTGGAATTCAATTCCCTTGCCAGTGTGCCATAGCCTAAGTATGTTCCCTTTAAGAGCATGGTTCAAAGTCCATCTCTTCCCTCAGGCTTTTTCCAGAGGAGACTGGAAGAAGTTGGGTGGATGAATCTCAAAGTATAACTGAGGGCCTGTATTTCTAATTTTTTTACATTGTAATTTATTTTACTTTTGATTTAAGAAACATATTTTATACTTTTGTTTTAAGAAGTCATAATGTGCTATAGTGGTGTATTAAATTGTATTCATGCCCCTGGAGACATTTTGTAATTAAGTGCATTTTATAAATAAGATTTTAAGCTCCTTGTGTCAGAGACCATGTCATGGGGTCCATTCACCACGGTCGCACCTCCTGCTAGCTGTCATAGGGATTAGCTCTGCCAGTTGGTGCACCCTCTTCAGGTGGTGCCTCTCCTGTCGTCCTCGTACCCTGCAGACCCGCCTCACTCCAGGAACTGCAGCATCCACTTCATCCCTCAGCCCTCCAGCCAGGTCACCATCTGAGTTTCCCCCTTCTGGGGTTACCCAAAGTATTTCTATGCCAACAGTCCCAGGATGTCTTCTCCTGTGCTGGCCTGGTAATGCCACTTCCCCAGTGGCCAGCCTGGGCCCACCCTCTGTTCCAGGTTCCAGTCCAGGGACCCTCAGCTCAGCAGTTCTGGGCTTTACCCTCTCATCCCTCACTGCTCCTTCCCTGAACTGCTTCCTACTCTCCCTGGACTCCCCACCCTTTTCTGGGAGTACACCTCTACCTCGATATAACGCTACCCGATATAACACGAATTCGGATATAACGCAGTAAAGCAGTGCTCCGAGGGGGCGGGGCTGCGCACTCCAGTGGATCAAAGCAAGTTCGATATAACGTGGTTTCACCTATAACGCAGTAAGATTTTTTGGCTCCTGAGGACAGCATTATATCGAGGTAGAGGTGTACCAGCTCCAAACCAGCTCCTTCCTCCCAGGGAGTGACTGCCCTTTTCCCCAGCAGCCCTGTCTGTTCTCAGCTCCTGGGCTTTATAGGCCTATTCCTGCCCAAGTGAGCCTCCTTTAATCAACTCTCTGCTCCCTGGCTACTCCTTCCAGTGCAGCCTGGGCAATTAATTGGCCTACTTGGCCACCTTAACCCCTTCTAATCCTGTGTGGGGTGAACACCCCATCACAGACCATCTTTTTGTTCTGTGTTTGCACAGCACGTAGTACAATGGGAGCCAAGTCCATGACTGGGGTTCCTATATGCTACCACAACACAAATAATAAATGGATATAAAGTAGTGTGATTTCTCTAAGTGTAGTCTCTATGATAGTGCTAATAATACTTTCTGTGGAGTGGTGATACTAGGCAACATTCCACATTAGTGAATTGAATATACTTGTCCATTCGTGTCATGACTTATTAACCCTATGGGGTGGTTATAATACAGCCTCACCACATCCACTGCTGACTTAGTTACAGCACTGCACTATAGCTTTCATTCTGCATGTTCTTGGGCTGTGCACAGAAGCATTTATTTGGGGGTGGGGAGGCGTGCATTGAATTCAGTAGGATTGTGTTTTGTTGCAGGTATGAAGGGAGATTAATTCAGGACTGCCAGTCTAGACATATTTTAACCTCTGCTATCTAAACACATTGTGCTTGATTCTCGTTTACACTAAGGCCCCTTTACACTTCTCTGGCTGTGTAAGAGGGCCTTCAGCTAGGTATAAATTACATTTACACTCAGTTTAAGGCCCATCTATTTTGCAGACTAATATAGAGGGTCCTTAATGCAAATGAGAATCAGGTCCATTGGGCATAGATTTTGTTTTGCCATCTTGTAACAGTGAACATCAAGAGTTGTACCTAGAACTCACCATTACAATTTTTCACACGTTTTCTTTGTGTGTATATATGTATATCTTCTCTGTTGTAGCACACTCCCTCCTCCAAACAGCTACCATAGGCCTATAACCTGCAATAACACACAGTTTAACAATACATCAAACACTGTTTAAATGGAAACGTTACAGAAGAATAAGTTCAATTAATAAGTTAATTGGCAATTTAGCACAGTGAAAACTGGGTTCTGCTCTCACAGGTCCTGCAGGTTAAGTTTTTCTTTTTCTTTTCTTTTTTTTTATAAGAAAACCTGAGTTAGATGAACACTCTCCAACCTTTGCTGTTACTGTTGCTCTTCCACCACCTTGCTCCCCACCTCAACCTCATGTCAATTCATTTTCAATAACATTGGAGTACAGATCTCACAAGAGGTTGTGCCTGTATTTTTATTAGCTGTATTAGTGTTCATTTTGAACTCAGTGGCGGGTGACCACATAACATGAAGCATTTTTGCCGTCTCTTTTCTTTCTGTATGTTTCTCATAAGCAGAAATGAGACACTGAAAAACTAAGGCCACCGTTTTCTGAAGAACGCCCCAATGTAAATCGTAACTACTGAGTGGAGAGATACAGTCCCATAAGGAGGCTCCAACAGCTGAGGCTCTGGATGCCTATTTCCTTCTTCTCCACTTCCACTGAGACAACTGTTGTGAAAAAACTAAAGAGCTGCTGTGGAGAAGGCAAGAACTGGAAACACACATCTGATGCCAGCTGCAATTGCCCACTGAGAAGTCTTACACTGTATGCCAAAGCCAAAATCCAGGGGGGAAGGAAGAGAACAGGACTTCTGAAAGAGGACTCTGCTCTCTCCTTCCATGTCCTCCTCATCCTGAATGACCAGAGAGATCAGGGAGATCCCTGGTCACTCAATAACAGACCTGAAAGTGGCAATTCTTCAACAAAAAAACTTCAAAAACAGACTCCAATGTGAAACTGCAGAACTGGAATTAATTTGCAAACTGGACACCATCAGATTAGGCCTGAATAAAGACTGGGAGTGGTTGGGTCATTACAAAACCTAAACCTAATTTCCCCAATACTAATTTCCCCCTACTGTTACTCACACCTTCTTGTCAACTGTCTGAAATGGGCCACTCTCATTACCACTTCAAAAGTTATTTTTCCTCCCGTGGTATCCTGCTGTCAATTGAATTGTCTCGTTAGACTGACCTCACACTTGGTAAGGCAACTCCCATCTTTTCATGTATTTATACCTGCTCCTGTATTTTACACTCCATGCATCTGATGAAGTGGGTTTTAGCCCACGAAAGCTTATGCCCAAATAAATTTGTTAGTCTCCAAGGTGCCACAAGGACTTCTTGTTGTTTTTGCTGATACAGACTAACACGGCTACCCCTTTGAAACCTGTCACCAGAGAAAGGCAGTTATTTTAGCAAAATTTCAGTGACTTCCATATTGCTATATATATGAGAGCAACCCAATTGTTATGAGAGCAACCGAATTGTTCAACATGCCACCCTCCTTTTGAAGTCAATGGGAATTTTGCATTTGACGAGACTTCAGTACTGAATTCGATTGGCCTCATTTTCAAAATGCAGAGTACTCACAGTTCCCTTTGACTTCAGTGGAAGTCACAGGTGCTCAGTGCCTCTGAAAAACAGGCCATATCCTGAATATTCTGAATCTTTGCTAGTATTTTGATGGTGCCTGCAAGTACTTGAGTGTCTATGGTATTTTAATACCCATTCATCTCTATTAATATATACCAAGCTGTGTATGTATGTGTGTAATTACATACATACATGTATATATTTGCCGCTGACTATATATATAGGGCCCTTTGTTTTCAGTTTTTATTTTATTTAATTTTTCCCAGGAATTTATCGGTGTTTATTACTACAACAAAAACAGCTGAAAAAAAGGTACAAACAACTATTAATTATTCTGGGTAAATATCGGGGTTTATTTTGGTGGATGTGGTGAAATGGGTATGTGGTGGGCATGAGATTCATCAGTACGTTCAGAAGTGCAGACACTTCAGAGCTCCCATGCGTGCCTGTTTGTTTATTGTGTGTATCTTCTAGACCAATACATAGCCTTACTTCAACAGGCAGCTTTGCATATACACACAGACTAATGTATTATCATAATACATATAGCTCATGTGTTTTCCTAATAAAACAATTTATTTTTATATATTTGAATTATGCAAAAGTAGGGTGAAAATCAGAAAAAAAACAAATAATACTTTTTGTAAACCCAGGGATTTTTTTGATAAAAATCAGTTTAAACTGAAAACGAAGGAGTTTATATATATACAATTTCATGATCAAGAGACTGTAGCAGAAACAGACATAATATGTTTCTATACATTTTTGGCAAAAATTCCATTCAGTATACAAGGCTGTACTTTCCTTACTATTTTAGTGAAACTGTTCACTAGAACTTTATTAAAGTAACAGATCTACTTAGGCTGGAATTGAAATGTTTGCCTTCAGTTTATAGAAGGAGAATCTTGAAACACTGGATGACTTCATCATGTCTTAGCTGCAGATGTTCAGTGCTAACCTTCAAACTGAGACCGCTGAATTAGCATATAATGTTTTCTACTGACATTTGTGTCAGGATGCATTGTTTATAGAAACAAAAGTCAGTGTTCCAGATACATCAAAATATCTGCCTTGGTTATGTATACCATTTGTAAGTCATAGTGAAAAATCTAAATTAGCTCTAAAAAGTAAACAATCATGTCTGAATCAAAAGTGAATGGCTAAAATAAGACCTTCCTTTTTTTTATTAATGTTATTATTAGAGCATGTTGTTTCCACTGTTTTCCCTGTTCTCCACTGATTTTTAATATATGGTAATGAAAAGCTCAGTTGTTGCTTTCTCACAGACCCCAAGAAATGGGTAGTACATGGTTGCTCAAACACTGGAGCAGACCAGAGATTAGACTGTGATTCACAGAGATTCAGTCTTTCCAGGGTCAGTAATCTGCACCAGCCCTATACTTGGCACAAAGTTCAGCTGCACTAGAGGACTGGTGCCTTCTAGCGGGCAGAGCAAAGGTGCCTTCCCATTCCCCACCCCCCTGTACAGGATTGAGATTAGCAACCCCATAGAGGCTACCACCCTCTCTGCTATCTGCAATAAGTGTAGTCGTGTAAGGGAGTCAGCAGGTATCTGACAACCCCCTTAATTCTCTGCATCAGCAGATAGGGTCACAAATGTGTCCAAAGGAAGTGTATTTCCCATGTGTTCAGAGATTTATATTAGGTTGGAATTATAGAGAAGTTCTATACACATTTATACACTACTGTTACTGTTCTTTTTTATTAAAGGAAGCATTTATCTTATCACACTGCTATTAGCTCACTATGATATTACAAGGTAGTACTGCACTTCTCCAACTTGGAGACCCACAGCTTGGGAACCACTGTTAGAATCATAGAATCATGTTGTCAAAGAAGAAAATATAGCACACGTTGAAAATGGGCAACTTGATAATATAGGGTCAGATTCTGATGCCCTTACCCATGTTGAGTGGCCCCATTGATTTCAATGGGATTATTATTATCATTTGTGGAGTAAAGTACTATTCACTATGAGTAAGGATATCAGAGCTTGGCAGACAATGACTGTAATTATAGAGTAGTTACACTGTGTGTATGCTATTTGTTCACTAATTATTGCTAAATCACATGGGCCAGATTCTGCCACTTTTACTCCCATTATCACCTTACTCTACAGGAGTCCTATTCAATTAAATGGGATTATTTTTGCAATGTCCATGAGAAAGGATATCAGATTCTGGACCATTACTGGCAGGTTTAATACATGACTGAACAATTTATTATTACGCTTTGTTTTATACTAAATCCAGGTGTTTTTAGAATCCATCTACATTAATTTTATTATATTTACACGGCAACTACTATCAGGCATGTAGTTAGCCCTGTTATGAGATTTAGCAATGACTGCTGTCATTAAAAAGCCTAAGCAATAGTGTAATTACACTGTAATTGCAGTGTAACTGCAGTATAATTGCAGTCACTGTGTTATAAAATGTAAGTACAACTTAGCATAACCAGATCAAAGGGGATCTGACAAATGCTTCCTTTCAATGGAAACTACTGTCCATGAGAAGAGGATTTTTTTTTTTTTAAATCACAAAGTCACTGGCTTACTAACCTTTTATCTAGGTTATGATTGCCACAACCTGATACAAAATATAAAAGTTCATCACATAAGCTAATAAAACCAAAGATGATTAAACATACATATTCTTAAACTGTATGGAATTTTTTACATGTTCATGTGAGTATTTATTGGCCTAGGAGAGTAGGAAAGGTTGAACAAGCCCAAGGATGGACCAGGACATAATCATCTGTCCTGAAAACAGAGGCTAAAGCTAACCATGTCTTGTAACACATGCCAGCAATACCAAGCTGAGAGGGTGGCCTCACTCTCTGGAAGGAACATACAGAGAGGAAGCAGGTTTAAGAACCAGGCTATATTGACAAAGGGATCTTAGGACTGAGGCAGAGAAGACCTAAGGTTTATCTGGGAACGGAATCCTAGGAGCAGCCAGCCTGGGAAGGAAGATTGGACTGTACTTTATTGTCTTATTGTTTATTTGTTTGTTAAAGGCACATCCCAGAAAGGGAGTGAGTTTTGCCTTATACAGCATATGTAGACTTTCTCTTAGAACATGCAGAAAAATCATTTACTCACAGGAAGGCTTGGGGGGGAGGGTTGAGAGTGAACTGTTGTTTGGTTTTCTGTTAGGCAGACAATGTGATTTTATTTTTTTACCCACAAAAATGTCTCTCTGCTGCCAACACCAACAGGATAATTCTCAGCTTTTTCATTTTCATTTTTTTATCATAGTTCTAGAAAAACACAGACACACATCACAATACCATCTTTAAAGTACCAAAGTAGCTTCCTTTAAAAAAACAAAATTAGTGTATTAAATTAAACTTTGTAATTTACCAAATAAAACCAAAAAAACCCCAAAGAGATGTATGAAATCAACCAAAAAGAACAAGGAAATGTGACAAGACTTTTCTTAAATAAACAAAGAGAATACTAAAAAAAAAAGAGGCAAAGAGATGTAATGGTAAAACTTAGAACCAAAAGAGCCTAACTTCCCTTTGATTCTAAACTTAGCTCAGTCAGTGGCCCACCGTGCAGATGACTCACCGACTTCCTTGGACTTACATCATCCCTCTTATAAAACTTGTTAAAGAAAGACGTCACTGTAAATTAGATGTTGTATCTAAGTTTAGCTATGGCCAGTACAGAAATATTTTAACTTATATCAGTTTCTAACATTTGTCTAATGATAGATAGATAGATAGATAGAGAATTAGAATATATACATAAAGAGAGAAATTTTTTTCCTTTTACCATTTTTGTAGTTTAACTCAAATATATTGTTATTTTGNGAATATATACATAAAGAGAGAGAAATTTTTTTCCTTTTACCATTTTTGTAGTTTAACTCAAATATATTGTTATTTTGCTGGTGAGATAATTCACAACTGATTAAAAGTTTGACCATTTTTAGAGACATCTAATTCCTACACCACCCAAGCACTTTCTCTGTCCATGATGTTTCAGTCCAAAGGAGTGGTGGGGGTAGAGGGAGTGGTTTTATGTATATAACATACATAACGGTTATCTCTTATGACACTAATCTTCACTCCTGAGGGAAAGACAATGTAGCTCACTCAGAGCTACACCACTGAAAAATAACCTCTCTTCTTACCAGGAAGATGAATGTCAGAACAGAGCTCAGTCACAGTTTCGGTCTAATCTGTCCATAACTGGTAGTAGAGTGCCACGGGAGCACCACTATAGTTAAGGTTAAGTCAAGATATCTCTTTAAAGGTCCTCTAAAATTGACATGGAGAGTCAGATTTCTTTGAAATTTAGTGAGCCTCAGGCAGGTGCAAGAGGGTTAATGACCCAAATTTGGAGTAACTTGAGCCAGGGTTTCCAGAGATATAAGCCTGGGGAAAATAGCTATTTTTGTAAAAATTTCTAGGAGGGTGGGTTGGTTAAGGAGACCTAGAGATCAAACGATTGATGTGAAGTGGGTCAAAATGGTCTCAGTCTCTTCAATTGTACCCAAGGTAGTACATGGCACCCACTAAATCTTTGGAGGATCCAATCTGAGAACAGCATTTAAGAAAATGTATGGTTTTACACTGCACGTGTGCCAATAGAGACATAGGGCTAGAAGGTTTCCATTCCAGCCACTGTGTATGCTTTATAGTTCAACTCTTGTAAGGGCTCTACAATGTGAACCATTAATGGGATTGTTTTAAAACTTGGTGAGCCTCATGAGGGAGCAGGGTCGAGTTAGGGACTCAAATTTGGGGTCATTTAACCAAGGGGTTCCTGAGTTAAAAGTCCCCCCAAAATGGTTTCCTTCTGCTGCCTTCTACTGTCAAACTGAGGGAGTATAATGAATAGATGAATCACAGACCTCTGGACTGCTGTGAAGTCACCCTTCAATTTACATAACTAAAGATAAGTTAATCATAAGCCACCACCTAAGACAAAATGGCAGAAGGTTGCTACAATTTGTGAGACAGAGGTGGCAGTTTTGTTTTGGAGGGAATGTAATCAAAGTATTTGGTGGGGGTGGGAATTAGACAAGTGGCTTTTTCCAGCGGGGGTGGGTGATTAGGCAGTAGATGAGTGGAGTAATGCGGGGAGGGGGAAATTGGGACTGCAACGAGGGGAGATGTGTTATGAGAAGGGGGATGGTAGGGGAGGTGAGAGAGGTTTTGTGCTCCAGTGAGGAAAGCAGAGCACCCCCCAGATCTGCCCAGTGCACCTCAACCACCTTGCCCCCAACCTGCCTCCACCACTCAGCTCTGCTAGTATACCCCCAACCCCCAGCCAACCTGCACCCCAACCTTCCTGCATTCCAATGCTATTCCACTGTAACATAGTTGTCCTTCGCTCCAGGTGCTGCATTTGAGTCAGGTTATAGGAGGGGGTAAGCAATGGCAATAAAAATGTTTGTATACCAGGGAGTGAAGACTTCAAGGAGTTGTGTTCCCTGCTTGCTGTGGGGAGGCCTAGGCACAGTCGTGGGGAGGGGGCTGGGTTAGAGGGGTAAATGCACTGAATAGGTCAGGGACATGGCTCAGAAGGCATACTGAAGCATGGATGGTGGGGCACAGCTGATGTGGGGGTGGGAGGGGCTGCTGGCTCAGTTTGCTAATGGTGGGACATGATACAAACAACTGCCTAAATGACTACTAAACATGTCTTCTCTTGTTCAAAAAAACCAACAGGAAATTAAATGGCAAAAAACTCCATTAATGCAGAGTTAAGGTTGGTTGGTCATTCCAAAATTCAAAGGTCTGAAAACCAGGAAATGCACAGTTAAGATTGCCCATGCAACCTTAACTCTGCCCTCTTTTCAACAATGTCCCAGTATGTCCCATTAACATGCAGTCTTTTATTCTGCCAACCACACAGTTGCTGACGTATACAAGCTCTTCACCTCTGTTTACAACCCATTCACTCTTACCCAAAGGATTCCATCTAACACTACTAAAGGACAAAAAGGGAAAAAATTGCCCACAACACCTTCCTTCTGGTCCCCTGGAGCTGGCAGTAGCCAATGGGAATTATTTGCATACACTCCAGGTGCAGTCAACATGTTAGGTGTATCTACAGTAAATGGTGGAGGCAGTAGTTGGGCCTTCTTGGTAAAGGTGTGTTTGTGACAGGAGGACATGTGGGGATTACTTTGAGATGTGTGACAGAGCTGGGATTATGGCATGAGGAGCTCTATCTTTTGCACCCTCTAACATGCGTGAGCAAAGGGAAGAGCTGCAGGATCCAGGATGCATCATTTCTATGCAGACTTGTGTGCTCTGTATAATTATCAGGGCACAGGGGAGTAGCAAACTGGGATATGAGAGCAGCATAAGCATTTATCTGCATGCACTCCAGGTAAAGCAAGTGTGGTCAGTATCAGGTGGAGGCAGTAGTTAGCTCTGCTTGGTGGAGGTGGGTTTGCAAGATCAGGGGTTTACCTTGGGGTGAGTGACAGAGCTGTGACTGTGAGATGAAGAGATCTATGTTTCACACCCTCACATCTGTGAGGAAAGGGATGATGTGCATGTGTATCTTCAGCATGCAGTATGAGTATGCATCCTTTCTATGCAGAATTGTGTACGTTATGTCAATAGCAAGGCATAGGCCTTTTATTATAAAGGATAAAGTCAGCAGTTAGGTGGAGTATGGAGGATTTTAATATTTTCATGATGGTTAAATGGAAGTGACATGATACCCTATAAGTGTAATGCAGTTGTGAAGGCAGTGAAGTGGTCCTTCAATTGTATGTGTGTGGTTTTCTTTCTGGGGAGCTGGGCAAGTGTATGAGTGGATGCCATAATTTGCAACCCCTGCATTTTATAGTGCCAAGGGCCAGTGTGAGAGTATATGCTATGTGAATAGTGAGGCATTGCTGGAAGAAGGCAAGAAGAAGGTGGTGTGCGCAACTATCTCCCCCCCCCCCACCCACCCACACACACACACATTTAATAGTGTTTGATGGAATCTAGTGGATCAGAGTGAATGGGCTATAAAAGACAGTGAAGAGCTTGTACATTTCAGCAACTGTGGGGTTGGCAGCATAAAGGTATGTGTGTTACCAGGGTGTATTGGGGCATTGCTGAAAGAGGGCAGAGTTAAGGTTGCATGGGCATCCTTAATTGTGCATATCCTGGTTTTCATATGTTTGAGTTTTGCTCAACTCATCATTCTGTGAGGGGACGTCAAACCAACAACCAGCCATAACTTTGCATTAATGTAGCTTTTTACCATTGAATATAGTTAGATCTGTTAGTCAAGTCTTGAAAACATACATTTAACATGGAGAACTATTTCTCCCATCTGTCTTCTCCACATGCAAAATTAAATCCTGAATCCACTTTGCAGTCAGAAGGTGCATGCTAGCCCTACAAAAATAGACAGCATATTACGTTGACCAATCCTTGGGACATGAGGTAAAAGGAGTAGAAGGAATACGTTCCCAGGCCATGGTCAAGGACCAGGACCTTCAGAGCCGCCCCAGACAGGAGTGATAAGTAGAGAACTTATGTTCATTAATTCCCTTCCCCTTAACACCCCTGTGCAAACCTTGGGTCCATCTTTCCCCACAGATGGCTCCAGTGGGGAGGAGAGTCAGGATAAGACCCAGATTCCTATAGTCTGAGAGTATCAGTGGGAAAAGGGGAGGTGAGGGGTCGTCTCTCTCTTTGCTGCTGAATCTTCAGCCTCAAAAGGACCCTCTTCTCTTCCTGGCTAACGTTTCCATTTTGAAGATGTCAGCTGTGAGATCTGCATTCATGGTGAATAGACACTTTCATATGTCGTGTAGCTATGTAATAGTAGGAAATCTTCCATGGTTTATTTTATGGACATAATAAAGTCTTAATAGCATGAGACCTTAATACAGCATTTTGCCATTAAATTGTTGCAGAAAGTTAGGCTATTTTTGTATCCACATTATGGAGAGTACATCTTAGTGACATGGAAATGAATGAGGTTCTATTACATTGGGCTATCTGAAGTAATAAGTAACTTGTTTCATAACCTGAAGTCAAGACAGGGCTGTTATTCACTTAAAGAAATTATACTGTTACAGAGATGGATACAAATATCTATCTGAGATAATGCTTAAATGTCTATCAAAAGGGTGCCTGTATACCACAGTAGGTAACAATAATGTTTATATAAACTTCAAACACAGAACACCAGTCTTCATTACTATCTTTATGGTTCTTAAAGTTCTTTGTTCAAAATTAAATCTGTTTTTTAGGTCCAGACAAACCTCTCAACAAAACTAATTGTTGCCAAAGATTTTGTAATCTTTGTTGTGACTTAACATTTCAGTTGGTTGCCTGTATAGGGCCATGTGCTGTTTGCCATCTACATGTAAATAGTCCCACTGATGTCCATGAGCCAAACTCAACCCTGGCAAAAGCATTCACCACTCAAGCTGACTTCACATGTTATTTCGGTGTGAGTGGTACCTTGCCGAATTTTGTCTAAGAGGACTGCTCATGTAAAATTAACATGATGTGGGCCACACTTAAGCACATGCCAAGAAAGTCAGTTTATTTTCTGTGTCACTTGCTCCCCTGTTTCTCTCTGCCATAGTATTCCCACTAAGGGCCCAGTGTTACACTCTTAAGTATAATGGGCCAAATCTATCCCTGGTGTACATCAGTAGAGATACATCAGAGAGGAATTTGACCCATTGGTTACTACCATATACGCAACTGTTCCCATTGATTTCAGTGGGACTGTTCACAGAGTAAGATGCTATCGGTCTGAGAAAGGGTGATTAAAGCAGGTGCTAAATAATAAAGTTTGTAGATAGTACAAAAATTGAAGTGGTAAATAATGACTTGGACAAGTCAATTCTGCAGTGCAATCTGGATTGCATGGACAACAGGGGCTTTAATAGAGCTAGGAACCGAGACTGTAGGTCTACTGATAGAAATTATAGAATCATAGAATATCAGGGTTGGAAGAAACACCAGGAGGTCATCTAGTCCAATCCCCTGCTCAAAGCAGGACTAACATAAACTAAATCATCCCAGCCAGGGCTTTGTCAAGCCGGGCCTTAAAAACCTCTAAGGATGGAGATTCCACCACCTCCCTAGATAACCCATCCAGTGCTTCACCACCCTCCTAGTGAAATAGTGTTTACTAATATCCAACCTAGACCTCCCCCACTGCAACTTGAGACCATTGCTTCTTGTTCTGTCATCTGCCACCACTGAGAACAGTCTAGCTCCATCCTCATTGGACCCTCCTTCAGGTAGTTAAAGGAGAGTGGGCCCTGTATTTTTGAAAGCAGTGACTCAAAAGGATTTAGGTGTCATGGTCGATAACCAATTGAAGATGAGCTCCCAGCATGATGTGGTGGCCAAAAAGAGCAAATGTGATGCTTGACTGTACAAGCAGGAGATTATCAAGTAGGTAGGTGGGTACTGCCTTTGTATATGGCATTAGTGTGACCATTACTGAATAGTGTGTCCAGTTCTGACGTCCACACTTTGAAAAGGATGTTGATAAGTTTGCAAGTATTCAGAAAAGAGCTACAAGAATGATTTGAGGTCTGGAAAGCCTGCCTTACAGTGAGAGGCTAAATAATCTCAATCTATTTATCAGAAAGCAGCGGTTAAGTGGTGATTTGATCATGATCTGCAAGTACCTACATGAAGATTTCTGATTGCAAAGGGTCTTTAATCTAGCAGACAAAAGCATAACAACATCCCATACCTGGCAGCTGAAGCTAGACTAACTCAGACTAGAAATAAGGCTCAATTTTTTAACAGTTGGAACAACTTACCCTCGAATATAATAGATTCTCCATCACTTAAAATCTTTAAATCAAAACTGGCTACCCTTCTAAAAGACATGATATAGCTCAATCTGAAGTCAAGGGCTTGATACAGGAATCACTTGGTGAAAGTCTATGGCCTTTGTCATTCATTGATAATAGTCCCTTCTGGCCTTAAAATCATGAAAATAATTACTTAGGTGTATTTGCACTTTTGGGGAGGGACCCTGCAGTTCTTGCTCAGATGAAACTTTCACTTGCGATTTTTACTGGGAGTTTTGCCTGAAGAAGCCTGCATGATGAAGCCTAAAATATTTAATTCCTGAAATTTAGTTCTGAAGTTGCCTGGTAGCCATCAAAGAATAGTTGCTGCAGATTTCAAATTCTTCCTGAACCTTAGACAAAAACATGTAAGTTCTACAGGTAAACTTGAACTTTAGAGAATGTTCAAGACTAAACATGGAAACAGCTTCCAAAACCATGGGGAACAAATTTCAGCACTTTCAAAAGCAGGCCCTAATCTGATAGCTCTCAGAAGTCAGAAAGGAGTTCTGCTGCTTTAAAATAATACTGTTGTCTGGGCTCTGGAGAACAACTAGGAGGTTTGAGCTGTGCTTCCAGGTGCACTCAATTCCTAAGATTTGCAGGTGTTTACAGTGTTATTTGCAATCAGAAACTTTATATTGTATGCCAGATCTCCATAGAAGTTTTCTGGTGAGAAATATATTGGGCCATAATCATCTCTAGTGTAACTCTGCTGAAGGTAATAGAGTTATACTAGGGATGATTTTGTTCCAGTGTACTCAGCACTCTGCTAAATGGGAATTTGAGGAAGCCATGGACTGTCAATAGTGCACTTTAATCTTTACAATCCAGGGTCCCAGAACTATATCCTACTTATTATTCCTGCTTTTTTTCTCCATGTCTATATCTCAGGGGTCGGCAACCTTTCAGAAGTGCTGTGCCGAGTCTTCATTTATTCACTCTAATTTAAGGTTTCGCGTGCCAGTAATACATTTTAATGTTTTTAGAAGGTCTCTTTCTATAAGTCTATAATATATAACTAAACTATTATTGTATGTAAAGTAAATAAGGTTTTTAAAATGTTTAAGAAGCTTCATTTAAAATTAAATTAAAATGCAGAGCCCCCTGGACCGGTGGCCAGGACCCGGGCAGTGTGAGTGCCACGGAAAATCAGCTCGCGTGCCACCTTCGGCACACGTGCCATAGGTTGCCTACCCCTGCTATATCTTTTAAGTGTCTAAAGTTTAACGAGCTTTTACAATACAAAGAATTTGCACAAAACCCATCATTCATAAGTATTGTGTAATATTATACAAGTGTATTTTTAATATTTATGTTTAAATTATTGGGTTGAGCTTCTTAATGTAGCAATCCTTGTTTTGACAGACATCCTTGGATGCATATCATTTAAGACTATCCATCACTTTCTTCACATCTTAAACTAGGATTGATGCCACGTTGAGTGAGATGGTGGTTTTTAATTTCCCAAATTTCACCTTCCAAGCTACTATACCTAAAAGATCTTAACTTTATTACTGTTTTCCAGTGCAGACTGCCTTTGGGAAACAGTGGTTTCATTCGCTTTCTCTATCAGTTTGAGAAACCAATTTCATAAACTACATTTTCCTTTGCATTTCTGTCCCTGACCTATGACTGAGATCTGAAAAAAATCATACTTGTAGCCATTCCTCATGCTAGAATATTGACACTACCATCTTGTCTGCATTATCTCAGTATTTCCTGTTTATTAGTGACATGTTGTTGCCTAAACTAACCTGTAAACTGAGTAAAACTGACACTGGGCACAGAGGATCTAAGAAATCTTTTATAGGCACTGGCTTTGTGGTTAAAAAAATAAAAAATCTTGGAGATTTATTTTAAAATTTTGCTGGGAATTTGTAATATATTCCTGTGGCTTAATCTTTTTATTTAAGTGCCCCTTCTGAGGTTTGAACAGCACATTTGTGTGTTCTCAGAAAGAACAATTTAGTTTAAACTAAATTGCTGGGCCTTTCCCAAAATATTTAAGTACAGTCATAGAAATGTAGAACTGGAAGGGACCTCAATAGGTCCCTGAGCTACTATAGCAATAATGATCATAGGCATGTACAAAGTGATGTCAGTATTTTCCAGTTATTCTTGAAATGTTTAACTGAAGATTTCCCTGTAGAATTTTCTGACATGGACTTTGTACTGACAAACCAGCCTGCAAATACCATTTTTTTTATATAGCTACCAGATACATTTCTATTTAAGAAACCTAATTAACTCTTCATGTGCTACAGTATACCTATTTTTGTACAGCCAAGTTTTCACTTGGTATAATTTAAACCCAGTACAAGGGTGTGGCCCTCCCCCAAGACAAGTAATATTACAAAGTATACTTTTGTGTACCAGAATGTTCATTGTAGGACTTTAGATGAAAGTTCCATTAAGCTTTTCCTGTTTGGCAAGTATAAGCAATTCCTAAGTATAGGAATTGTTACAATACTGGGGAGACTATTCTAGGATATTGATTGTTTTTTGTCTGTAAATTTTAGGAAAGCTTATTTATCTAGTGTGCATGAAGCTTGATTTTTCTACTTCAGTAATTACCTTTTAGTCTACTTGAATATAGAAATAACCCATCAATAAAAGATTAGAGGACATCTGATGAAAATATGTGGAGGCTTAGTAAAAAAAAAAAAAAAGATATTCCAGACATAAAAAATGTTAGAAAATATTGTTTAAATTTAAACTAATTAAATAGATTTTAAATGAAATACAGCTTTCACTGTTAAGTGCTAGATTTCTCCCCCAAACATTAGACAAAGTTGCATTGTTTACAAAAATTTATTAATACAAACTTTACACACTTTATATAACAGTTATCAAAGTCCTAGTTATATATATCATGTGTGTAATAATACTTTAAGTTATTTTTATATTCAGTTGCACACAAAATAAGATCTGCAAGACTAACATCTACCTAAATTATCACTGTATCTCAAATCTGCTCCGTTTTAGTAAGGCTGTTGGCTTTTCTAAAAATTATACAGAGGATAACCTATGTGATCACTTTATAATGCTTGCAACTAGCCACTGAACTCGAAATGATAGTTCATAAATAAAACGTCAATAGAGCCCTATTTCATTATACCACAGCTGACACAAATACAGCAACGTCTGCCGATTATCCAAGAACAAATAATTAAGACTAAAATGCAAGCTGATGTGTTGCAGCATTGTAGGGCCACTAAATAGCCATCTGTGAATTCGTGGCGATTTAAAAGGCGAAGAAAGGCACGAAAAGCTGCAAACTGCATCCTGCGTCACATTGCCTGAGGAGAATGCAAAATTAAAGTAAGATTGATTTCATACACACTTCTCAGGCATAGATCGAATGCCTATGTGCTAGCACTGTTTGCAATAAGCTCCGCTGGCACTCGCCATCCCGCCTGGGATTGCAAACTCAATTCTATTTTCTTTGATTTATTACTTTACACTGATCAGACTGGTAAAGAAAAATGAAAAGTCTTTTAAATTTTACAAGTGGCTTTTCTTTTTAAGCAACCGAAGACTGTAATTTAGGGCTGGTTATTTTCCTTCAAAAGATTCCTCTAGAATATGGTTAGGGATCTGAAAGGAAACATACGTACATGTCCTCTTTAGTCACCTTTCAAGGAGAAGGAATGGAAAGTTCCCTCGGGCAGGGTTTGGTTTGTCTTTTCCCCAGAAGGTAAGCTATTAATCCGTACATATAAAGATGAGGTTGAAATGATTCATCGGTTATTAGAAACTACACATTCTATTATGACAAAAGTTTGTTTTATGAAATAAATTTTACTAAGCAATAAGCCATAATGTAGAAAAATACATTTTACCTCCAAACTCAATAAACAAGAACAAAACTTTAGTTGTAGTGCATAATTATTTAGTGGTAGCTACAACAGGGGTTCCTAAACTTTTACAATAAGAGCTTGCATCAAACAGAACAAAAGAGTGAGAGGCGTTCACAACCTTAAATTGAAAATAATAATAATAAGTGACTCAGATGGAAAACCGTGCTTAAATAGTGCAAGACAGGTCGGGAGGGGGACGGGTCTACAAGAAAACAACAAAGGAAAGGAGCAACTCCGCTTGAAAAATTCAAAGGAGAGAATCCTGGTCATTTCACATGATGAGAGGCATGGACAGCACTGGAGAGTAACACATTATACTTTGCATCAAGTTCCAATACCGAGCTGCCGACGGTCAGTTAGGTAGTGGATCTAAAGTGGAATTGTCTCATGTTACCCAGACCCTCTGGCAGTCTAAAACCACGCATTCATTAGGGGCACCTCCTCTCTGATCTGTGCTCTATCGCTTCCAGTATCGAAATTTCAAATGGTTTCCAATCGCTCTAATTTCTGGTTGGCTTTGTTCTGTAGCTATGCCCAATCAGTTAGAAGAACAATGAATGGGGCTAAATATTTTTTTCCCCTCCAATTGTCAGAGATGCACAATTTTGACAGAGCTGTTTCACCACAGGAGAATTATCTTCTAAGCTCAGTGTTTGAGAGACACAAATACATATAAAAGTGGAACCAAAGAAAGCAGAAAAATTGAAATCTTTCGCCAGGGGGAGGCAGTGCCCCCTTAGAATAGGCTAGTGGTAAAGGAGCCTGTCTTGAGACTCACGGGGGGAGGGGGTAAGAATCTGCTTCAGCAATTCTTCCAAATCATTATCACCATAATCCCCTTGTAGCGGGGCATCAGTGTCTATGTACAGTAGCAAATGGTGACTATTAATGTCTTCGACCCTGTCGTGGATAAAAATACTATCCTTTTAATTTCACTTACAAAAATAGGAGCAATATTCAAACAATGATTGTCTTTTTTCTATTTATTTTATATAAAAACATAAACAGCTCAGGCGAATTTTTTTTGTTCTTGTGCAGGCTTTATATGAAGAATTGTTCTCTATCAGTAGTATTTATATATATATATTTATATATTATATATAACTTAATGATTGGTCCACAAAGTAGATCTGTGCGTTTCTCTAGTGCTTTTATACAAAAAGAAAAACAATATTATTATCAAAATATTCATTTAATGGCTTTACTTCATACATAAATACATGTTTAGATAACACAGGAGCGGTGATTGTTCAGTCACTTTGGAAATGACTTTTGTTTTTCTTTTTTTAGGGGCTCTGTATACACAGGAGTGGTGGGTTACTCAGCGCTACAAATACGCTACTCGGCGTCCTTTGTTTTTAACTCTTTGTTTATACCTTTTCCCCAGGACCGCTGCCAAGTATTTCTTGACAGCCATTTGTTTCCGGTAGCGGCTGTAGCTGTCTGTGAAGATGCCATCCGAGTGCCGTTTGGAGAGCGGTTCCGAGTCGTCCTCCAGGCCGCTGGCACCGCTGCAAAGCAAAGGACAGTTGCAACATCTGGATCCATTCCCCTGTCCTGCCTGCACTTTGGAGGCCTTCCCTGCTTTGCATTTTGGCTCTGGTAACTCCGGGGCTGCTTTAACCTTTCCAGATGATTATGATTATATGTCATTAGGGAAAGCTGTATTTGTTTGTATTTGTTTTTTCCAAAGCTATTCGATTTGGGGGAAGGCGGGAATGAAGAAACTAAAGCAACATGTAGACATCAGGGAGGCAGAACGAAACAAAGAATCTATCTAAACACGCGGTGAAGTTGATATCTGATCATAATATAAGCCGACAGTCGGGAGACAATATATTCATGGTATGAATTATTCATTATGAAAATGTAATCTATTTCCCCATGGGCTTTATTAAAATGTTACCTTCTGCCGAAATGATCTTCATTACGCTGGGCTTGCCGTGTGCCAGGATGTCTGACTTTAAACGCGTTTTGTTTAAGCTCCGCTACACGGAAGTGTGGTGAATTCTATTCTTTGCAATGGAGAGCTCTCTTAAAATACCCAGATCTACACTTACAACTGATCTCTTGTTGCGGTTCTTCCCACCGGCTATAGCCTGAATCTCTGGGCTACTGAATCAATGGGCTACTGGACTTTCTTTACAATGACGAGATTTTTATCATCAACTAGCCATCTGGGTTTTTCACTGTACCTTTCACTTGGGGTCAGAGAATGAGATCGAGTAAAAACCCTGGTGGATTTTGACATTTTCAAACTGGGTGTGTTGCTTAGTGCGCGAAACACCAACCACACAGCGAGCGTAACAATTATACACCGGTGGTACATTACGCGTGGTTTAATAGAAAGATGGTTTCGTCTTATGTGAAATAAACAACAAATAAAAATCTTACCCCACCCGTTTGGCCATCAAAGAATGCAGGTATTTCCTAGCGGATAGCTGACCCAGGACCCTCCTGTAGGCTTTGTTAAATATCCCATCGGCGTGCCTAAGTAGGAAACAAAGATCAAACACGGGAAGAAAGATCAGTGTCCATGCCTGGGGACCGGACCTCAGCAGCCCCTCACTCCAAGGAGGGATGGCGGAAGGAAGCCCCTGGCTGGCTGGTGGCTTTATGTACCCTGAGTGCAGAGGGCGGCCTCCGCCTCAGGACCCCCAGGGACAGCAGGGCCCTCCCAGCACTGGCACTCCCAGCCACCAGGCTCATTTCCTGAGCGCAGCGCTCGCCCGGCGCGTCTGGTGTGTTTCCCGGAGTGCCATCACTAGCCCTTCCGCGGACAGCCTGCGTCCCCACCCCTCCCCCGCCTGCTTGGAGGTAAGGGGCGCTTGTCATCTCCTCGAGCCTTTATTCGGGCGGCAGGGCACGGAGGGAGAGATGTGTTGCGGCTCTTTTGAATGGGATTGACCAGGATCGTTTTGCTCCAGCTCAAGTCATGCGCCCACCAAGGGGCTCCCATAATCACCTCTTTTCCGGTGGGTAGTACAGGGTGTACATGTCGTCTATCATGGAGGAAGGGTTCGCTATGCCAAGGGGGTCGTTGTCAAAGGCGAAATCCTGCAGCGTGTTTCCATCCTCGTCATACACTTCATCTTCCAGCCTAGCCCGGAAAGCAAAGGGCAAGAATTCAGACGCATGTGGCGGTGCCTCCTGAGAAATCCTACATATAGGAGCATTTGATCAATGTTATTCAGGGCTACTCCTCTGCCTGGGACCTATTGGGTTTTAATATGGGCACTTCCGAGGCTGGACTAAAGGCCCTGCCAAAGGAGCCCACAGACAAGATTACACCTACCCCTCTATCTCCCCCCCCCTTCATTTCATCCCCCCGCCTCCGCATCAGTGTAAGATCAGGCGCGAGAGAAATACACAAGCAAACCAACCTGCTGCTAGGCTGGGGCCAGAAACAAGTCCAGGGGCTGCCAAGGAAGCAGCTGATCACTACCCACCTTTCCCAGCACGAATCCTGATCGCTTTCCAAACTACATACCCAGGCGCGGGGGGGGGGGGGGGATAAGTTAAGCGAGACAAGAACAAGAGTGCTTCCCACTGTAAGGCACCCGCTTTCTCTAGCCCCCCCCCCCCTCCCCCGAGAGATCAGAAGCTCTGCCGTTAGCAAACGACTGCTCCTCCTTTCTCACAGCAAGTGGGATCGGGGTGGGGCTTGTGTTTGTTTGTGTTTTTCGTTGAATGGTGTCTCTGTCCTTGAAGATCGCTTGAGTTTTGTTTTCCCTCTCTCTCTCTCTCTCTCTCTCTCTGCTGCAAGATGTAGGTCACTGAACGTTTCAGGCAGCTATTTTTGTCTCCGAGCTCTGGCAGGGAGATTAATAATAGATGCGTGTAAAGTGTTTCGCTCCTGCTAATTCAGGCGCTTGAATGAACCGAGCCAGGTCCCCTCAAACCAATGGCCCCTCTCACCCCCACTTAACGCCCTCTGGAAGAACTGGCCATTTATGCGGGGACGGCTCCCCCCAGCTCTGGCAGCCGGGGGCCCTGCGGCGAGGCTGACCTGAATCCCAAAGCCCCGGGTAACGCTTTGGGTCGTTTAAGGCCATTCCGGAGCGTGTGCTGCCCCGCACCCAAGGGCGAGCTCCGACCGTTCACATGCGCTCCAGATTGAGTTTCGCAGTTCAGATGTTGCATGCACATTAGTGCTGAACCACGAGAGTGTCCCCTGTGGGACTTGGCGGAATAAATAGAGCTGCATAATTTTCCGAGGGAGCTAAGATGGGTGGATCGGAAAGCTCCCCCGTTCTTCTGTTGTAAGAAGCGCTGCTCGTTAAGGGAAGCCAGATTTACAGCAGACTAGAGCCAGAAGTAGATTGATTGCCGCTGTGTAAAGCGTCACTCCGTCCTATTAAGCGGGAAATCGTCCTTTGTTGTATAGGTTTGAACTGGGGGCTGCCCCTACACTCGGCTCAATAGGTGACGCTAGTTCTGAAATCCTGGCAGCTCTGCTCCGGTGTGTTAACAATCTTGCTCCGAATCTAGTGAGCGCGAGAGGGTCTTACGGAATCCTGAACCTAAATCTCAGGAAGAGTGAGCCGGATCAAGCTCTGCCCAGCCCTGAGTACTCTACAGTAGCTCCCCTCTCCCCTCCGGCGAACTTTTTAAAAAAGATCCGGAAAATAGTATTTAAAGTACTTTAACCAATAACACAGGTTGGGGGCAGATTCTACCCTGCTATGATACAGGAACTTAATTCTAGAACATATCTAGATCTATATTAGAGAGAGAATAGAGAGTGATATTATATGTGTTGTAAAACTAAGTTTTATCTATATCTACACATATTCCTTAATACCTGGTAAACCCTTCTGCCAGAAATGTGTCATTACAATCTTTTTCTAACGGTATGCTTCAAAATGCTTTCACCTAGGTACTGTCTATCCGGGAAGTACCTGTCAACTCTATTTTAGCAGGTTATCGCCGCTCAAGTTAGGCTCAGAGCTGGCCGGAAATATATATAGAAAAATGGATCCACTAAAAGGCTAATCAGCTTTTTCCTATGAGGCTTACGCTGCCTTCTGAGAACTATGCTTCATTCCGGACCCCAGTTAACAGAAATCGAATAGTTTCACCAAGACCAAAGTCAGAGGTATTCTCTAGTATTTAGGAGAAAAGGGGATAAGAATAAGACACGCGTGTGTAGGAAATAATACAGCGTAAGATCCTTCAGGCTAACAAGACTTGATGGAAGAAAGGGGCTAGTCCATTAAACCCTCCATCTCCTGGAGAACATAAGAATCTATTCTAGTTTCCCTGCCACAGGATCTAAATTGGACTTTTAATCAAGCAGCCTCAGGCCCCAGTCTCTTTTCCCCGCTCCCCAAGAAGGTAGATGGAGTCGGTAAATAGGAGGCGGTGGGGTTTTGCGCTTTCGTTTTTCTTTCTGGATGCTTTTCATTGCTTGGAAGAGCTCTACTTCGTTAGCAAGAGAGGGAGAATAAAAGCTACCAGACACATACAGAGTCCAGGAGACACCTACCTGTCAATGCTCTCTGCTATCTATTACCAAGATGCAGGGACATAACTGACTGGGAAAGCCAGGGATGCAGGGATTGGGAAGAGGGAGGGATAAAGAAGGCACCTACCTTAGCGCAGGGTATTGAAATCCAGCAGCAGGTGAGCAGTAGACGCTGCAGTGCATTATTATCCCATAGACCAGTAGTGCTAGGATCGCTTTGCTACACATTGCCACTCTGTGTGTAAGGGAGGGAAGAAAAAAACAGCTGTCAAAATGCTCCCCTCACTCTCCCTTTCCCCTCTAGTTTTGCCACTAGCAAAATCTAATCCGTTAGAAATCAAGTCTTAAGTGTGCTCGATTTAACAACAACAAAACGTGTGCGCGATTTGTGTGGAGCCGTTTGTCTTCAATTACAACCAGACACAACCCCCACTTCCCAGCACACAGGCGCGCACACACACACGCACGCACACACACACACACACACAAGTGCCTGGGCTAACGAAACACGATCTCTCTGGTTAAAGCTGCTGAGATACATTTTCCTTACCATTAAACTCTTAACACCCAGCACTAAGAGCGTTTGGCTGCGCAATTAAAGGGTAGATTTAAAAAAAAAAAACAAAAAAAAAACTGTCTCCCAAGTTTCAGCCGAAATAGTTAAAACTCTTGTGGCATCGCCTCTCTGACGATCAAAGGAGCCGAAGGCAGAAGAGCAGCAGTTACTTGTCTGCTGGTTTAAGGGGATCCGCTCAAAAAAGTTTGTAGGTAGCAGGCAGCACAGATCTGGAGTGGAGTCTGTCAGGGAAGGGACAGCAAGAAAGAGGGAGTAAGGGAAGGAGGCAGAAGGGAAAAAGAGAGAAAGGAACACAAGAACGGGGAAGAGAAAGCCAAGGCGAGAGAGAGAAGACGGGAAGGAGAAGCAGGCTGTGCCGGAGCTGCTGTCAGTGAGATGTTCTCTTCCCCAGATCTTTTCCTTCACTGAGATGCTTCTCGCTTCAGCTGCTGCTTTCTCCTTCTTCTTGCTCTGTGACTCCAAAGTTGACCAGCCTTCCGCAGCTCGTTTTTTTATGCAATTAGCAACAAAATCTTTGCAAACACCCTGCTTTATCAAGAGCCCTCTTTATAAACATCGGTCTGCATGTTACCTATAAGGGCGGCAGTATTGTTTGTTGCACTGTTGTGGCTCGGATTTTTATTCATGAATCAAATGAGGTTTTTTTTTTTCAGTCACGTAATAATCGGGTATCAGAAAAGACGTCATCACCCCAATTCCTCAAGGAACATAACAATTCTGTGCCGTCCTCGCGGATGATCTGATCGAGAGTCATAAGCTTCTCATAAACACTTTAACTCACACTTTTTTTTTTTTTTTACACAGAGGTCTAGAAGATTTAATGCTTGTCGAGTTCTCCCTGATTCAAGTTGTGGGGAGGGATAATAGGCTGCTGAGGACATTTTAGGCTTTTTACAGACCCCATCCTCAATGGTGGTCTCAGCAGCCTAACCACAGAGCAGCTCTGTTTGAAAAGATGAGCTCTGATGTGATAACTTCTATATAAATTCGTTTGGCAAAGCCCAGGGCTCTAATGTGGTACATATGTTCCCTTCAACGGGGCAATTAAATAAAGAAATACGCTAGCGTTCTTACTGTTGTTGTTATTGTTATAAAGGCTGTTTGAAGTCTGGGAGGCTTCTCAGTAATTTTCTAATTAGAGTTTGTAATTGACAGTTGCTGGCTGGTGGGTGGATTGATTAGCTGAAGGCTCCCAGTGTGGAGCTGTCCAAACTGTGCGGTGCTGAACTGGGGAAATGTGGCAACCAAAAGACTGACTTGGAATAACATTTTCACCATTTGTTTTTTTATGCAGAGCTCCTAGATGGGTAGAGGAAAATTAGCAATGCCAGAATTCAGCCTATACAATTATGATGTCTCACAATCACTGTAGCAACAAAATATTTACAGCAAGCTATAGCCCGTTCCCGTTCTGAGCGTGTCGTCATATTTTTCTGTGCGTGGGATTGGAAAACATCCCTTACTATTTGGGAAAACACGCCACAGGGTCCGATACTGTCCTTTATTTGATGATACTGCATATTAATTTCGGCCACAAACATCCCCATTAGAGGACTGAAATGATTAGAAATTCGCAAGCCCTGATTCACTTGTCACTGACAAGAACGGAGCGCAGCACATGTTACTTTTCAGGTCTAATTTTCACTGTGTCCCTTTCCCTTCCTGTCTCGTGTATGCGATTTGAGCTCCTTGCAGGGCAGCACAGGCAGACTGGAAAAGAGAGAGGATTTCCATTAAAAGTTCATTTGCTGAGGGACTCTTAAGGGAATCCCTCCGTTGGGAAGTCTCAATCCACCGATATTATCTTACTGAAAATGACGTGGAGGGATGAAAGCGCTGTGGGAAGACCACCGTCTGGCTTCCAAGCCTCTTGATATTTCGATGATCTTCTTGCTCCCCCTCAACGGTAGAAAATCAGATTCATTTCCGAGAATTACCCAAAGAAATACAGACTGCAGGAGCCATTACAGTGCATTTTAATTATTTGGCTCATCAGCAGAGAATTCAGGAAGCAGCAATAATTTAGTCCTCCTGTTTCCTATTTCAATGGTTTGGGTGAAACATGTTTAAATGAGCTATTTGAGCTCAAATCGATTTCTCAAAAACATACAATTACAATCCTATTATGATCATTAAAGATTTCAGTATTTTCCCGGAGGTTCAGGAACTGGAACTTGAATGAAGTATTCCCTTAGCAATGCTAAACTATGCGATTATGGAAAGGCTCAATATATAATACAACATTGGTACACACAATTATTTTATAAACACTATGTTAAATACTGTAATAGTCCTTTGGTATTTGGCAAATAACTAAAAATCTAAAACTTAAAGGATCCAATAATACTATAAGAATCAATGGGTGGGTGTTTTTTCCTAAGGGGAAAGAATAGCTACTTGTTCTGATGATGAGGGGTTGCCTTGATAATGTAGGGGTGCACCTATTAAAACTTCTAATCTTGCTTCTCCAATAAATTCCAAACTGTGTTGGATATAGAGAAATACCGTAATACGTTTAAGACTCTCCGGAAAAGGACACTCAGTGTAAGTAGAGGGTGCCATCGTGTGGGGACTTCGTTGTTTTCATGACCTATTAAAGAAAAAAAATATTTGGGGCCAAATCCTGAAGCTCTCATTCAGTCTTTGCTTAATACGTATTCAGGTAAAAAACACAGAGGCCAGAGGAGTTTTGCCTGAACAAAAGCCGAGTGAAGGCTTCGAGGTTTGATTTACAGCTAATATATTTATGCATAAACTCCCTTTAATTTATTCTTGCCCTCCAGATCCCTCAGCAGCTTGGAACAGATGTCATATTATTAAATCAACCTGCCAGGGAAATGTTTCCTCATTATCCCCTCCCACCTCAAATGTGGAATTTTTCTCCAAAATTACCCTGGCCCCAAGTCGAGGATGGCAAGATCCAGGCTTGGGCTAATAACAGCTTTTCTAGCACAAGAATGTCATGGCTTTAAGCCTGGTATCTTTCATTCCTGAGAGAGAGAACAACGAGCTCTATAGGGTTGGGAAAGGAAGATTTCCCCTGTTCCAAAGTGACAAGAATCCACTATATTAGACTTAAAAGATATTTTAGGTGATTTTTATTGATAAGTATTCAATTGTTTTTCCTCCCTCTGACTCTGCAGTGGTAAGCAGGGTAACTAAAGCATCTACCTATCCAGAGAGAGGGATACAAGAAATACAAATGAAAAAAATTAAACTTTCGAACATTTTATTTTTTCCCTGTAATCTATATAGCGTATCCAGAATAAACCTTAGCATGCTGTGGTAAAAAGGTTTATGGACACTCATTTAAGGTGAGCTGCAAAACTCACAAATGTCTTTGCCACTCCTGAGAAATCCAACGATCCCAAATTCATGCCAATAAAAACCTGTATAGCACACTGCTCCATCATGTATTCCATTCATGTGCATGCACATAATATACACATATTACATTAGCAGTCTAGGTTGAAACAACAATAAAGGTTTGATTTTGGCCTGCCGAAGAAAGTAGATTCCAAGCTAACTCTGTAATTTGAATGGGATTTAAGATTCACAATACTTGATCTTAGGTATCACATATAAAGCAACATCTGCACACAAACAGGTGAGCTAAGATTTTGGTAGCAGAATTTTCTTCACCTTCCTCCTATCACCTGAAATTAATCATTTTAATTTACCTGAATGCATCCTTTGTTTTTTCAAAATATTTCACAAAGTATATTTTTAAATTTCCATAGATATTTTAGTGGAGTTATAAATCCTCGAAGCCTGACACAATATGAATGTACTAACACCCTGAGGTGGATGGCTCTAAGGTTGTGGTGGTGGTGTCATAGATTTTCATTCAATCGTGCAATATTTCATACTTCTCTACATGTGGTGGCTGGTGCTTGAAGGGTAAATCTATTCATTTTTCAAACCCTTTTTTAGATCTAAAGGCACAGGACTTTATGACAACATCAGAAGCAAGCCTTGTTATCAGTCTACAAGCCAGGAAGAAATCATATGCATATATGGAGCCACAGCCATGCTTTCTCAGCAAGCCTACCCTTTGCTATGTTTTCCACAGAAACTTGGACTGCAGTATTTGGAGCCTCTGGTTTCTCCATAAAATACCACCAGTAAGTTTAAAATACAAAAGAATTAATTCTTTCCTCACAAAAAAATCACATGTGACAAAGGCACAAATTCTCCAGGGGGGTTGATCCAATACCATGTCTTTTACCAAACCTAATGCATCACACATTATTGTATCAGTGTCAAAACAAGCAGCTTAAAGCCATTCTGTACTTTCTGAGCAAAGCGCCTCCTTGCAGTTTTGAATCTCATCTGCATATGATAAACCACAACAATTCCTCTCTCATCCCCAGGACACCAACTCATCATGAACAAACCTTAGTCTTTTAACCACAGCTCCATTCCCCTTTGCAGAACTCCATGGGAAATAGATGGAGTACTATTCTAGCTAGCACCCTCTTGCACCATTTGCATTGAAGTTCATAACATCTGATCTACTACAAAAGGCTTCATCTCTCCTACCTAACTGTCCTTCGGAGAACCAGGCAATGATTCAGACAAGCATACAAAGGACAAACCAAAGAAGAGTTATTCATGGCATAATACTTTATTACTACTAAAACTCCCAAGTGAATAAAGGATAAAATAGCACCTTCTGGACTAACAAAAATATGTACAGTGGGCCCATTTCTGCTGGTCTTAGTTACTTGGGATAAAACATAGGTGTAGTTGCATTGAAGGGAATGGGACAGATCCTTTCTTCAGACAACTACTCTTATGTCTCTCTTTCCTCTTCAGTCTCCTCCTGCCCAGAGGTAGGTTCACATTCCACAAAAGAGAAGAATTTGTTTGTTTTTTTCTTGTCATTTTTCTGATAATTGAACTTTGTCTGATCTTAGGGGAAGAGACTCAGAGAGAAACTAAAAAATGGAAAATCACATTCAGCAGCAACTCAGGCCAATCCAAAGGTGTTTTGTGCATAAAGACTTACAACTCATTTCTTCACCCATAAGATCGGACATTATGAACTTTGGTACACGCTGCCCAGCAGAACACTAATAATCCATTAGTGCCCCCATCCATTTCCCATGGAGCTGAGAATACAAAGAATCTATGCACAGGTCTAATAAGGCATCCTGAGTTGCTGCAGTGCCTTTCTCCTGTGTTACCCCTTTTCTCTGTCTTATCCTAAGTATCTTTAGCAAGATTACTCTCAGTTAGGGGGGCTTAGATGTCAATGCAGCCATCTGGGTACCTGATGATTTTTTCTCTTTCTTTTCCTACTGTTCATGTACATAACGTGTAATGTGTTACGTGTTATGTGTATTTGTAAGAGGTTTCAATAGGTTTTGTACAAACAAAAGGCCAGAGACTGAAATTTCCAGCAGTATAAGACATCCAACACTGATGGAGGTCCTGTAGATGAGTGGAGCAATGAGGAGTTTAATAATTATCTTTAATGTGCACTAACAGCTAATCATACCTAAAATAGATCCGAAATAATGATCCGTTACCTAGGACCTGATATTATGGGGAGCTGAGCACTTCCATTGGGGTGCTGAGTGTCATCAACCATCCCTGCAAGGATACTGAAAGACAAAAGATGGGCAGAGAAAGAAGAGAGCTGTTTGAGTTTTTACTGAACTGCATTTTCATTCCAAGAGCTTCAGAACATACATAAGGTAAAAACAAACTGTAATAGGGAAAATCTGCCCATAACAACAAGGTCTGGCAATACTAAATCACGTCACTTCTTTTCAGTGGACTTCCATTTGTCTTATAGGGTGAAATTCAGTCCTGTGCAGAGGGCCAGCACAAGACCTATGCACTTCTGAAGTCCCATTCAAACACTCAAAATAAGGCTTACGAGGGATTTCAGTGATGTATCACTCTTGTAATGGCTCTCTGAACAGGGTCGATTTCTACTCATACTGAAGAGTCACTCTGCTTATATGGACCCTCTTTGAAGCCCAACTTTGTGAGTAGTTAAACATCTCTACAGAGTAGTGAGTTTCTTTAGCTCTCATTGAATTTCCCCAGTGGCTCTCCTATAGGGCCAGAGACTTCCCTCACCAAAGTTGTTTCAGGACCCCATGTAAAGGGGGATTCTCAACACAGGAGGTGGTTGTTAGAGAAAATAGTACTGCCTTTTTCCACCATATGGTGGGGGAGCAATGAATCTTACCTCCCCAGCCACTTCCCAGCTTTCCTCTCCTTGCCAAGCCCATCCACTGTCTGTCGCCTACCTGCATAGAGCCCTGATCTGGTTGAAAGGGGGAATGCTTCTCTGGAGGTACATGAGCCCCCACTTCCATGTGAGATGGGGAGATCTACACACAGAGGATCTCCTCTCTATACGGCTTTTGGGGCATGAACTGGCCCTTAACTATTCTTTTCTGTAGATTAATATTGCCATGGCCTCGTTTACATTTAGACAGCAACCTACAAAATATCATTAACCCTGTTCTCAGTCAGCAGAGCAGAAAAAGTACCTGGCAGCAAGAAAAAAACCCCATCCTGTTCTCATTAAAGCCAATAATACAACTCCCAGTGACTTCAGCACTTAGCATCAGGCCTAAAGACACTGGGACAGACAATTGGCTGGTGATCAGCATAATGCCACCAAAATCAATGGAGCAGCATCAATTTGCACCAGCTGTAAATGACGCATTATTTGTTGGCTCCTCCCTTCACAAAAATCTTTGCCAAAGTAGACTTGTGTTCTAAGAAGCTGCATACCAAGTTGTAATCCAAGTGCCAGTCTCTACACCCAGTTTATAATAGAATTTCAGATACACTTTTAACCGTGGAGCTTCTGTGTCCTTTTGGGGGGAAATCCTTTGCAGTCTGAGTTTTTGACTTAATGGCACATATCTAAAGATATTTATAGTTTAGAATGACCAGATATAGTTGGAACAAATTACTAAATTAATCAGAACATTGCTTGTCTCTTCAGAAGAAAAAAAATAGAAATCATCTATATTTTCTTGTTCCAAAAATTCTTATTTCCTATTACTAAACGTTAATCATCTGGTATTTCTTATGAGCTCACATAGAAGGATAATGTCAAAGGCCCTCTGGCTTCTGATGTGGCTGATTTGCACTGCCAGAGCTTAAAAGGTACTCCCAACCTGGGAGAATCCCAGGCTGACATAAAGCCAATCTACTCAGTACTTCCAGTAAGGGTAATAAAATGTACTGAAGTGGGTCATGCACAATCCAAGAAATACAAAATCACAACTGCATCTTGTGAGTGTTTCAGTTCCGTTTTGCCATTTAATATGCATGTCCTCTGCCACAGGAAGGAATGCTAAGTGGTCTAAGCCCTTTGTCTGAAACACTGGTGCAAAGCCATGCAGGATCAGTTCAGACATCTGTGTGGTGATAAATTGAACTCCAAAGGATTTTTTTGGATGAGACTTTACAAAACAAGATTCTATCTGAGTGTGAAGGGCCAGATTTTCATAGAGGATTGTTACACCCATACAACTGCATGTGTGTACTTAATTTGTGTGTATTTGCATACACACATAGGCAGCTAGATTAATAATTGTCACTTGTGCACACAACTGTTCTCTCAATGCATGGCAATAGAGTATTGCACATAAATTAGATGCACAGCCATCCCTGAAAATCTGGCCGGTTTATAGCACTTTCATAAGAGCAGATATTTGTTCCAGTGTCTTTAGCCAAAATTTCACCTCCCACACTAGTGTGACAGTAAGCTGTTACCCTCCCACCTCCATGGTGGCTTCATTCCAGTGCTGCTGTATTCATAGGATGTCTAAAGCACTTAGAGATCCTTAGGGATGAAAGGAACGATAAATGGAAAATATTATCATCCTCTCTGGCCCTCTGGGACAGGCTAGATTTGAAGCACTTAAACTTAACTTAAACACCCGTGAAAAAACATCTAGGGGAGATATTCTGATAGATTCATAGACTTTAAGGCCAGAAGGGAACACCATGATCATCTAGTCCAGGGGTAGGCAACCTATGGCACGTGTGCCGAAGGCAGTACGCAAGCTGATTTTCAGTGGCACTCACACTGCCCGGTTCCTGGGCCGGTCCGGGGGGCTCTGCATTTTAATTTAATTTTAAATGAAGCTTCTTAAACATTTTAAAAACCTTATTTACTTTACATACAACAATAGTTTAGTTATATATTATAGACTTATAGAAAGAGACCTTCTAAAAACGTTCAAATGTATGACTGGCACGCGAAACCTTCAATTAGAGTGAATAAATGAAGACTCGGCACACCACTTCTGAAAGGTTGCCGACCCCTGACTAGTCTGATCTCCTGCACACTGCAGGCCACAGAGCCTCACCCACCCACTCCTGTAGTAGGCCCA
The DNA here is from genome assembly GCA_003942145.1 of Platysternon megacephalum. NCBI lineage: Eukaryota > Metazoa > Chordata > Testudines > Platysternidae > Platysternon > Platysternon megacephalum. The sequence continues at coordinate 8,196,701 of QXTE01000024.1, forward strand.
TAACCTCAGGCTGAGCTACTGAAGTCCTCAAATCTTGATTTAAAGACTTGAAGTTACAGAAAATCCACCATTTACCCTAGTTCAAACCAGGAAGTGACCTGTGCCCCACCAAGATGCAGAGGATGGGTGTGTGGGGGGGGGGGAAATCCCATGGTCACTGCAATTCTGACCTGGGGGGAAATTCCTTCCTGACACCAAATACAGCAATCGTTTAGACTCTGAGCATGTGGGCAAGACCCACCAGCCAGACACCCGGGAAAGAATTATCTGTGGTAACTCAGAGCCCTTCCCATCTGGTGTCTCATCACCAGCTGTTGGAGACACTTGCTAATAGCATGCTCAGATGGGCCATATGCCTTTGTAGGCAACCTCATCATACCATCCCTTCCATAAACTTAGCGTGCTCAGTTTACTCAAAGGAACAAGTGGCAGTTTGGTACCCACAACTGATTTGCAGCAGGAGTGGGTCACATAACTGCCATTTGTGGCTTTGAATAGCTTCCCCTAGATTTTTGTTAAAGATGTTTAAGGTTTAAGTCAGAGTTAATGACACAAATAAACAAAAGCTGAGGTAGTACATTGCCTCTTCCATTTTTAAGGGCTTCTCTTCACATACAGTGCTACAACAGCACCGGTTCAGCTACGCCGCTGTGGCGCTTGAGTGAAGACACTAATGGAGACCTTCTCCCATTGGCGTAGGTCAGGGGTCGGCAACCTTTCAGAAGTGCTGTGCCGAGTCTTCATTTATTCACTTTGATTTAAGGTTTCGCGTGCCAAGCATACATTTTAACGTTTTTAGAAGGTCTCTTTTAATATATAACTTTTAATATATAACTAAACTATGGTTGTATGTAAAGTGAATAAGGTTTTTAAAATGTTTAAGAAGCTTCATTTAAAATTAAATTAAAATGCAGAGCCCAGGTGGCCAGGAGCCGGGCAGTGTGAGTGCCACTGAAAATCAGCTCGCGTGCCGCCTTCGGCACCCGTGCCATAGGTTGCCTACCCCTGGCGTAGGTAATTCCTTTCCTCGAGAGGCAATAGCTATGTTGATGGGAGAAGCTCTACCACTGACATAGGGCTGTCTACACTGGGGGTTAGGTTGGTATAACTATGTCACTCAGGGGTGTGGATTTCACACCCCTGAGCAATGTAGTTATACCGATGTAGGTCTGTAATATAGACCTGGCCTAATGTTGTGCCTGAGTATTGCTAATGATTATTAATTATATTAAATTATATATTTAGATTTATAAAAGTCTCTGTATTTTCCTATCCAATGCTCTGGGCACCGATTCCATGATTCAAGTTCATGCCATATGTAACATTGTCATTTATAGACCTCAGTCCTTTGTAATTCCCGAGCTGCACCACAGTCAAACAGATTGATGAAAGAACACAGTTTCAGTCGTAGGGGTATTTTCTGCATTTAGAGTCTGCTCCTGCACCTGGGAAGGCAAAGGGAGCTTTGCCAGTAACTTCAACAGGCTTTGGATCAGATCCCAAACACTTGCATATAACCCGTCTAGTGTTAATAGACATACAAGCACAGTCAAGGTGAAATTGACCCACGGTGTGGAGGGCCAGCTCAAGCCCTCCATTCTACTAAGCTGCATATTGAGAGTGTACAAAGGAGCCAGGGGTGTCTACACACCCTCTACATGGCACCAAAAGAGTTTTTGCTTCAGTCCCACTTAGGTCAAATCCAGTTGGTGCAGATCCAGTGGCCCCCACATCTCACATGGAGCTTCTGACACAGGAACTCTGGATTTTATTTTCTGGTTTCAGTCACATGACCTCCACTGGTCTTCATAGCAATCAGTGTCACTTAGAAAGACAAAGAAAACTATACATACAAAAAGAAAATATATAATGAATTATATTAAACTTTTGACAGCAGTTGGTTTGAAAATGATTACATTGATAACCTTGAACTAAACTAAAAATAATTAAACCCACATTACTCATCCACAGAGAATAGGATACTTGAAGGAGATTTCGCACCTGCACAAAAGGTGTCCTTCAAAATAAATTTATCTTCCCCGTCCTTTCTATGTTCATTCCATGAATGGCGCTGAGTTAGTCATCCCACTCAATGCGGCATTTATTTGTTGGACTGGTGTCCTTCCATTATTTTAAGGGGGGGGAAAGGATTTTTGAATCACTGGTCCTCTAAATATTTTTCTTTCTTAATGAACAAAAAAGTGTGCATTTCTGTTCTAAGGCATAGTGACATGTTACAGCGTAGTCATCCTAGAGCACTGACAAGTTCACATGCTACTGACGGCATAGGGCAGTAGTTCCCAAACTGTGGTCCATAGTCAGTAGTCCTTGGAAAACTTGCTGGTAGTCTGAAGAGAATTGGATGGTCTCATGGTGCTGGTTCCTTCGCCTTGTTTGCATCTGCTAAATTGCATTAAAAGAAGCTAAATATACATAAAATACTTCCCTAACATTAATTTTCCAGCTTCTGTAGTTGCTACAGGGATGTTATTTGATCACTGATTGGAAGAGAGATTGTCCCCCAAGACAAGACGAGATATGGTCCATGCTATGAAAAGGTTTAAGAACTGTTGGCATAGGGAACACTGTACATGATCAAATGCTTGCAGTATTCTGCCCAATGCAAAATGACTTCAATAGGGAAGTGAGTCTCCTGTGAAAAGGAAGCCACCTAAATATATATATATATTTAATATATATAATATTTAATATTTATAATATTTAATNAAGTCATTTTGCATTGGGCAGAATACTGCAAGCATTTGATCATGTACAGTGTTCCCTATGCCAACAGTTCTTAAACCTTTTCATAGCATGGACCATAACTTGTCTTGTCTTGGGGGACAATCTCTCTTATATATATAATATATATATCCCCTCCACTCTTCTTAGACAATATAACACTTAAGGGCCACAGATATTTTAAGCTGAGGTTTTCTGAAATACTAAAAGGTGTGGAAAAGGTGAGATTGCTCTGTACAAATACTTGTGAAACTAACCAAGCAGAACAAATTAAAATATGGCTTTCTAATACTATGGAGACTTGTGAGTTTAGCATCAAAGTGTCATATTCACAACCATTGCTTTAATTCAGCTGTAAGGGCCTGATCCCCAAAGACACTGCATACCAGCAATTCCAAAGGAAGGCATGGTACATCTCTAATGTGCATACAAAAGCTCACTGTCCTGGGGAGGCACTTCAAAACAAATTTAAATAGCTAAATGCAATTAATGGGAGTTGTGAATGCTCAGCACCTGTCAGGATCAGACTATTAATGGGATAAACACAGCAGCAAGGGATGGAAATATTGATTTCAGATAATACTATATTAACTTACACTCCCTGATTATCTTATAAGTGTCAAATTTAAGCTGAATAAGAGGAAAACTTGCTGATGATGAGATCTGTGCAATTATCTCCCAGGAGAACTAGTGGAAGCCTTATCCCGGATAGAGACTTTGAAATCTAGATTGGACAAAGCACATCAAAATATATCATAGGAAGCAATCTGGCACTGGCAGAGGCAATATTACACAGAGCATAGTAACCCTCATTGGATATAAACACATTTTAAAGAAACACTGTGATGGATCCTTTAAGACCTTAGGGCCAGATTCACTCAGAGTCTCCACCAGTTTCTGATTACACAGACAGTGGCAGAGATCCCCCAGAGGTGAAATATCTACCCTGGGAAGGCCTGCAACAACACAAGATGTCTCCAAACCTGCTCCCTCCCCCCACCCCCGAGGCTGCCCACAGCCTCCCAGTGCAGCCCCAGAAGTGAACGGCACTGAGGGAACATTGGGGGATGTGCTTATTCACTGCACCACCACTGCAGTCTCAGCCAATAGAGCTCTGGGTGGTGATTAAAGCTGCTTTCCCTTAGAGGCAAAAGCCTCCTGGTTGCAACAACCATCACTGCTGCAGGGTGTCACAGGGCTGGTTCAGGACCCTATGCCTGAAAGGGAAATCACCACCACCGGCTGCCAGGGGAATCTAGGGAGGAAGGAACAGGACCCTGGAAAGGGCTAATGAAACTGAGAGGGTCTTAATTAGGCCAACTTGGAACTACCTGGGAAAGGAGTGTGTCTGCAAGGGCCCGTCATAGTACTGAGAGAGTGAGAGTGCCATGTCTGAAGCAGTGAGGCCTAGCAAGTAGAGAGAGCCAGACCTTGAAGGGCTGAGCCCTGGGGGAAGGAGCCTGAGGATAAACTAGGGGGGCTAGGAGGCCTGCAAAGCCTGAGAGAGGGCAGGAAAAAGACCTGGAGCTGAGCCCCCGAAAAGATCCAGCAGGGAATTGAGAGACACTCACTGTGGGGGGCTAGGGTCTAAAATGGACATTAGAAGCCTAATTACCTTGGAGAATCTGGGCCTACGGGACTGGAACAGGACCTGATTAGGGAGTGAGCCAGAGTGGAAAATATTTGGATTAATATTGATGAGTGACTTACTTTGCAGGGACCCCAGCAGAAGACCTAAGGGCCCTGGGCCCCAGGAAGGAGAACCTGAAGCTAGTGTGACTGTAGGTATTGATTTATCTATTTTGGACAAGGGACTTTGATACCCTGAAAGGGTGGACCCTGACCAGGCAGGAGGGCCAAGTCACCAGAAGGGTAAGGGGACCCTGGACATCCAGAGGGAGTGCTTGAGAGTTAGAAACTCAATTTAATCCTGTTTGAGTGCTAGGGGGTGCTCTAACTGATGGACTTCCCCCTTGACACATGGCTTTTACAGGAGTGAATCTAGTCCCTATTTTGTGCTCTGAGCAGATGCCTGTATACAATAGAGCCTTAACCATGCTTTGGAGTACTCAAAATAAGAATCTGCTTGGATTGCCCAGGCGAATTGGGGGCTCACACAAGTGCACCCTCGCCTGTCTCTTTGCCTATGTGAAGGCACTAAAATCTAGTCTCAGTTTGAGTACATGAAGTTCTAAGTAAGCTCTGTGACGTTGTGCAGTCTATATGGTTTTATAAAAACATGATAATAAGTGAATATAATGTAACTGGAATAGTTTTATAAAAACATAAGTGAATATAATGTAACTGGAATATGCTTCATGCAAAAGGTCTCTTGTAAGGTATCATTACAAAGCTTATAATCTACTGAGTGATCATCCTATTTGTATAAATGTACCACTCTTGTATCTAAAACTAGAAATATAAAATATAACTCTGAGGGCCTATTGTAATTATGCAAAGTGTGGGCCATTAATGGTGGTTTGGAATCTTGATGACTCCCATTAACCAGGGCCATTGTCTGCAGATGGCTGTATTTACCTGTGAGTCTTCCTGTATATGTGTGTGCTGGCAAGTGNTCTGCAACTTGAGACCATTACTCCTTGTTCTGTCATCTTCTATCACTGAGAACAGTCTAGATCCATCCTCTTTGGAACCCCCTTTCAGGTAGTTGAAAGCAGCTATCAAATCGCCCCTCATTCTTCTCTTCTGCAGACTAAACAATCCCAGTTCCCTCAGCCTCTCCTCGTAAGTCATGTGCTCCAGCCCCCTAATCATTTTTGTTGCCCTCCGCTGGACTCTCTCCAATTTATCCACATCCTTCTTGTAGTGTGGGGCCCAAAACTGGACACAGTACTCCAAATGAGGCCTCACCAGTGCTGAGTAGAGGGGAATGATCACATCCCTCGATCTGCTGGAAATGCCCCTACTTATACAACCCAAAATGCCATTAGCCTTCTTGGCAACAAGGGCACACTGTTGACTCATATTCAGCTTTTCGTCCACCGTAACCCCTAGGTCCTTTTCTGCAGAACTGCTGCCCAGCCATTCGGTCCCTAGTCTATAGCAGTGCATGGGATTCTTTCGTCCTAAATGCAGGACTCTGCACTTGTCCTTGTTGAACCTCATCATATTTCTTTTGGCCCAATCCTCTAATTTGTCTAGGTCCCTCTGTATCCTATCCCTACCCTCCAGCGTATCAACCACTCCTCCCAGTTTAGTGTCATCTGCAAACTTGCTAAGGGTGCAGTCCACACCATCTTCCAGATCGTTAATGAAGATATTGAATAAAACCGGCCCCAGCACCGACCCTTGGGGCACTCCACTTGATACCGGCTGCCAACTAGACAAGGAACCATTGATCACTACCCGTTGAGCCCGACCATCTAGCCAGTTTTCTATCCACCTTACCGTCCATTCATCCAGCCCATACTTCTTTAACTTGCTGGCAAGAATACTGTGGGAGACTGTATCAAAAGCTTTGCTAAAGTCCAGAAATAGCACATCCACTGCTTTCCCCTCATCCACAGAGCCGGTTATCTTATCATAGAAGGCAATTAGGTTAGTCAGGCATGACTTGCCCTTGGTGAATCCATGCTGACTGTTCCTGATCACTTTCCCCTCCTTTAAGTGGTTCAGGATTGATTCCTTGAGGACCTGTTCCATGATTTTTCCAGGGACTGAGGTGAGACTAACTGGCCTGTAGTTCCCTGGATCTTCCTTCTTCCCTTTCTTAAAGATGGGCACTACATTAGCTTTTTTCCAGTCGTCCGGGACCTCCCCCGATCGCCATGATTTTTCAAAGATAATGGCCAATGGCTCCGCAATCTCATCGGCCAACTCCTTTAGCACCCTCGGATGCAGCGCATCCGGCCCCATGGACTTGTGCTCGTCCAGCTTTCCTAAATAGTCCCGAACTACTACTTTCTCCACAGAGAGCTGGTCACCTCCTCCCCATAAGCTGGTCACCTCCTCCCCATAATGAAGTCTTACAGTGACATGTGATCATATCACCTGAACTGGAATCCATCTTTAAGCTGGTGCTTTTCCAGTGAGGGCGGGTGGAAACCCAGAGGGACAAAGGATTCCCGCATTATGCAGAAGATATATAAAGGGGTGGAAGAGAACAGAGGGGGAGAGGAGCCATCATGAAGAATCCCCTAGCTATCACCTGAGCTGGAACAAGAGCTGTACCAGGGGAAAGAATTGTGCCCAGGCCTGGAAGGTGTCCAGTCTGAGAAAAAACTTACTGAAGCATCTCTGAGGGTGAGATTATCTGTATTCAGTTTGATTAGACATAGATTTGCGCGTTTTATTTTATTTTGCTGGGTAACTTACTTTGTTCTGTCTGTTACTACTTGGAATCACTTAAATCCTACTTTCTGTATTTAAATAAAATCACTTTTTACTTATTAATTAACTCATAGTATGTATTAATACCTGGGGGAGCAAACAACTGTGCATATCTCTCTATCAGTGTTATAGAGGGCAAACAATTTATGAGTTTACCCTGTATAAGCTTTATACAGGGTAAAATGGATTTATCTGGGTTTAGACCCCATTGGGAGTTGGGCATCTGAGTGCTAAAGACAAGCACACTTCTGTGAGCTGTTTTCGGGTAAACCTGCAGCTTTGGGGCAGGTAATTCAGACCCTGGGTCTGTGTTGGAGCAGACGGGTGTGTCTGGCTTCAGCAAGACAGGGTGCTGAAGCCACTGAGCTGGCAGGGAAAACAGGAACAGAGGTAGCCTTTACACATCAGGCGGCAGCTCCCAGGGGGGTTTCTGTGATCTAACCCGTCACAAGCTCTATGGCTGGCCCTGGTGAGAAAAATGTTCTTTCATGATGCATTATAAAAAACCCCTAAAAGAAGCTTTTCACACCACAAGATCTTCTAAAAGGATTCTGTCAACACAAAAGCAAATTCTGACAGTAGTTGCCTTTAAAAATACTCAGACCTCCAAACTCTGAAAGACATTTCCTTATTTAAACTTTTGTTAGTCTTGTGGATCAATTCTACCATCTGTGCTCAGGGGGACCATATCAATAACTGCATGAACAAAAAATGTGTTTTGATTATTCAAATTATTAGGTTCCTTAAATCAATAACTTATCCTTCACATTAAGGTGTTGTGCCTATGGAAATTGCATATTCAAATACCCTGCAAATCAAAGGAACTTTATCTCAGAGCTGATACGTAATTTTTAAGCTGCACAGAAATTACTGTTCTCTGCTTATTGCACATACAAAGAAACAGTTGCTCCTGCACTTGGTCTAGATGTACAACAATGTACACCTATCTCACGTACTTCAAATAAGATGCTGGAACTGCTGTTTTTGAAATAATATATAAAAATTAGGTTCTTACAAAATGGAAAATTACATGGAAAATAGAAAACGATGTCACTTTTCTTAAAAGTAGGGGTTCCTAAATAATTACAACCCGCCTTCTGAAAATTCCCCCTTTAGTTTTATGCAGATTATTTTATACGATGTAAGGGGTCTACACCAGTTAACGCCTGCCGAGGACTTTGCAAGTCAAAATAACTGTTTAACTGTAAATCAACACTCCTACACTGTTTTGAGATTGCCTTAAACTCCAGCCTTTGCAACAGATTGCAGCAAAGAAGAGGGGAAGAACTAGAAGTCCTTATTGTTAATATAGCTGACAAAGAATCTTGTGTTATACTCAGTTTTCAGACTAAAAGAAACCACTGTTAAAGTCAGAGCAGGTTGTTTTGGAAGGGTACTGACTATGAGTTTGATTATTTGGTGATACCAAGGACATTTTCATGGTAATTCAGTTGAAAGAGTCAGTAATGTCAATAGCTACAAATTAGTCACCTGTGCTGAAATAATCAGCTTCCTAAAGTACATATTCAGATAAATGCTAAAATTGTGGGTGATTCGATCCTTCATAGAGTTTTTAAAGTCTAAGAAGATGGCAATCTGCAGATCAGAACAATGTGTTGGAGGGATGGAGTGGAAACCATCATGGTCAGGCAGCTAGTGAAAATTCAGATGTGTAGTAACTAGCGTCTAGTAACTCTATTACAGTTGGTAATTATCTTGTAAAATTACCTAGGGCTTGAATTGGCAACCAATTTTGCCACCTGTAGGTGATCATCCATCACACTCTAATGTTATGGCATATTGGACCCCACAGGGATAATAGTCGGGACATGCAGGTGAATGAGACAGACACAAGGAAGGATTTAAGCAGCTGGCAGGGATTTGTTAATTTAACACTGTGGAGTGACACTATAATTAGGTGCAGTGGGGGAGGGGGTTTACCAGGCTCCCACCATATATCCCATAACTCAGGATAGAGACTTCTCAGCCTGTCCCAAGGATTCAGCTCATTCTGCTGAATCCTCTCACCCTCTCCACTGTGAAGGGGACAGAAGGTGCCAAAGAGGGATCTTGCCCTGTGAAGACTTAAAGTCTCTCCTTTTCCTAAGGTCCAACAGAGAAATCCCAGGTCTCTTATTTCTGGGATCTGGCCCTTTTGGCCTTTTATCCACACTGGACACCTTCTGTAAGTAGTGATGAACAAAACATTCATACAAATGACTATGGTTTTCTAAGTCCTACTTCTAGTTAACTGAACTGTGCCTCCATCACGATGTGAGCAAAGCAAAAAAACTACTAGGCCTCCCCCAAAGAGAAACATTCCTTTCTGACCTCCCCCCCAAACCCAAAAAGCTACCTGGCCAAACCCACAGCATCCTAAAAACACAGCTCCTATACTACAACTACAAGGAGCAAGGCTGGGGCAGCTAAAATGGGGTAAGAGGGTCCAAAAGAACCAGGCAAGGGTTTGAATTAGTGAGGTGCTAATGAGCTCTCATTTCCCTCAAGCTGGTCAATGGGAGACAGAGAGCCCATGAGAGATGAGAGGTCCAGCCTTGCATTTCTCCAGCATGCAGTCTCTCCCCTCTTTTCTTTTCAAGACTGTCCACCACCATGCAGCTCCTAGCGGGTTCCCCCACTTGCTGAGCTGGGTGGGTGGCATTTGACTTGATGCCACAATCTTAGAAGTGAGCAATGAGAGAGAAAATGCATCCTTTTTACAAATACGTCAATAACTTTAAAACTAGAGTCACAATATTCAACTGCACTCTTTTTTAAATGGTTTTTCATTATGATTCCAAGAATAAACAGTACTTCATATCTGTGTAATACAACCCATTAAAAACCTTACAAGGACAATAGCATACTTTGCCTTGAAGCATAAAAGATCCATATGGGAGTTTTTGCATCTTGGAAACAACAGAAACTCTGGATCACATGGAAAAGCCTGAAATAAAAGCATGACTAAGCCATGCTCCTTAATGACTGTTGAAGGAAACAAAGTGGAAAATATCCATCCATCCATTACCCCAACCAGTGGCCTGGAAAAATCAACCTAGGCTGATTCTCGCTGTTCTTTCTTTTGTTATCTGATGAGATGCTCAATTGCTTTATCCCAAATTTTGGAGACTTAGGTCTAACTTACTTTACAGTAAACTTGTTTTACAACAATCCTAAAATCCAGTCATATTTTTCAAAGCCATTGCTGCAGGAAAATTGGTAGCCCTCCATGTCATCAGAATTACTTCATTGTCCAATATCAGTGCCACTAATTATTTTTTTAAGCCAGATTTATTTGTAACCCTGAGGCAACCCCTAAAATGACTAAATAATTCTTTTACTTTGATGTAGCAATACTTTATGCCACTTATGTATAACCTGAATTACATTTTCAAATCCACAGATTTTTGTGGGTAAGCTAACCCATTGTACTGCCAATATTACTGTGTATATTAGTGTACTACATGATGATAATATGTACAACATAGAAAGAACCGTTACCAAAAGCACTCCTTTTTTGATAATTTTCTCTTTCCTACTAACTCTCCCAGGCACAGGGTTGCCCCTGTAGAGGATTATTTTCCACAGCATGCCTCCCAGGGTCAGGAGCTGGCCCCTTAAATTTGGCAGAGCCAATCAGCTTGACCTCTGAAAGCAACCATTTTGAAAGTGACTGCCACTTGCTATATTTTTCAGCTGAAAAGTATTCTTAATTGACTCCATGCTTTTATCCAGGTTTTTTTTTGCTTATTTTTAAGGACATGGTACATTCTCACACATAACTAAAAAGTAGACAGAGCTGGATAAATTACTAAGGAGATTTCCGGTATTGCTAGCCCCAGACATTCAAAAACAATGAGCCAGCCCCCTGCCCCAAAATCATGAGATTTAAATGAAAAGTACATTAGAGGAGGCAACATTTGTATCCTGGGTTTTTTGTTTGTTTGCTTTGTTTTATTTTATGAGCCTCTAAAGTATACTTGGGTCATGTTTTCATACTTTTCTCTTCAACTATGAGGGCTATAATTTACTCCCTCCCCTCAAAAAAAATGAAAGTCAAGGTTCTCACTTATTAATTTGATTCCAGGAACTGGCTTTTAAGGAAAAACACTAATTATAATGAGACTCATGATAAAATGGCAAGAGTTGACAACACTTTCTTCTGTACCCACGTATAATCTTGCAACCATATTTAGAAGGAGAAAGAGAGAGAGAGAAAACAATTCAGTTTTCAGTTCTTCACTCGCATGAGGTACTCTTGCGAATACACTGGGTTTGCAACATCCCAAAAAATAACTATTTCTCCGCACCAAATTGGATTGTAAATGGAATAGGGGTGATCTATGTAATGGTAATAGAATGAGTAATACAATAATAGTACCTCACATACAGTGGTGACACTTTAAAAATTGCTAATCACCTCAGATAACTAAATAAGGTTTCCAGTGAGCTAGCCTCGGTATTTGCAACATTCAAGGTATTTTCTATAATAAGGGTAAGGAAGTATTCTAGAATACTGAAGAGACTGCAATAACCATATCTATTTCTGCTAAATAAAATTGGCAATTTTTATAAAACCCTTGTATTTTGCCATATGTCTAAAATTTCTAATAGCATAAAAGCATATCTATTTTTTTAAAGTATGACATTGGATGAAATCTTTTATAATTTTTTTATCTTTATAACAAAGATTCTTTTAAAAAAAACGTTGACAATGTCTGTTCTACAACCAATGAAAGTGTTTAAACTGTATTCATAGTAAACAAAATAGGTGATGGATTTGTCTCAGACTTACTTCAAACTTATATCACTCCCCGTCAGCTTCTGTACGGTGAGCTCTCCCAGGGCATCCGGCATATAGGTCGTCCACGGAAACGTTACAAGGACACCATTAAAGCCAATCTGCAGTACAGCAGTATCAAACCTAGGGACCTTGAGGACGCTGCCAGCGACAGAACACAGTGGCGTGCAACAGTTAGAAATATTTGTATTGCCTTTGAGGAAGACCGCTGCCGGCGTCTACAAGAGGCACGCGAACGATGTCACAGAGCATCAGCAGCGCACAATCCACTGACTACGAACTTTCCATGCACCATTTGCAGCAAAATGTGCACCTCTAGAATTGGCTTGTATAGCCATCAGAGGGCACACCATAAGACCAACAATTGATGATCTGCACAGATTTGTCATCATCGGATCGATGGACTACCAAGACATTGGTGATTAAAGAACTGGTGTGCATGTCTCTCTTGCTTTCAGTCAGTACTTATATAATTTGTAATATGGTAGCACCTAGAGGCCCCAGCTGATATGGATAGGGTATATATATATATATATACCCTATCCATATTTCAATATACATCCCACTTGCTCATTATTATGAGCTCAGAGAAAAACATATACACTCCTCCGCTTGTACATTGAACTTATTCTTCCACCCCAGGTCCTGATGCACACAAAATTTAAGAGCAAAATCCCAAAAGATGGATCAATTAGTTAATGTTGGCAAAGTGCTTTGAAGATGAAAAGTACTATGTAAATGCCAATTTTTATTAATTATTTTTATAATTACATTGGCACAAAATGTAACTCTACATTGTAAAATACGTTTATTCTGCTGGAATGGAAGTTACAACTTAGAAACTTTTAGCCCTGAATGTTTTTCTTCACTCACATTGAAAGCCTGAGCCCCAGGGTGATGAAATCAATTCCTGGATGCCACATGTAGAGATTGCCATTCACTAAGCAGTGATTTTCTGGCTGGAAAGACCATGGAAGTAATTTGTGGCCTTTTACATCTTTAATGCAGGACAGGGTTTAGTCATTTTGGACAGAGATAGATTAGATCTGTTTGGGTCAGTACCTCGAGGGCTATTCATTAATTAGGAAGACCACACAGCTGTGCTCAGGTGAAGCTAGGAAGAAAATACTTGTGGATGCATGACTGTAGCACAAATGACTCTCCCTGTCAGATGTTTGTGCTATCATTAAATGGTAGCATTATTCCACAAACTAATAAACAATTTAATTTTTCAGGACTCTGAAAGTCACAATGGAGTCTTTTGTAAGAAGAGATGGCCCCGGGCCACAAAACTGGGAGGGATCCCGTTCCAGATCATAACCCCTTTCCAAATCCTTGAAGCTCAGACTTGGGAAGCTCATTCCAGAGATATGGATAACCATGAAATTTGAATCTGGATCCAGATTTGTGTTTTGAACACCCCTCCCTTTTAGTGGGGGGGGGTCTCTGGATCCAGGGTCTGGGTACAGAGCCATAAGCAATATAAAATATCATCATAAGCAGTAAAAAGGGACCAGAAAATGAAGACGCTTCCATGAGGCTGATATGTATTTTGTGCTATTTCTCAATTTCCATATGTGTTTGATGTATGAGAATGCTCACAGAAATCCTGTTTAACTTACGTAGCCTGACTAATGAGTGAGGTTGCCCCTGACACCATTTCTTATTTGACCAAGAAAATGATCATTTAGAAACTGCAAATAAAGAAACTCTTTGATTTCAAATATTTTTAACCATCCTGGGGGAGGAGAAGAGGAAGGATTCACAGTACAGTGTGCACACACAAAATTATTCTTTTCTGCTACAGTTTATGTACGTTACTCAGAGGCTTGCAAACATTTTATTTAAGCTTGCAATTAGTTTCATTACCCACAGTTGTAAAAGATGTTGGGAGAGAGAAATGTAAACAGTTAAGCAAGCAGAATTCTCTGTGCTTAGCATGAGAATCAAATATTGTGTCAGTATTTTTCCCCTTGTACTTTGCAAATGAAGAGCCCTCGTTATTCAAATTCAGGCAATTGTTTTTAATGTCTTACTAATAGTCCTGATCAGAGGTTCCAAATAGTAAGAGTGATAGGAACTAGAAACTTCGAGCTGGTTGACGTCCTACAAATTATTAGTGTCCAGAGAGTTTGTACCCAAGGTATGTTCATTAAAAAAATGTAACTGTTAATGCAATAAAGTTGACAGCAAGAGGAAACAGGGTTATGTTTTTGCTTCCAAGAGAATGATTCTAGGGTACCAGGCCTTCTTACAGTGATCAGGATTCTCTTGTCTATTCTAGGGCAGTGGTTCTCAACCAGGGGTATGCGTACCCCTGGGGGTACGCAGAGGTCTTCCAGGGGTACATCAACTCAGCTCATCTAGATATCTGCCTAGTTTTACAAACAGGCTACATAAAAAGCACTAGTGAAGTCAGTACAAACTAAGGTTTCATACAATGACTTATTTATACTGCTCTATATACAATACACTGAAATGTAAGTACAATAATTTATATTCCAATTGATTTATTTTATAATTATATGGCAAAAATGAGAAATTAAGCAATGTTTCACTAATAGTGGGCTGTGACACTTTTGTATTTTGATGTCTGGTTTTGTAAGCAAGTAGATTTTAAGTGAGGTGAAACTTGGGGGTACGCAAGACAAATCAAACTCCTGAAAGGGGTACAGTAGTCTGGAAAGGTTGAGAGCCACTATTCTAGAGGAACTCTGACATTTAGCTTCTGACTGTTCCAGGTGAAAAGTAGAGCGACACAAGGTGGGTGGGTCTTTTATTGGACCAACTTCTCTTGGTGGTTGAGACAACTTTCGAACCACACAAAGCAGGTGAAAAGTGTCAGCTAATCTAGGAAGCCAGGGAAATAGCTTGTGCTCTTGGTCTCTCACATCCATTCATTAGCCAGCATTTTCATCTGGGACAGCTACAGGTGAGTTCTAGCATGCACTTTTGTGTTTTGTTTTGTTTTCTATTCAAATGGACTCTGCTATCGTGCAGTACTTTATATAGAAATGCTCTAGCTTTGTAACATCTTTTGCTGTGTTGTCTGGTCTGCATCATCTGAGTATATTTTCACGATTGGGATGTAAGTAAATGTCATATCTGAACCTTTGAATGTTGCAAGAATAGGCTTAGGGTCTGAACCATCAACTCTGGTTGCTAGGGATACATTTTTTGACACAATCACATAAAATAAGAGAGACCTTGGTAAATGGCTATGTAGCAAATGAATAGAATTTTACACTGAGATTTCCTTTGTCCTATTGTTTTTCAAACTGTTTTCAGCTACATTTTATGCCTATGAATGCAACAAGCCTAACTTGCTCAAAACTAGTTCTGAGAAGCTAAACTGGAAATCTGAACCCTGTTGTTTTTTTTTAAAAAAAAGGTTAGATCACCATTTGGTTTAACAGGGCTTATGCAGATCATGGTCCCTGTTGCACCAGTAAAGTGGACCAGGGACTTAGTTAAAAGTAGTGGTTTTTTTACTTCTTCAAATCTTGGTATAGATCACCAAGTGAACATGAATTTTATGGTTTCCTGCTACCTTCCATTTGCTGCACCTCAAAAATTCCCAGGAGAATTAGACATGATTGGCAGTCTGCCTCAGAGAGGCCCAGAACTGAAATAGCAGGGATATTAAAGGTCAGGACTGAGGTGTGTTGGCAGAGTTGATACTTACACATCTGATGAAAGCCAGTGCTTTTAATCTCTCTTTCAGGAGCCACTCTGACAACAGTATATACTTAGAATGCCAGAGTTTCTGATGCTTCCTGGGCACTGGAACAAAATGTTCTTATTCTTTTTGGGATCCAGGGAGCTTTTATTATTAATTAAACAATTATAAATTATTGTAAACTGTAAATGATTTTCTATTATCAAACATCACATCCGTTGCTTTAGGAGCCTAACCAAAGCTCACTGAAGTCAATGGAAAGGCCCTTTGGGCCAATTTTTAAAAGAGCACTGCTCCCATTTAAGGCATCAAAATAGGTAGATTTTTCAAGAGTATAAGATTTGGGTGCTGAGATCTTTTGAAAATATAGCTTTTATTTAGGTGCCTGCTATTTTTAGCCATGCTAGTGTGAGTAAAGATAGCATGGGTGTGTCTACCCAAGCTGCAATCACACTTCAGATTGCAGTGTAGACATACCCTTAATGGGAGCTGAACTCTTTTGATCATTTGGACTTAAGGAGTAAAATATATGTCCTATTTTATAAGCTTCTAAAAATCTGAATGTTCAATACACTGCGTAAGAAAATGCACTGCAGAAAATGTATATGATAATGGTAGCCTTTTTTGACCCAAGCAGCTAGTCAAAGTTCAGGACTCGGGGGATGTTCCAGTTGAAAGTAGAAATTGATGATGGAGTCTAATATTCTCTTTTAGGCAATCTTGTTTATTTACAAGGAATATTCAGTGTCCTGCTTCTCTGAACACAGGAGGAACCAAAACCAGGGGATAGCTTCTTTGCTGATAGCTTATGCTTCTTTCAACCAGCAGCCCAGACCCAGAACCTTCCTCTAGGCTTCTCCCAGTGTCATATCATACTTACAGGCTGCCACTTGGCTTTTTTGCTGCCTCTGCATCTCCCTCAGTTTCTTTTCAATCCTTCCCCTCATCCTATTAGACTTTTTCCACACCCACAGACTCACCACCCACCTGGTCAGAACAATACCCAGCGGAACACTCCACACACACGGTACTAGTCTCTGGGCAGACTCCATTATGCCTTGTTTTAGGTATGGCCCCTTAACCGTCTCTTACTACTATCTTAAATGAAGGACACGTTCACATGTGATTTTTAAGAAGGATTTAACTCAATCCATTAAAATTCTCAATAAAATTTAACCCAACTCATAATAGCAACATATTTTATTGGAGGGCTAGTTTGACTTTAGTTATATGCATACATGCACAGAAAATATCCATTCAGATATCTCCCTTTGCCACAGATATTTGACCAGTTAGGAATTTAGCATTACCTTCAAACTACCAATTTTTATATTAATCTCAAAACAGAGTCATGCAGAAAATAACTTAGTGGTCAGTTAGCATGCAGTGAGGGAGAAAGAACACAAGTGAGGAAAAATGTTAAAAAAGAACAATAAAAAATGAAAACAATATCTATAAGGAAATCAGAATCTTTTAACAAATGTGACTCTTAAGGTTCTGTTTTTATAGAGAGGCACAAAAGTTTTAGCTATGTAAGTTTCCCATGAATTTATGGGAGAACAGATGTTTAAAACCAGCTACAGAAGCCCTCCAGATACCGTAGTTACACTTGTATAGTTTGGATGGACTTTGGGTTAGCAATTTTGAACCTGTCAGGGTGATAAATAAAACCCGTGGCAGGATGTAACACTGCAGTAGCTTAAAGGAGTAATTCCTGGAGGAAATCTGAGAGACAGAACAGATGTTCCATTTATCAGGTGAAATGTGTTCAGCAATATCATGTATTCACTATCGTTTAATTGAAAATCAGTCCTTCCTCCATTTTCACAATGTAAAGGGGACATTGGTTATTTACAACTAGAAAAAAATTAATGGTTCCTCCATTTTTAATAAATATTGCATGATATAACTACAAAGAGCGACAAATGAAACCACCAACCCAAGCTAATAGGTCCAAAACTTAATGGTTCTTTACAAAGCAGATGACATATGACAGTTCTTTCCCACATTTGCTTAGAGATGATTAAGTACCAAGATTCCAGGAAAAAAATCTATTCTGATAAATTACTTTTGTGATATCATAAAAACTAGATCTTTTCTCTGCTGAGATATAATAGTGTCTAAAAGCAAGGTATTTACTTCCAAAGTGAATGTACATGAACAAGAAGAAAAATTTAGAGTTTAGACAATTCTCAGTTCATTTCAACTAACAAAGCCAAATGTGAGGGTAAAAAGCAGACAAACCCAGCAGGCCTCAGACGGTCGCCTAATCTAACAAATGTCATTGGAACTTTACGGGGAAAGTTTTTAAAGGGGCCCCTTTTGGATCCATACTACAACATTGAAGCCAATGGCAGTTTTGCCATTGCACCCGAAGTTGTGGGGAAAGAAGGATAAACATATAATTCATACATAATTGGGCAGGCAGGTGGAGATTGGGCTGCTATATCTAGCTCTCCCACAGATTTTCTATATTCATAGATTCAGAGAGTTTTAGGCCAAAAGAGCCCATTAGATCATCTTGTCTGACGTCCTTTATATCACACAGGCCACTGAATTTCACACAATTAGAGCATTGAGCCCAATGATCTGGGTTTGACGAAAATCTAACTTGTGTTTTGGATAAAGCATATTTCCAGAAGGGCATCCAGTCTTGATATGAAGACATCAAAAGATGGAGAATCCACCACTTCCCTTGGTAGTTTATCCCTCACTGTTAAAAATTTGTGCCTTATTTCTAATTTGAATTTGTCTGGCTTCAGCTTCTAGCCATTGATTCTTGTTATGCCTTTCTCCACTAGATTGAAAAGACTTTAGTACCCAGTATTTCTTCCCTGTGAAACAATTTATACAATGTAATCAAGTCACTTCGCAATCTTCTTTCTGATAAACTAAACAGCTTGAGCTCTGTTTGACCTTGGGCAAGTCACTCATCCTCTTTGGACCAAATCACCCCTGCCATCATGCATCCTGCTGGTCTAAATTGTTGCAGCAGCCAAGAATAGCTTGGGCATAAGAAAACCCCAAGTAAAACCTCTTTCTCCCTTGGCCTGCCCCATGCACCAGGGGCTCCTGTTAGGAGTGGCATAGAACTGCCTCCTTTGAGAACCAAATCAAATCTAGTCCTCAAGTAATTACACAACCCATGACCAGAGAGAACCGGGTTTATACTAGATTAACCGTCCCACAGGCAAAGGCTACAGGACAACTTGCCAGCCATCACTGCTGCCAACAGAGGTTGTGAGATACCACCTGCCATTACCCTATGGCTGCTGCAGTGAGGAACAGCTTTCAGGTAGAGGAACATCTGAGATGCGTGCTAGGGAAAGTGCTGAGAGTGGAAGAACTGATGGCTTTGGAGGCGAGGGAGAAGATTGCATTGAATGGGTAAGGGGAGAGGAGTTTGGATTTTTTTTGTTGAAGTGTCCTACCCAGTGAATGTGGCATATACCACTGATTGAGGTGCACATTTTTTAGGAAGCCCTTCGATAACATTTTGGTAGCACATCATTGATATTGTATATGCTTTAATTTGTTCAATATTTTTCTATCTAGCAATCATTATTCTCGATAATGTACATCCTTCTAGTTTCACTGAAACAAGAAACTGAGTAAGCAAGAAATCCTGTTGTATGAGTTGTTGTAAGAAGTCACTATCCTCTGTATGGAGGTAGTTTTGAGCTTGTTTAATTTTTTACCTGAAACACTTCCAAACTATCTATGGATGATTAAATAACTGCTGGAGAATTTCAAGAACACAACAAAAACAGGAGAAAGCAGCAGCATCCAGTAAGTTACTCAGGTCCTCATTGCTGGTTCTGAGCAAACTTTTACCTCCATTTACATCTTGGTGAATCCCATGAATTCAGTGGAATTGCCCCAGTCGACAGAAAGCAAAATATGGCTCAAACTTTATTTCTAGACTTATTGGGGTCCAAGAAAGAAAGGTCACATTTAGAGAGGGGAAGGAGGACAATCCTGATGTACTAGTCAATCAAATGAGAGCAAGATGTTGTTAGGCCAATCTTTGACCTTAGAACTATAAATATAGCACCTTCTCCATAACACTAATGTAGAATCTAAACACACTCGTGAGTGCAGCTAAGCTCCTGGAGCTTGTGCTTCCCCATCCCCAAAAGAACAATTTTCATTCTTGGTCCCTTCTTATTTCAAAACATTTGTGAAGGGCAGAAAAAGTAGCTTCTACATCTTGTTATCTGGGGCTTTCCAACTACTAAAAAACAAAATTGAGAAGAAACTGGGTAATTTTTCTTTAAAAAAAATGTGCATAGAAGCCGTTACTCCCAGAGGTATTGTAATAGCTGAACAATTCCACTCTTCTCCAGGCTGTCTATGCAAATAAATCCTTATCCACATTTAGGTAATGACATTTGGGTAGAAAAAATAGATTTCCTGTGGGAAAGCTTCTCTATCACGTGGTATTCAGTTCCTGAAAACAGCAATTGATCTGTAGCGGTCAAACCTATTTAAACCATGTTTGATTTTACCAGAAATTAGTCCCTCAGCAGTCTCTCTTTTTAAAGTGAAATACCAACTAGCTTTTTCTGTCTGTACATAATATTATATGGCTAATATTTGGCAGATTTCACATGGCATTTCTTTCCCCTTTTTTAAATCTGTGGGTGAATTCTAGTGTTAATAAAGGTGAGAGGCACATAGAATTATTTTGAGCCAGGAATAGTGCAGGCCATTGCTCTGCAAGCTACACGCACACTCTGCCTATGTGTCTATCAGTCTGGGAGCATATGTAATTCTGTGGGCATGTTAATGATAGAATGGTGAGGGAGGTGTCACATGATTCATAAAAATCTACAGAATCATAATTTGAATGGTATCATCCTCCGCAGCATAGCAGGGAGGGATTCGTCTCCCTCCCCCCATCCGTTGCTCCCAGTTCCAGGTCCTCTGGTTGGTGGAAATGTTGATAATATAAAGTAATCAGAAATGGATTGAGTTGATTATAATTTAAAAGCCTTTTCTCCCACAAACACAGTGGTACCAAACATGACAAACCTAGAACAATTATGTAAATATATATTTGAGAAAACCTTTAAAAATCCATTTTTTTTTAATTATATTTTAACACAGGCATGTCAAACCTGCCACCCTCACAAAGTTAAATTATGGCCCCCGACTGACAGTACTGTGTTATCAGCCAATGCTCGGAACATGATACTTTTTTTTAATGTTACAGATTTCTACAAATGGAATAAGTGCTTCAAGTTGATTTGCCATCGTCAGCAAAAGAAAAAGCGGTTCAGTGGTACTGATCATCAGCTTTGTTTATTATGCCAAAAGAGGTACAATGAGGCCCTGGTTAAGACATCAGCATTCAGCCAGATATTACTGAAATCCATCTGCAAATGGTATGCACATAATTACATAACATGCATTACATAACATAATTAATTACAATCCCAAAATAATTTATAACAATTCTTGGTTTTACTTTGATCTTGATCATTTGTAGGCATCAATGGGGAGATGAAAAATACTGTCTAGTAGCTGAATGTTTGGAGAACACCACCATGGAGGACCTGGTTCAACACAATGCTCAGTGGCACTTTACATGCTGTAAGAAGTGCACCCCTAAACTGAATGTGGCAACGTTGGAGAGGAAGTACATCGAGAATTAGGAAAAAGTTGAAAATGTCAGGACAAGTGCCAGCCGTGGGTAAGACTTGCCTTATACTTAGTCCTATGGCATGCGTTTAAGAAGAACACCTGCTTCTTCTACAGTAAGTCAGAAGCCCAAAGGCTTCCACTAAGCACAGTTTCAACAGGTGAGACACTGTATGAAGCAGCAAAGAATCCTGTGGCACCTTATAGACTAACAGACATTTTGCAGCATGAGCTTTCGTGGGTGAATACCCACTTCTTCGGATGCAAATAGTGGAAATCTCCAGGGGCAGGTATATATATGCAAGCAAAAAGCAAGCTAGAGATAACGAGTCGCTCTTAGCATGGAAAGTAAATTTAAGTGGGTGGATGGCTGGGATGACTTCCCCAGAAGTAACCAAGCACCATCTAGACTCATTAAATGTTGTTAAATGACAGGGAAATTTTAAAGCTACAGGATGAGCTTGCTCACACTGGTAACGCATTCTCATATGACAGACTGGAGATCATGAATATCATGATGAAAACAGTCTTCAGTGATGAGATAGCTAAAGATGTCAGTCAAATGGATACTTTGGGTCATGACTTATATGAAGCCTTCAAAACCCAAAGAATTATCCAAGGCTCTGTCAATCTATAGGCTCCAATCAAGAAGAATAGACTTAAGCTGGGCTCAAATGCAAAGAAGAAAGTCAAAGTGAAGGTGGCAGAAACTATTACAGAGTTAACCACAGACAGGTCCAGGTCATTGTTTTCTCATCTCCTGGTTATGTCCAGATCTCAGCATGACGTTGATCTACATGAGACTTTGGACAACTATGAGTTCTCTATGGTACCATGATCAATGTTTCAATGCAATGGAAAATGCATATGTGCCAGGCAAAAAGCCAAGTAATGCACATCTTTCATGATTTTACTAAACCAGCACCTACTAACCACATAGCCATGTAACAGGGCGCACTCACCTCTCGCGAGTGCCCCCTTGGGCCAAGTGCGTGTGCCTGCATTCACTCACTCGCTCTCTCTCTCTCTCTCTCTCTCTCTCTCTCTCTCTGTGGTGTGTCCTTGGAGACTCAGCCCTCCGGCTGAGTCACACACAGTCTGTCTGTGTGATGAAAGCAAAGCAAAACCCCTTCCACGGGTACAAGTCCAACAGGGGTCTTTCTCAGTGCCCTCTGTAATGTCTCCCACCAGTTGTCCCTGCTCTGGGATAGAGCAGTGCCCCAGGGCTCCCTCCCTGGAGACAAAGTCCTTGCCCTCTTAGGGCCTTTCTGGCCACACCCTCGGGGGTACCTCAATGTCCAGGCCACTTCCCCCAGTGGTTAATGGGGCTGGGTGGGACCCAGGCCCACCCAGTACTCCAGGTCCCAGCCCTGGAACCATGTAGATAGCAGCTGTCCACTGTGTCCCTTTATCTAAATAGCGTTGCTGCTCTAATTCCCTGGTCCACTTCCCCACGGCCCTGCACCATCTTCACCCTTACCTCAGGGCCTTGTCCTGATGGAGTCTCCGCAACCTGCTCAGGGCTCCTTCTCGCTCTCCCCAGCTTCTGGCTGCACTCCCTCATCCAAGGTCCCACAGCTCCCTCGCTGCCCTTTTCTGGAGCCACAAGAGGCCACAAGGCCTCCAGCAGGGGGCCTCAGATGGTCTGATATACCCTGTCACAGGCCAGTACCTATGCCAGCAGAGGCCTTACAGTGTAGCAATCATATATGGTATGTCTGGAGGTCAAGCTTTTGATAAACCAGAACCTGTTAACATCTGCCAAGATTCATTAGGAGGCTACAGAGAAACCACTGGACCTATGATAAAGTCCACCTCGTGTCTGACACATATGCAGAGGAACCAATTAAAATATTACCAGAAAGAAGATGTACAGTGGTATTGTACCTGTCCAATACAAAATCATTGACTCCACAAACATTTCCAATGTCACAATGAAGAAGCTACTATACTCATACTCATACTCGCACAAAGGATGAGTTAGCTGCATACCTTGCAGGAAAAATGCTTTCAGCATGTAAAGAATTAATCAATGAATTTTATCATTGCATGGCATAATGAAGCCGCTGCCTTGCACCATTCAGTGGAGTTTCTTCATAGTTCCCATGAAGAGGCTGACACTACAAGTTTCCTGCATGCCATCAATGCCACAGAGAGGTGCTACTAAACTCCAGTTTTTGCATAAGATACAGGTGTTCTAGTGCTTTCTGTGAGATGCTACCCAAGACTTCTGCAACATTCTGTTTTTATGCCTGCTGCTGGGGAGCAGAATTGCTGTATTTCCCTCAGAGATGTGTTCCTATCACTCATATTATTAAAAGCTGCCACACTGTCGTGTTTCCATGTCCTTCCAGGATGTGACACTATGGGAAGGTTGACTGGAAAGGCCAAATTATCTTATTGGAAGTGATTTGATTCAGCCTTTAAAGACTCTCGCCTCACTCTGAAGGAGCTCAGAATGGATGAGACAGTAACTGATGAGGTCATAAATGCAATGGAGTCACTCATATGCTGAGTTTACCATTTGAAGACCAACATTACACTTGCAGAGCTAGGTTGGTGGATGTTTTCCAAGAAGCAAACAAATGGATAAAAGATGCCACCAAAAAGGGTGCATTTATATCTGTGTGACAGGGTATACTCACTCTGCACTGAGCCGGAGGGGCATTAACTCCATCCTATGGGCCACACCACACCCCCTCACCCCTGCTGGACATGCTCCGACTGGAACCACAGTAGAAGGGGGAGCAGCTCAGCTCACAGTATAAGAGGGAGCAGCTCTGAAAGCAGATCTGTGCTGCAGGTTCCTAGGGGAGAGTGCCAGAGCCACCAGATGCCAACACTGGCCAGGTTGGTGCCTCTACTGAACCCCAGCCCACTGCTGAGGCCAATGGAGGTGAGGCAGCAATTGCCCAAGGACTTTCCCCCCACACCCCCCATGTTGGAAGAAGGGGTAGGAAGTGACCCAGGGAATGGTAGGTTAGTGACAGATGACTGAGACTGAGCAGCAAGTTATCGGTTCCCTAGGGTCCCCCTACCCCATCCGACCCACTGTAGACACTGCCAATGGGTGGGGAGGTAAATTGGACCACTAGGCCTTACTGTCCCTGAACCCTGGGACAGCCCTACTGATTCTGGCGATTGGGCCATGCTGCCCTGGGAAGAATGGTGGCTACTTAGACTTTGGCCACTGGGACTTACTGTCCTGGACCCCGGGACAGCCCGATTGACTCTGGCCATTGGGCCACATTACCCTGGGAAGAAGAGCTGCTACTTAGACTTTGGCTACTAGACCTTATTGCCCTGAAGCCCAGGCCCGCCTTAGTGACTCGAGCTGTGAGGCCATACCGCCCTAAAGGGCTGATGGGGTATATCTACCCTGCAACAATCTGCTATTAAGAGGGCAAATTATCAAGCAATGGAATGACTCGGGGTGATTGAGCACATCCAGAACTACCCTCCCCTATCAGACATGGATGGGTCTTGGGAGGATGGACTGATCACATTAGTAATGTGTGAAATGCTATGGGCTCCCGAATCAATCCTTCAGCTAATCAAATGCTCGTGTGCAAAGACCACGTGGTCACCACCCTGCAAATGTTTGGCCAGCAGCCTGCCTTGTACTGAGATGGGCGAGTGCGGCATGGACGAGGATTGGTGTGACATTTCTAGCAGTGGTGCCCTTGACAGAGATGACACTGATGATGACTTTGCTGAATAAATGTTTTCAGTCCTAGATATCAAAGCTAACTTCCCTAGGGTTACCAAAGATCAGTGTATTTTTTTCATGTAAGCAATGCATCCCTGTGGTAAAGTATAATTTAAAAAAAAAATGATTTTTAAACATTTTCTTGAATATATATCAACCTAATTGTTCTAGATTTGTCATGTTTGGTACCACTGTGTTCATGGCAGAAAGCGCTTTTGAATGACACCCAGTTCCACCCATTTCTGAAGACACTGTCTTATCAAAATTTCCACACACCAGAGGACCTGGAGCTGGGAGCCAGGGGGCAGTGAGTCCCCCAGCCACACCGCAGAGGGTGACACCACTGAAATTATGATTCTGTAGATTTTTACAAATCAAATGACACCTCCCCTATCTTTCTATCACTAATTTGCCCACCGAATGGGAGTTTATTACATTATGCTCCCAGACTATACCCTGACCTACAAAATCCAGGTCTACACACTGGCCTTCTGGGAAAAGAGTGCCTGTTATGCTGAACTGTGTGATGCTTTGGTGATCTAGATGAATATGCAGCCGTGTCCTAGAATGAAACTACCAAATGTGCTGTAACAAATTGGCTCATGTGTCGGTATAACACTGCCTCCTGTGGGTGGAGTCAGAACTGTTCAGCTGAGTAGCATAGACTCTATAGGTCAGATCCTTAGATACAGCCAAGAAGTACACAGCGCAAAGTTGAGGCTGGTGGGTGCAAAAATGGTATAAAGCTCCCTTTGCACTCCCAATCCGGGAGCACAACATGCTCACGGTTGGTCCCCAAGCTGGTTTAATTTAAGCCACTATTAACTGCTCCAAAGGGCCAAAATAGCAGCTGGGAATCAACAGAGCATAAGAGTGTCCCTGTCACATTTCCTTGACTCCAAACACACCCCATACACAGGATGAAGGGGCATGAGACCCTATACCACTAACAGGGGTCCTCCTTGCACTGGGGTGACTCTCCCATGACCAGATACACAGACTTTGCAGTCAGATTCCACAGCGACATGGCACAAAGCTGATGTAGCTGCCCTAGAGGATCCAGCTGTACAGTCCTTATGTTGGTGAGCACTTACTCATACAAGTGACTTCTACGGTATTACTCATGTGCGTATATGTTCATCAGTGAAAGCAAAGGTTGTACAGCAGGGCCCAAAGACAGCACACAAGACAGGGGCCAATGCACTTGCAGATGTAGAAACAGATTCTGTTTCCATGAAGTTCTAAATGGACCCAGGGAGAAGCAAAGTGACAAAGGTGAAGCCTTTGGTGACCACAGATTTCTTACAGTACTTATTTGTGACCAGGGCATGTCTCCACTGCCCCGCAGTTCAGGCTACGGAGGAGGGAATAGCAGTGCTCACCAAAGTGCTGTGCTGTAACTCCCCCCTGTGGATGCTGCAGGTGCAAACTAAAAGTATCGTAGTTCACATAGACATAGTCCTCTTCAAACAGGTCTACCTGAATGCGAAGTACGAATCTTTTAACTCATGCCTGCAGCATCCACACGGGGGAGTTACAACATAGCACTTTGGTGCACTCTGCTATTCACACCCCTATAGTCCAAGCTGTGGGGCAGGGTAGACACGCCTATAGTCCCCATTTGAACCCATCTTTCCAGATAAAAAAGCCAAAGGTATTAACTCATTGCACCACCAAGTCTCTTTCTATGTGAATTTTCTGAAGTAATACATTTTAGTCAAGATCTTGCCGTTTCCAGTTGTTTACATTCCCTTGAAGGGAAATTCTTAAATTCTCATAACTTTTAACTGTGGTTTTTGAATCCACCTGCAAAGTCTATGACACATAACTTTGTTTTTTATGGGGTCTTTTATTTTATTTTTAATCGGGGCTTTTTATGCAGTAAAACAGGTAAACTTATTTTTAAATCTGTGTATAACAGGCAGATGCACTGTAATTATAAGGCTCAGTTCTGGTAACCTTACTTAGGTTGAGTTGTACCTTATTCCATAAGTATTCATGATTACTACTCATGAATAAGGATGGCAGACTCTGTCCTAAAATAGTGTAAGATCAGTCTTCTGAAGTAACAAGTGTTTCCTGTAATATTCAACAAAAATGACAAAGGAGCAAGTAGCCTGCTTAGTTACTCATTTTGAAAAATCACGATCATTAACATAATGGATGAGGAAATGAGTCACAGAAAAGTAGTTAGTCCACCAAATGCATGATTTATGGCAATGCTACTCAACTTGATATTCCTCAGTTTTCAGTGGAATCAGTTCCCAAACATCAGCACATCTTTCTGGTAAGTAATCTTTTCTCATGTCTTATAAGAGAGGCATGGGTTGAAATCCTAGCT
Organism: Platysternon megacephalum; assembly: GCA_003942145.1. Taxonomy (NCBI): domain Eukaryota; kingdom Metazoa; phylum Chordata; order Testudines; family Platysternidae; genus Platysternon; species Platysternon megacephalum. The sequence continues at coordinate 8,223,966 of QXTE01000024.1, forward strand.
CCATCAAAGTCAATGGCAAAACTCCTCTTCACTTCTGCTGGGCCAGAATTTCACCCATGTTATTCACTGAAATTCTCAAGCGATCTCCTTAATCCTAAAGTTGATTCTCACTGGTTGGTAACCATTAAAACATATGATTTGTAACTAAATATAGCTTTTACAGTAAATTTTGTGCTTCTTTTTGCTAACCTTGGGAATACACTACATCTATACACGTTTATTTAAGCAGTTATATAGCTTAATTTACATTTATGCAGATTCTTAATTTTTACTTTTTTATTATGCTAGAAAATGGTGACTGGTACATTTTCTTACTAGGTGATGATTAATTTTTTACTTGTGATTTGTGTCAAGCTCTTTTTGAATGGAAATTCAAATTCAATTAAAAAGCACAAAAAGGCATTTTACAATTGTTTTTATACTAGTTAAATAAAACTACCTTAACAGTCCTGGGTACATAAGAAAAAAGTTGATCAAAACAGTTTTAAATGCAAAACATAACTGATTCATTAAACAAAATATTAGCTGTAGATGGTGAATTGAACTACTTCTGGTTATCTTTGTCCTTCAGTATTTTGGAACTAATGGATTTCATTCTCTCACACCTAGATTGAAAGAAGAAAACAAGTTTTCCTGCCTTTTTAGCTCCAAATTGGTTTCTTGTTAGTAGAATAACCTGAAAGGAAGAAAATATTCCCTCTGCATCCACAGAAGAGGTTACTGCAGTCAAAGCCTGATTTAGCACTTCAACAAACTCTGGTTACAGATACCTGGCAAGTGACTTTCCCCAGTTCAGTGCTCTGACTTTCTTTAAAACTTTGGCAACTGACATATACTGCTTATTTTTTTATTTAATTTAAAGGATTTTAATAGATTATGATAAATTTAGGCCTGTGGGGGAAAGGAAATTCTGCATGCACAATGTTAATGTCTGTAAAATTCTTCAGTGTGCAGTGGTGCAGAATTCCTCCAAGAGTAACATACATAATGGTACTCTGGTAGAGTTCTAGTGGTTTCTGAAACAAAGGACAGACAGTGAGAGCCACTAGAGGGCTCACAAACTAAAGGAATACTACCCATCTCCTATATGCTACACAGAATTTGGCCCAGGAAGTGGCTTTAAAATTTAAATGAGAAATTGAACATGTATAAGAAAGCCAATATTAAGGAAGTCTAAACATGTTTTTTTCCCTCTAATAAATATTAAATAAAACTTTTCTTTTCACATGGACTTTTTTAAATCAATAATAAACACCCCTTCAGAGGCTAATTACTGAAAAAAGGCGACTTCTGGGAATCACAGATTTTTTTGTTTTGAAAGATTCAGAAGAATTGTCCTTGCAGAGAGATCATTTACTGAAATAATAGCCAAATGTAATCATTGTATAAAGTCTGAGAGCATACTAACTTATTTTGATCAGGTTGGGAAATTTTGGTCCATATTGTGCCACCAATGTTTGTTTTCAAACAGAATTCTGTCTGTCTAGATATCTATGGTATCTGAAGAACTCACAAGATATTAATAAATTTATCCTCAAATCACGTCTGTATGTGGGGGGAGGTATTATTGTCCTATCTATAATATGGCTTTCATCATAGTATTATCTGAATATCCATCCACATTTTACTTACGGGGGAATAAGGCACAGAAAGATTAAGTGACTTCATAGATTTTTAAGACCGGAAGGGACCATTGTGATCACCTAATGTGATCTCTTGCATAACATAGGCCATAGAATTTCCCAAAAGTAATTCTTAGAGCAGATCTTTTAGAAAAACATCGAATCTTGCTAAATGGTTCCAATGGTCAATTACTCTCACCGTTAAAAATGTATGTCTTATTTCCAGTCTGAATTTGTCTAGCTTCAGCTTCCAGCCATTGGATCATATTATGCCTTTCTCTGCTAGATTGAAGAGCTCCTTATCAAATATTTGTTCCCCATGTAGATATTTAAAGATGGTAATTAAGTCACTCCTTAACCTTCTCTTTGTAAAGTTAAATAGCTATAATGGAGCTTTTCACTGGTGTCTCTAATCTGGTACAGAAGTCCCTAATGTTGACAAGCTTCCAGTTTGGTGCCTTAGTTACAAGATCATCTTCCACTGAACCAATGGAGAGTTTTTCTTGAAAGTAGATGGTACTGTATCATCCCTTGACATTTTTGTTTTAAGTGACCTTTTAGTCATTTTTGCAACAGTAGTGCTGGCTGTTAGCATCTTGCTTTCTCTTCTCTCAGTGCATCCTGGAAAAGACTAGAAGAAGGAAAATCTCACTGTTACTGGGCTAACAAAAAAAACCCAAAGAGTACACATAAGTACCCCTAAATAGTAATATCCTATGTACACGCACCGATGTGGGAAGAAGCAGAGAGAGGCTATCTCAGACTGCTGCTGACTGCAGTGCTTAGCACAGGTTTGAATGGTAGAGGAGCATTAGCAAAAACACAGAGATACACATCACTTTACACATCAGAGACAGGGCTCTGGACAAGATTGCAGCCATTTCATGACTTCTTGTCAACATACAAGAGCTGCAAAGTCGCAGTAATTACCCTCAGGAGGAATTTTTCCCAACATAGTGGGAGTCCCTGGCAGACCACAGAGCTGACCTAGCCCATCCTACATCATCCCCTGCAGGAGCCCACTGTTGAAATTGTATCAACAAGAACATTTGGTTCTTCAACCTCATACTTCTCTGAAGGAGGTTCAAATCCACCTAGAGAGCATGAATATCTCTCACATTGAACCTGCATGTGCTCCCTTGATTGGAACTAGCCATAAGGGTTGGGATGAATGGGTAACCTGGGAATAAGTCTCACTGTTCCTTCGATGTTATCCAGGAAGAGGGGTCTCTTATTGTCTATGTTGGTAAAGCATGTGTGTGTTGTGAGGACAAGATGTAATATTGTATTGATTAATGGACATTGGATCCAACCCATGGTGCCTTACGTTAATCGCTGTTTCTGTAATGTAACCACCATTGTTAGTTGTGATATTAAGTTTACTGTGCCTATATGGACTGTACAACATTTAAATGCCTATCCTGAGTTCTACAAGGAGGTTTCCCCCATTTCACTGGGAATGGGTCTCACTGCCATTAAGGGACTATTAACTCATCCCTCTTTACAAGCTGAGCTGCAAAGGCTCAGAACTTTGGGGGAGAATGGCAAACTTGAGAGTCAACACCACAAACAGGAGATCTCTAAGCTTGCAGCCACAGTTAAAAACACAGGCCATCACTCCTAGTGGGAGACTTTGCTTGGGTGGAGCCCCAGTGCAACAGGTCTTTTAAATATAATGCTTCACCCCATTGTAGTGATCATCGGTTTCCAAATTATACTAGCAATTGGTCTGGTTCTGCTGGTTTGTTGGATAAAACAACTGATGCGGCGGCTGCAATGAATGGAAGATCAGACCCTGTACCACGGAGTAAGGATGTGATGGGGATACTCACTCAGCGCAACCACTCCATCAATGGGGGACTTGATACCAGTCAGCTCTGTGTTCTTGGGGAACCAGGGTGCAGTATCCAGCCTGTCTGACTCATTAAAGACACACACACACACCCAGCCTCTGCTTGAACCAAAACCGATCAGAAGAAAGACTTACAGAAAGCAATGAAAAGGCGGTGGGAGACACACCTAAACGCCTCCTGGCAAGGGTGACAAGATTAAGGCAACTTCCCTAGCCTCATCTGCATCAAAGATGGGACAGGGAGGCATCTCCATTAGCATACAGAATGGAGAACAGAGATGCCAAGGCAAGAACTGCACTGAACTCTGGGACCAGAAAAGCAGGGAAGCACTGCATCATGGGGGATCTCTGCTCCAGATGTTAATGAACCTATGCCTGCACACACCCAGCTCAGCAGTTATCAGACCAATTCTAGTAATGAATCCTTGATTGATATCCAAAATACTGAAGCAGCCTAATTGCATTGTGAGCTCCTGCAAGGAACACTACCCATAGCTAGGAGTGAACAGCTCCTATTGTCTAGCCTAAAGAAAACCCTTGAGTCATCAGTTTACCCATAAACAAATCTAGTGTTCTCCCTTGAACCATTGTTGTTTCCCTACAAAAAACCCCTACCCACACTCAAGTAAGTGTTCTGATGCATGGATCCAACTCTGCATCAGTTCCACTGGGATTTCATCTTCTCCTGACTGGTCGTGCTGGGGGCTCTGCCTGTCTCCAGCACTCAGGACTCTGAGCTACCACCCTCACCTGGGAACCCCGACCAGTTCAAGCTTCATGGAGTGGTGAGATCCCAGCTCTCTCGCTCTGTGTGTGTGTGTGTGTTTTCTATACCTCAGGCAGGTATAGTTTTCTATAAATGACTTTTGTAACCTTTAATAATGTAACTGTTATGTTGGTTTAGGCTCTCCTTGTGTGGTTATCACTATTATTCAATAAATAACTTCTATGGTTAAGCTGGTTGCTTCCCTCGCTCTCTCGCTCTCTCTGAACTTTACTCTTTTGTATTGTTAGTTTCCCCATTTACTCTGCAGCAACACTTCTCTTACCTAAGCTAAAGATCCCTGTAGCACCCAAAAATACTGTGGGGTTTGCTCATCAAGTGGGTTACTACCAGTACAATTGTAACATGAAAGTGGGAATAGGGACGGGCTGAACCTGTGACATACGAGGGTGGCAGTTTGGAAGTGCTGTTCGACCCAGCCTGCTGAGGCTTACTCTATTCCGGTGCGGTACCTGTGGAATATAAGGGTAGAAGCTTGAAAGTGCTGATTGACCCAGTCCACTCAGACTTGCTCTGTTAATGTGCGTGTGTGTTCATCCGGTTCTGGCGCTGGAGGAACCCAGCCCTGGGGAACCTAGGTCCTGCAGGATAGCTCCATTGGGAGGGGACTTACAGAAGGGAGGAGTAGAGCTCCATATGAAAACACAAGTGACACAAGCAGTACATTGATAGAATTACAGAACACCCCCCCGCCCCCGAAGAGTAACCCTAATAAATGAGCATACCCCCAAAGTAACAGGCAAAACTGGTAACACCACAGCACAGGAGATGTGGTAGCAAAAGGAAAGGTATGGCCAGTACTTTTCTACACCCTAGCTATTCCTGATTGCTGGAACAATCCATAGGGGTCGTTGCAGCAAAGGTGTAAATTAGGCTTCAGGCTGCTCTAATCTGCACTAGGGGCCATAGCTAGCCCGTGAACAGAGGAGGCCATCTTTGCACCTCCACCTCAAGCCTTTTGCCAAGCTCAGCATATGTTCAGAGATGAAGTGGCACCCTGCATCAGTGCACTGCAGTCAGTTATAGCCAGAGGCCAGGGACCAGAGGTCGGGAATCCAGGTCCACAGGACTGTTAGGTGCTAGTAAGCTCCACCCAGCAACCTGCTAACTGTTGTTAGGGCAGAAGCTGAACCCCAACAGAGGACTCCAGTCCTGGAACCTGATTGGCAGGATGCTGGGGGTCCTGACTGGTCCACAGCTTCTATATAAACCCAGCACAGGAAAAGGAAGTTGTCCATCCAACTGTGTGCCCTGTAGCTTCCGCTCCCCTGGCTTGACTTCCTGGTATCCCGACCTGGCCTGACTCTGGTTATTGATCTGTGGTTCTGCTCTCAAGTTTTGTCTCCTGCTTCTGATCTCCTGGTAACCTGACCCTGCCTGCCTTCTGACACTTGACTTTCTATTTGCCCTTTGGCCTGTCTCAGATTCTGACTTCCTGGTATGTGACCCAGCCTGACTCCTGCTTTGGTCAGATCATCCATATCCTGGTTGTGACCACTTTCATGGACCAGTTGGGCCCCAGAAGGGGTCCTGATGCCAGCAGAATGGACATGGCTAACCCTTCAAGAGAGCACTCGAGTGGTTATAAGTCTTCTATACCCAACTCATCCAGACAAACGGTGAAATCTTTAAATCCTTCATAAAATGGAATTTCCATCCTCCGCTCAGGTCTACTAATAAACTATTACTCCATTTTGGAGCTAGAGTCATCCTTTTTTTCACTATACCTGCACAAGAAGTAAGACTCACACTTAGAGGATCACATAATTGATTCAGTATACCACTGCCGGGTTCATTGCTCTGAGATTAGCAGCAGCGGTTCAGCAGAAACAATCTGCCAATTCATTGCTGTGATCATTGCTGTGATGTGATTGTGATCATTCCCCTCTACTCAGCACTGGTGAGGCCTCATTTGGAGTACTGTGTCCAGTTNTTCCTCTGCTATCTGATAAGGTCCGCTAGTAGCACAGCATGGCATGGTCAAATGTTAAGAACTGAATGCCTCCTATTATTGTTGTTACCTTGTGTTCCCTGTCCTTCCATGATGGCCCACTTGTTTGCTTCAATTACTTGTTATATCTTGGGGGCGTTGGTTTGGTTTTGAGGGATCTTTTAGTTTGTAAGCTCTTAGAAGCAAAGACAGTCATTTTCTATGTGTCCATTCAGCACCTAGCACAATGAAGGCCGGGCTGGTTAGTCTCTAGGCTCTACTGCAATATAACTGTTAATTAATCATAATCAAAAGGATAAATGTCCATACCTATAATCATAATACAATGAAAATCCCACCTTTTCCTCTCCTCCCTGTCTGTCCCGGTAGTACTGCTGCTACCATCATTCCTCTGCCTATCATGGTTTATCTTTTACCCCTAATATTTCTGTAATTTGTTCTGGATCCAAATTTCCCTAAATAAGAGGATTTCTTAATAGGTGAAATTCAACCCCCTGCAGAGGTCCATTATCAGTTCTGTGCATCACTCAAATCCCAAAAATAGAGCATAAGTGCGACTTAAGTGGTTCACAGGCTGCATGATGTCCCTCTGGACAGCTGTGAATTTCACCCAATATGAATATAATTCCAAAACCATATATTAACCATTGGCAATCCATTATAGTTCACCTTAATTCCCCATGCTCTGCAGCAAGTTATACAGATGAGAAATGAATCACGCTGGGGCACAAATGCTGCAAGCAAAACAAATAGGTGATTATCCAGGCTACCAGCTTAACTAAAGAACAACTGATCTCAAACAAGCTGCAGCAAATGTTGTAGGCCTGCCCAAGATAGAAAACTGACAATATTCCATATGCTCTTTGGGGTGGTTATATATCTTTTATACCCAACTCTTCCAGACGGCCCTAGCTAAAATACTCTTCAGGCCAATAGACAGCACTCACCTCCTAACAGTGGAAATAAAACGCCATTTGCAAGAGACAATGAAATCCTGAATACCATGCTGTTCGGCCTGTGCAGTAAATAGCAGGACCATTACAATGAATTGCAAGAACTGATCTATGTGCAGGCTGTAGTTACCTATTTCGACCACAAGATGACTCTTGTAAACCATGCAAATAGCATATAATTCATACAAATGGAGCACTTGGGAAACATGGACAAATTCACCACTTATAACGTGGGCATATTGGTTTTATGTTACACCAGCATATCATGGAAAGTTAATAATAGAGGGTCAGATTCATCCCTGGTATATCGCCACTGACTCCAACAAGAAAACCAGTCCAAAGATTTTGCTGAACATAAGGATGTTTTTAATGTAAATCACAGGTCCTTCCCTGCAAGGGCAGATTTCAGCCCCAATACAATGGCTAATAATGAAACTCCACACTGAAAGTATTGCACATGAAACAAACAGTACATCGGGAACCATGACAGAAAATGGAATTCGCCAATGCAGACTCCTATCTCCAGTCCCATAGAGTGCATTATAGTTTAATCTCGCTTGGGCAATGGCCCAGTGTGAGAAATATGGGGTGTCTGTCTAAACAGATAGTTTGCAGGGAAGGACTAATTGAAAGGAGTTGTGAACATTCACAGTGACCATAAGAAAGACCTATTGCATGCAGTAAAAGTATAACAGGCTGACAACCATCAGGTGATGAGAACCTATTGTGAATAATGACAATAGGTGCACAATATGGAGAACAGCACTGAACAATACATTATTTGGGGACGGGTGAGGGTGCTGAAGGACAAGGAGAAGTTGATCTGTGACAATAAAGCACTGTCTCTTAATTTTTCTATTACAGGAATTATTATTTTAAACCCTGACAAGTATTTATTAGAAAACTTCTCAGGATGGTTAGAGAGGCGAGATTGTTACTGTCTTCACATTGGGATGGATGTACGCATGACCCACATGAATTATTTCTGTAAATTACACAACAGCTCTTGACCTTATTTTATAGTAAATGTTTTAGTTAATGCATTTGTTCATTAAATGTTAATGTTGGTTTTAAAGAACTGACTAATGCAGCTTGATAGACAAATCCAGTTTAGACTCTCATTTTGTAAACAGACTGTAACTTAGTAAATTTGCATCGCCCAATTTGCTCTGAAAGTCTGTGCGTTGAAATTAGAGCTGATGGAAATTTTGCTTTTGAAATATTTAAGAAAATTTTCATGGTGGCAAAATTTTGGAGGATTTCAATTTCATTGAAAGTGACATGAAAACCTGAAAACTGAAAATGTACAGTTTTTGGTTGATGAAAAATCAAAAAAATTCATCTGGATAGGTGACATTTTGAGTTTTGGGAAACATTTCCTGACCAACTCAAATTGAAATGTCTTATCTCAAAATGGAAAATATTCCCCAGTTGCTGTTATCTAAGTTAGGATGAAATTACACCACACACACACACACACGCACCTACCCAGTAAAATAATAATATCTATCACCAATAATCCACAAATCCCAAAGCTCCTTACAAAGAGGGTAAATAATGTTATAGATGGGGAAACTAGGTACAGAGAAATTGTATGACTTCCACAAGATGAATCAGAAACAGAACCCTAGACTCCAGGCTACCCATGAGTCCTACCCACCGGACTATACTGCCACCTGAATTCAATCTTTGGGACCTGCTCCCATGTACTGCAAAGGGCAGGTCTACAATTTAAACACTTAAGTGAAGATGCCCCTACACTGACAGAAGAGAGCTCTCCTGTCGGCGTAGCTAATCCACCTTCCCAAGAGGCGGTAGCTATGTTGACGGGAGAAGCTGACATACTACTGTCTACATGAAGGATTAAGGTCGGCATAACTACATCGCTCAGGGGTGTGGATTTTTCATACTCCTGAGCTATGTAGTTATACTAACATGGGTCTGTAGAGTAGACCTTAGGTTGTGAGTTTCTTGGGCCAGTAACTGTCTTTTTGTTATGCATTTGTACAGTGCCTTGTACCATAGGGCCCCAATCCATGCCTGGGACTCCAGGTGCTACTGTAGTACAAATAATAATGTTATAAACTGGATGAAACCTTCTTATGGTTTGAGTTAAAACCCCATTGAGATTATTAGGTGTGACTCACCCTTCAATTAAAATAATTGTAAGTAAAAGCGTCCACGTAAGACAAAAGGGGTGTATGAACCCAACCAGGAGCTTTTGGCTGAGTATAGTTTTGGGTATCATAGAATCATAGAAGATTAGGGTTGGAAGAGAACTCAGGAGGTCATCTAGTCCAACCCCTTACTCAAAGCAGGACCAACACCAACTAAATCATCCCAGCCAGGGCTTTGTCAAGCCGGGCCTTAAAAACCTCTAAGAATGGAGATTCCACCACCTCCCACCTGGTAACCAATCCCAGTGCTTCACTACCCTCTTAATTAAATAGTGTTTCCTAATATCCAACCTAGACCTCCCCCACTGCAACTTGAGACCATTGCTCCTTGTTCTGTCATCTGCCACCACTGAGAACAGCCGATCTCTATCCTCTTTGGAACCCCCTTCAGGTAGTTGCTACCAAATCCCCCCTCACTCTTCTCTTCTGCAGACTAAACAAGACCAGTTCCCTCAGCCTCTCCTCGTAAGTCATGTGCCCCAGCCCCCTGATCATTTTTGTTGCCCTCTGCTGGACTCTCTCCAATTTGTCCACATCCTTTCTGTAGTGGGGGGCCCAAAACTGGGCGCAATACTCCAGATGTGGCCTCACCGGTGCCGAATAGAGGGGAATAATCACTTCCCTCAATCTGCTGGCAATGCTACTACTAATGCAGCCCAATATGCCGTTGGCCTTTTTGGCAACAAGGGCACACTGCTGACTCATATCCAGCTTCTCGTCCACTGTAATCCCCAGGTCCTTTTCTGCAGAACTGCTGCTTAGCCAGTCGGTCCCCAGCCTGTAGCAGTGCATGGGATTCTTTCTTCCTAAGTGCAGGACTCTACACTTGTCCTTGTTGAACCTCATCAGATTTCTTTTGGCCCAATCCTCCAATTTGTTTAGGTCACTCTGGACCCTATCCCTACCCTCCAGCGTATCTACCTCTCCCCCCAGCTTAGTGTCATCCACGAACTTGCGGAGGGTGCAATCTATCCCATCATCCAGATCATTAATAAAGATGTTGAACAAAACCAACCCCAGGACTGACCCCTGGGGCACTCGACTTGATACTGGCTGCCAACTAGACATCAAGCCATTGATCACTACCCGTTGAGCCTGACAATCTAGCCAGCTTTCTATCCACCTTATAGTCCATTCATCCAATCCATACATTTTTTAACTTGCTAGCAAGAATACTGTGGGAGACCATATCAAAAGCTTTGCTAAAGTCAAGATATATCACGTCCACTGCTTTCCCCATATCCACAGAGCCAGTTATCTCATCATAAAAGGCAATCAGTTTGGTTAGGCATGACTTGCCCTTGGTGAATCCATGTTGACTGTTCCTGATCAGCTTCCTCTCCTCCAAGTGCTTCAAAATGGTTTCCTTGAGGACCTGCTCCATGATTTTTCCAGGGACTGAGGTGAGGCTGACCAGTCTGTAGTTCCCCGGGTTCTCCTTCTTCCCTCTTTTAAAGATGGGCACTATATTTTCCTTTTTCCAGTCATCCAGGACCTCCCCTGATTGCCATGAGTTTTCAAAGATAATGGCCAATGGCTCTGCAATCACATCAGCCAACTCCCTCAGCACCCTTGGATGCATTAGATCTGGACCCATGGACTTGTGCATGTCCAGCTTTTCTAAATAGTCCTTAACCTGTTCTTTCACCACTGAGGGCTGCTCAACTCCTCCCCATACTGTGTCACCCAGGACAGCAGTGTGGGAGCTGACCTTGTCTGTAAAGACCGAGGCAAAAAAAGCATTGAGTACTTCAGCTTTTTCCACATCATCTGTCACTAGCTTGCCTCCCCCATTTATTAAGGGTCCCACACTTTCCCTGACCTTTTTCTTGTTGCTAACATACCTGTAGAAACCCTTCTTGTTACCCTTCACATCCCTTGCTCACTGGAACTCCAGTTGTGTTTTGGCCTTCCTGATTACACCCCTGCATGCTCGAGCAATATTTTTATACTCCTCCCTAGTCACCTGACCAAGTTTCCACTTCTTGTAAGCTTCCTTTTTGTGTTTAAATCACCGAAGATTTCACTGTTAAGCCAAGCTGGTCACCTGCCATATTTGCTATTCTTTCTGCATATCGGGATGGTTTGTTCCTGCGCCCTCAATAAGGCTTCTTTAAAATACAGGCAGCTCTCCTGGACTCCTTTTTCCCCCTCATATTAGCCTTCCAGGGGATCCTGCCCATCAGTTCCCTAAGGGTGTCAAAGTCTGCTTTTCTGAAGTCCAGGGTCCATATTTTGCTACTCTCCTTTCTTCCTTTTGTGAGGATCCTGAACTCAACCATCTCATGATCACTGCTGCCCAGGTTGCCACCCACTTCTACTTCCCCTACCAATTCTTCTTTGTTGGTAAGCAGCAGGTCAAGAGGAGAATGGCCCCTGGTTGGTTCCTCAAGTAGTTGCACGAGGAAGTTGTCCCCAACACTCTCCAAAAACTTCCTGGATTGTCTGTGCACTGCTGTATTGCTCTCCCAGCAGATGTCAGGGTGATGGAAGTCCCCCATTAGAGCCAGGGCCTGTGTTCTGGAAACTTCAGTTAATTGTCCGAAGAAAGCCTCGTCTACCTCATCCTCCTGGTCCAGTGGTCTATAGCACACGCCCACCATGACATCACCCTTGTTACTACCGCCCACCGTTAGACCCAAAGACTCTCAACAGGCTTTTCTCCAGTTTCATACTGGAGCTCTGAGCAATCATACCACTCTCTTACATACAGTGCAACTCCTCCACCTTTCCTCCCCTGCCTGTCCTTCCTGAACAGTTTATACACATCCATGACAGTGCTCCAGTCATGTGAGCTACAGTCATATGAGCTACCCAACCAAGTCTCTGTTATTCCAGTCACATCATAGTTCTTTGACTGTGCCAGGACTTCCAATTCTTTCTGCTTGTTTCCCAGGCTTCTTGCGTTCGTGTACATGTACCTAAGATAACTAGCCGATTGCCCTGCTTTCTCAGTATGAATCAAGATCGCCCCCTCCCCCCCCCCGCCCGCTGCACCCTCCTCCTTGTGTTTCCTCCCGGTATCCCACTTCCCCACTTACCTCAGGGCTTAGGTCATCATCCCCCGGTGAACCTAGTTTAAAGCCCTCCTCACTAGGTTAGCAAGCCTGCCTGCGAAGATACTCTTCCCTCTCTTCTTTAGGTGGTTCCCATCTCTTCCTATCAATCCTTCTTCCCGGAACAACATCCCATGGTCGAGGAATCCAAAGCCCTCTCTCCGACACCACCTGCATAACCACACATTTACCTCCACAATTTGATGGTCCCTACCTGGGCCTTTTCCTTCAACAAGGAGGATGGATGAAAACACAACTTGCACCTCAAACTCCTTTATCCTTCTTCCCAGAGCCACGTAGTCTGCAGTGACCCAATCAAGGTCATTCTTGGCAGTATCATTGGTGCCCACGTGGAGAAGTAGGAAGGGGTAGCAATCCGAGGGCTTGATCAGTCTTGGCAGACACTCCGTCACATCCTGAATTCTAGCTCCAGGCAAGCAGCACACTTCTCGAGTCTCTCGGTCTGGTTGGCAGATGGATGACTCTGTCCTCCTTAGGAGGGAGTCCCCGACCACCACCACCTGTCTCCTCCTCTTGGGAATGGTGGTCGTGAAACCCCCATCCCTAGGACAATGCATCTCACGCCTTCTGGTCGATGGGGTCTCCTTCTTATCCCTTCCCTCAGATGGCTCTTCCAAATCATTCTCCGCAGTAGTACCTGTGCAGAGAGCCTGAAAATGGTTTCTTACCTCTATCTGCATAGGGGGTACATGGGTTCTCCTCATTCTTCTTCTGGAGGTCACATGCTGCCTTCTGTCCAGAAAGTCTTCATTTTCTCTGATGCAACGCAAGGTTGATACTTGCGTCTCTAGTCCTTTAACTTTCTCTTCCAATATGGAGACCAGTTTGCACTTTGTACAGGTGAAGTCATTTTTATCCTCTGGGAGAAAGACAAACGTGGCACATCCTGTGCAGGTCACAACAGCTGATCGCTCACTATCCAAGTCTTCCTTCTAAAAGCGTCCTCAGATGTTGTATTTACTTCTCACAGAAGCCTGAAAGGCAAAAACACTCTATGGGAACTCCCCCGAGGTGAACTCCCAGGCAAACTCCCTCTGTTTGCCTGTCCTCTGTTCGCCATTCACTGCTCACTGTTCGCAACTGGCTGCTGGCTTGAAGCAGTTGCCCCGGCTCAAAGCCTTCCTTCCAATCAACCACTCAAGGCCCACCTGGAACAAAGCACTCCTAATTCACACTTTTCAAACAAACAAACACACCGTATGTGTGGGTATGTGTGGGTGGGAAGAGAGTTTTCATAGAACCTGAGAACGGGCAAGAACAGAGTGAGAAGGAGAGGTAAGAAAGCCAACCGGGAGCCCTTAAGCACAGGTAAAAGCTAGAGAGAGAGCTTTTGAGTCTGGTGTTGGCAAGAGATTTGGAGGCTGTAAGCTAAGAATCTACACGTTTTGTTTTTGGTTCCTTCTGCATGAGAGACACAGGACTTTGCGCATTCATTGTAAATAAAAATTACATCAAAGAAAATACCAGACTCCATCAATTTCTACTTCCAACTGGAACAACTTCAGAGCCCTGAACTGTGACTAGTCGCTCAGATAAAAAAGGGGCAACAATAACAATAATGTATCTGAGGCCAGAATGTGGTTTTATGTCTAGCTCATTCAGGGGCGAAGGGGGAGGATATTTATTTATTGCTTTCCGAGTTCAACTTTTTGTTGTGTTGAACATACTGTCCTTTGCAAGCTCTACCCATGTGAGTAGTGTCGTTCAAGTCAATGACACAAATTACATATGTAAGGATGTAGGGCCCAATTGTTACAATGTATGCAGTAATAAAAATAAGGCAGCTGAGGAAAACTTGGCTTTTCAACAGACAAATTAGAAGAGTTCTACATTGCAGTAATATTAGTAGATGTTCTGAGGCTTAATATGTACATCTGTCGAAGGTTTTCAGGTGAAACTTTATATATAAATCCAAAGTATACAATTGCATATTAGATTACAAAAGAATTACTTTAGGCACTTTTGTAAATTCTCTGCCGGAAATATTGCTTTGATAATTTTCCAGAGTAATTGGGATTTTCTGTAAATACCATACCAAAATAGTTACCATATACACTGTACAGTAAATATATAGATCATCATCATTCTGCAGTGCAATGCATGATACATTTCATTATTAATGTATTATAGCTATTATGAATCATTAGTCACTTCTTAAAGGAAATTTGTGACTCAGAGAGAACACTTAGACAGAATAATAGGTGACTGTGATTTTATTTCTAATTAAATCATGGGAAATTTAACAACAGTGTGCGATGACTACAGTACTTCATTAGAATGTTAGTGGGTTGATCACCACCATTTTTTGCTGAAGGAGACAGGCAGCCTTGTGGTTGAGAATTTAAATTTCCTGGAACCTCTCATTCTAATTCTGGCAAGCTTGATTCAACCCTTCATTTTTCTGAGGTAGATTAACTGAGCAACATGCACTTTAATATGTGTGTGGGTCTAACGGTGGGATCCTAGAAAGGTAAATGCTGTTTGATCTGCATGAACATTAAATATCCCAAGGCATTCTAAGTGTGAGGGGATTGTCCTGAAATCCTTAGCCAGAATAGCTGGGACCTGACAGAAAATTCTGAGCACCTGAGAGTCTGACTTATCCCTCGTATCACAAGAGTAGCTACAGTAAGTGGGGAGCACAAAGGTGGCTTTAAGCTATCTTTGCACCATTCCCCACATCTCCAATTAGCTCCTGCAGCAAGCATAGCTTAGCTGGACCTGAGGATCTAGCCCAGTATATTACATAAAAGACATAGGCCATGATTTTTTAAAAATGGATCCTCATTTTAGGTTCCTAAATAAGTGGCTTAATTTAAAAAAAAGTGTCCAGTATGCAGCTGGGTGCTGAGTATTTTTAAAAATCATGTCACTTATTTAGAGATCTAAATATGATCTTATGAGTCTACACTTAGGCACCCTTAACAAAAAATAAAAAAAGTCTGATAATTCTTTGAGACATTTTGATTCCATATTACCACAGGAATAAAACTACTAGACTGTAGTCGTTTTTAATTCGGCAGCACGGCCATAATACTATTGATTATTTTTGTAATTCCCTCAAACCTTGTGAGTTTTGCAACTTGACATTATTGCAGTTTGCCTGGCAGAATTTGCAGAGGGAACCTGAGATCTTCCATAGGTACAAGATACAGAGTGAAACTACTAAAAAAAAAATAACACCTGCTGCCAAACCATAAGCATCAGAGTAAAGTGAGTTGCTGAAATTAATGCAACATTCAGAATAGGATTACGACATCATAAACTCATTCTAAATACCATTTTGTTTTGATCTGAGTAGCGCTAGTCAGAAGTTGGAGGCAATTGGGCAAGGAGAGTGCTCTACCTCCCAGAAGATCAGGGGATCTTAGCCATAAAAACATCTTAAAAAGTAAGACAGTTGAGCGGTAGAGAGAGGACTGAGCACCAAAGCAACACTCAATTGTTTCTTTTCCATAGGGTCAGATGGCCAGGAGTGGAACTATGACAATTTACACCAGCTGAAGATCTTGCCCAAAAACATTAAGAGGTCAGTTATCCCATCAATGCCAAATGTAGCCTCTACTAGCATGGTAAATAACTTTCTAGAAATGGGCAAAAAAGTTTGTGAAACTACTATTGGGCAACACAGAAGGCTTGGAAAATACCAATGGTTGTTAAGAACTCCAGGGACAAAAGAAGCCATTAGCATTGCACAAGAGGTTTTACTGGTCCCACAAAAACCAAGAACTATACTACATATTCTTCAAAACTATCAGCTGTCACCTTATCTTTTAACGATTTACCCATATGCAGATATAAAGCACTCCTGTAACAGTGATCAGTTTAATGCAGGAAAAAAATAGACTGAACAGTAGGAAAAACACAAACATATAATTGTAAGGACAACTAGAAAATGGAACAAGCTACCAAAGGAAGTTGTGGAATTGCCATCTCTAGGGAGATGTAAAAATGCCCCCAATTCTCCATGCAGCACCCCCCCCCCCCCCCCCCCCCCCCCCCAAGAATTTGGTATAAGGCCCATGAGTCTCAAACCTAGGCTGACAGGTAGCAAACACCTCCATATTGCCACCAAGCAGCAACTGTATCCAGCTTGCACTCCACTACCCATCTACTAATCTATTGCAGAAATAGCTGATGGAAAGTCCCACCTTAAGGGGTCTGAGAGGCAGCAGCCTCATGGCTCCTGATTGGCTCCCAGCACTATATAAACCTCAGGAACAGTCCAGAAAGTGTCTAGGCAACAGTGTAGATCTTCTGTAGCTGCTACAACCTGTTCTGCTGTCTGCTCTTGAATGCCTGGCTTTGATCTTGCCTCCATTTGGACCTTCTTCCTGACTTAGACCCTGAAACCCGATGTGAACTCTGATCCTTGGTACCAACCCTAGCCTGGAACTTGACTATGAATTCCTCTGCTACTCCCAGCTTCAGGTTTGACCCTGCTCTGACCCTTGGTCATGACTGCCCTTGTCAGGATCCTGTCAGTTGGATTGCTCAATGGAGTTCTCCTTGGGGGTTTGGAGGGGAGGAATCCTTTACCCCCAAGCCACAGAGCAGTAACAAAGTCATTCTGTGACTGCTATTCCAGCCTGAGGGCTGAAGTAGACACTACTCTTGTTGAACGGTTAGTGAACCACTGGACCCACCCCAAGACTGATGTAACTCAGTGAGATCCTCTGGATCCAGCTCTGTGTTTCACAAGCTGCACTTCACTCCCTGTGTTGGCTCCCAAAATCTTGCCATCACTTGCAAAGTAGAATTGTACCAATGCTGCTGTGAAGCATGGTTCTCCATGTCACAGAGTGAGGGAGAGACAGATTGTGCTGTAGTGAGACTAGCCAATTAATTACTAGAGAATTTATTGGGAACTATGAACTGTTCTGTGAGGAATTGACTAGAAGGTCCTTCTACTCTATGAACAAAGTAAGTGGTCTCTAGTGAGGAGTATAAAAAGGCCCAGTCCCCAAATATCAAGAGGCTAAAATGTTTGTATAGGTTTGACCTAATTGGCCTTTAGCAAAAGGAGGATTAAACATGGTTAGATCATTCTCTGCTCATCTAGAACACAAAAGGTTTCAGCCTTAACTTTATTTTATTTTATTTTGGATCTCTGTTTACTGAATTTAAATACTTAAGTTGGCAGAGACAACAGCTTAGAGAAAAGTGTATGACAGGGAGGTAGGTGGACACCTCACCACAGAAATACAGTATAGGGGAGATCTAGCAGTGTGGAGAGTAAGTTTAGCAGGAAAGATGATGCAGTAGCTGCCAGGTCACCTACATTCTGACTAACTGGAAGATCAGGAATATCCTCACCACTCACATCCTCACTGGGGCCGGAAGGCTCAAGACACCAGGAAACTGGCTTTCTGTAGTGGCCCTAAGAACTCATCCCATAGAAATCTATCCAGCAAAGAACATGTAAGACTCTTTGTTTTTTACACACACACACACACACACTGCAATTCGTAGAATGTGTCTTCTTTCCTATGTAATTATTAGTAGAGCTAGTCAGAATTCACAATTTCCATTTCATGGGAAACTTTAATATTTCAAACTTTTTTCATTTTAAATCTGAATGAAAAGCCAAAAAATCTGAGATTTTGATTGGGGATCCTTGAATCATTTTTTGATGTCTATTCACTTTGTTTTTCGTTCTATATTTTAAAATACAAAAATTATTAGATGATATTTAAATATGATCAAAACAGCAAAGTTGAAATGAAACTTATTTTATCAAAATGAAATAAAGTCAAAACAACTCATTTGACCTTTTTCCCAATCAACAATTTTGCCAACATCTTCAAATTCCTGCAAAACAGTTTGATTTTGACAAAGCTACATTTTTGGGTGGAAAATTGTTCCTTTGATCAGCTCTAATTATTAGTTTCACAATATAGAATGAAAATATCAATTATCACACACTATTTGTACAACTTTTAAAAATATTTTAGCATGAATTGCTGATGCTACATTCTGAATAATTTACCAGCATATTATTTATTTCACAGTAGTCCCTAGATCAAGACTGAGACTCTACTGTGCTGGATGCTGTACATACACCTAGTAAGAGACAGTCTGGCAGAAAGAGCTTACAAACTAGAACCAAAAGACAAACAAAAGGGTTGAGGGAAGGAAGCAATATCCCTTTTTAAAAATGGGGAATAGAGGCAATGAGAGAATGACTTACCCATGGTCATATAGAAAGTCTATAAAAATGAAAAAAGCTGAAAAATGAACCCAGAACTCTTGAGTCCCAGTTCAGTGCTTCAACCATAACACCTTCCTTCCTCACCTAATCTCAGTGCAAACAAACTGTTTTTGACTAATCATTAAAAGTTTACAAAGGCTTTATGCAACAACTCAAGCTTTTTCTGAAAGTTATCAGGATTTCACCAAATGGCTCCAGGCTCTCCCATAGTAATCCAACCCGTTCTTTATTGGTCTTCTGTTCTCCAGTTCCTTGCTAATCCATTGCCCAGAAGAGGTGCAGGCATTGCTTGTGAGAAGAATCCATTTGGTGAGGGCTTCAAATACAGCTGAATGGAATCAGAGTAGGGGTTAAATTGGAATTGCTTTGCCGTTCTCTTCTCGTTTTATAAGGTAAATGCAAAAAAGTAAATTACGGAATTAAATAATCAAAACAAATGCTTAAATATTGAAATCTAGGCATAGTACAACATACAAGTTATTGCTCATGACAACTTTTGTGTGTGTGTGTGTGTGAGAGAGAGAGAGAGAGAGGAGAGGAGGAAGGAAGGAAAACAAGGGCTTTGATGCAAAGCTCATTTAAGTCCATGGAAAAACTCCTACTAAGCACAGTGGGCTTTGGATCAGGTCCTGAATGAATTATTGATTGCAGGAAATAAACATGAGAAGCTGGGCCATCAAGAGAATTCTTGGACCCTCTCCTCTTCCTCTATCTACTCCTTTATCCCTTTGTCTTCCCTCCACCTTTTTCCCCTTCCTTTTTTAAAATTCTGTCTACTCTTTTCTCTCCCTCCCCTGGCTTCCTCTGTCCACTGCCAACCTTCTGACTGCCCTTTTTTTTTTAAGAGCTCCATTTACTTCTTAGTGGATTCACCTCTGGCTTGCCAACTGGCATCTTCTCTCTTCCCAGTCTCCAGTAGCTCTGTAATTGGCCTGGCTGGCTCCTCCCCAGATGAATTTGATTCATTAGCAGTTCTCTAGACTCCTCTGGCAGTAGGCTCTACCCTTCTTGACAAGCAAGTAGGTTGATCCAACGTGTTTTTTTATTTTTTAATTTTTTTTTCCTTCGTGGGAAACAGGGAGAGAGCGTTTCAGTGATGAGAAAGATACATGGACTGTAGAATACAATGAAATGGATTGCCATTGTGGCATGCAATGTGATTGCCAAACCTCTAATTATAAGGTAAGAAGAGCTCTGAAAATGTAGTGATACTTTTCTTGTACTTTCATAGCACTGGAATTACTAAAGTAGCAAATTATTTTTGGTTTAAATCACTTAATCAGATTTTAATTTTCAGAATGGAATTATTGTTGTCAGGATTATGCACAACACCTTTTAGAGTCAGAAATAACACCTTTATTGGTCTAATCCAACTCCCACTGAAACCAACAACAAGACTTCCATTAACTTCAATTGGAGTAGGATCAGACCCTAACAATTTATACTGAATTTTTCCAATACTAATTCCAAATTCATAGTTGCCAATGAAACGACCACCAGGCAGATATGTACATGTTCCATATTTGTGAGACAGAACCTCCTTTTACAAAAATATACCAATATTTATGGAGCAGACTAGGCTGAGACTGTGGATACTTCTCTTATAAAAGTTTTGTTTATTTGAATTTTGCAACAAATAAAACCATCCATGCAGAATGAGAAATTAAAAGTTATAAATGACTCCACACTGAATAGATATAATTGAGTTACATATCAGTTCATGATAAATTCAACTCTTCCGTCCACATGAAACTTGTAGCAGCATAACTCATTCCACAATAGTTATCCCACTTTAATTTTGCTTTGAAAGAGGCCTAAGGCACCAAACACTGATGTGTGGACACAAGGCACTTTATGCTAAAAAAAAAATAATTGTTTTACCCAAGAAACCTTTCCCAATGTAGCCAGTCCCTTATTTCCATTCCCTTTCCCCTCCACAAGCACATTCTCACATGCCCTGGTGGAAAGGCCCATCAGAATTGCAATCCCTGCCCGCAGGGGAGCATATGCGCGGCTTCTTTAGGCACTCCTGCTCTGCAGCAGCCTATAGAGTAGGACTGGAAGGTTGGGAAAGTATGCTGCACTTCATATACAGTTGTAATAATGGGTGCACTCTGCTTGGATCAACACCATTCCCAATGTAAAGCTGTGCTAAAGAACCAAAATAAAGCCTGTATTGGCTGAGTACAAAAGTACTAGAGCAAAACTACCTCCAAACTAAGGACCAGATCCTCAGCTGATATAAACTAGCATAACTTGAACTTCAGTGAAGCAGCATTGATTTACACCACCTGAGGATTCCACAGAGTAACTCCATTAAAGTCAAGACTGTAAATGCAGGAGGAGCAACAAGTGAAAATGATTATGAACAAAAATGAAAGTAACCGTCTATTTGTATTGTCTATGCTGAGTAAATGCAGAATGTGATTAAACAGCATAAGGAAAGTCAATTAGATTTTTTAAACACTAGAAATATAAACTAAACTTAAATGTTTCTTTTTAAAAAAAATTAAAACTTTTTTTTTTGCAGTGTTATGAGGTTATAATATGTGAGTCAAATTCAGCCCTGTCACAAGCACTTACAATGTGACCCATTGTTTTTAACCTAGGAGACTTCAGAGTGTCTCTTTAAATTAATTTAACTGCTATACTACATCACACCTAGATGCATCAATACAATGTATTCCATTGCCCAATGCAACAAGTTCCCATAAATATACACTAGCATAACATAAGACTGTGAAATATAAATCAACCTTGTTTACTAAATTCTACTTACAGATGTCGATCAAGTTGCTTGATAACTGTTATATTACATGATTCTAAGGAATGGTAGGAGGGAAATCAGCACAATAAAGATAACGGATTTCAAGAAGGCAGACTTTAGCAAACTCAGGGAGTTGGTAGGTAAGGTTGGTAGGGAAGCAAGTCTAAGGGGGAAAACAGTTCAAGAGAGTTGGCAGTTTTTCAAAGAGACATTATTAAGGGCTCAAGAGCAAACTATCCTACTGCGTAGGAAAGATAAGAAGTATGGCTTAACCAGGAGATCTTCAATTATCTGAAACTCAAAAAAGAGTTCTACAAAAAGTGTAAACTAGGACAAATTACAAAGGATGAATATAAACAAACAACACAAGTATGTAGGGATAAAATTAGAAAGGCCAAGGCACAACATGAGATTAAACCAGCTAGAGACAAAAAGGGTAACAAGAAAACATTCCACAAATACATTAGAAGCAAGAGGAAGACCAAGGACAGAGTAGGCCCATTACTCAATAGGGCGGGGATGGGGGTGACAATAACAGAAAACATGGAAATGGCAGACGTGCTAAATGACTTTTTTTGTTTCAGTTTTCACCAAAAAGGTTAGTAATAATTGGTCATCTAACTTAATGAATGCTAGTGAAAATGAGGTAGGATCAGAGGCTAAAATATGGAAAGAATAAGTTAAAAATTACTTAGACAAGTTAGATATCTTCAAGTCACCAGGGCCTGATGAAATACATCCTGGAATACTCAAGGAGCTGACAGAGGAGATATCTGAGCCATTAACGATTATCTTTAAAAAGTCATGGAAGATAGGACAGATGCCAGAGGACTGGAAAAGGGCAAATTTAGTGCCTATCTATGAAAAGGGGAATAAGGACAACCCAGAGAATTACAGACCAGTCAGCTTTATTTCAGTACCCAGAAAGATAATGGAGCAAATAATTAAGCATTCAATTTGCAAACACCTAGAAGATAATAAGGTGACAAGTAGTAGTCAGCATGGATTTGTCAAGAACAAATCATGTCAAACCAACCTAATAGCTCTCTTGGACAGGGTAACAAGGCTTGTAGATAGGGGGAAGTGGTAGATGTATATCTTGACTTTAGTAAGGCTTTTGATACTGTCTTGCATGACCTTGTCATAAACAAGCTAGGGAAATAAACCTAGATGGAGCTACTACCAGGTGGGTGCATAACTGGTTGGAAAACCGTTCCCAGAGAGTAGTTATCAGTGGTTCACAGACAAGCTGGAAGGGCATATCAAGCGGGGTCCCGCAGGGATCAGTTCTGGGTCTAGTTCTGTTCAATATCTTCATCAATGATTTAGATAATGGCATAGAGAGTACACTTATAAAATCTGCAGATGATACCAAGCTGGGAGGAGTTGCAAGTGCTTTGGAGGATAGGATTAAAATTCAAAATTATCTGGACAAACTGGAGAAATGGTCTGAAGTAAATAGGATGAAATTCAATAAGGACAAATGCAAAGTACTCCTAGGAAGAAACAATCATTTACATACATACAAAATAGGAAATGACTGCCTAGGAAGGAGTACTGCAGAAAGTGATCTAGGGGTCATAGTGGATCACAAGTTAAATATGAGTCAACAGTATAACACTGTTGCAAAAATAGCAAATATCATTCTGGGATGTATTAGCAGGAGTGTTGTAAGTAAGACACGAGAAGTAATTCTTCTGCTCTACTCTGCGCTGATTAGGCCTCAACTGTAGTTTTGTGACCAGTTCTGGGCACCACATTTCAAGAAAGATGTGGACAAATTGGAGAAAGTCCAGGGAAGAGCAACAAAAATGATTAAAGGTCTAGAAAACATGACCTCTGAGGGAAGATTGAAAAAATTGCATTTATTTAGTCTGGAGAAGAGAAGACTGAGAGGGGACATGATAACAGTTTTCAATTATATAAAAGGTTGTTACAAGGAGGAGGGAGAACAATTGTTCTTCTTAACCTTTGAGGATAGGACAAGAAGTAATGGGCTTAAATTGCAGCAAGGAAGGTTCAGGTTGGACATTAGGAAAAACTTCCTAACTGTCAGGGTGGTTAAGCACTGGAATAAATTGCCAAGGGAGGTTGTGGAATCTCCATCATTGAAGATTTTTAAAAGCAGGTTAGACAAACACCTGTCAGGTCTAGATAATACTTAGTCCTGACTTGAGTGCAGGGACCTGGAATAGAAGATCTCTCGAGGTCCCTTCCGGTCCTATGATTCTATGATTTAAAAAAAAATTAATCTCCTGCACAGAGTAGGCTAGAGTCTACCAGATCTGCAACTGATAGCAGAAGCAGGCCAAGTTATCTCTTTGCTCTGAGAAAGAATAGTAGCTGTAGGTCCTACAGCTATTAGAGATTGCTCCAAATGAACTGCAACCAGTTAGCAAAGTCTGTATTAAAACTGTGCAAGACTCTAAATTGTTTTATCAAAATTCACCTGTGACAACTAATACCTTCACAAATATTTGAAAATTTTGCTCCAAGGGATTTTTTTTACTCCTTTAACCAGTGAACATACCTTCTCACAGTGCAAACAGTAAACTATTAACCTCTCGGCAACTGTTTGATTTCCATGATTTTATCCCAAACAGAAAGTCACAATTTTTACAAAGATGTGATTATACTGGCCGGGAAAAGGAACTTTTTACAGGAAAAAGTCAAGTTTTTCTTCCTCAAAAAGTTTTACATCAAAAAATTAGACAAATATAGAGAAATATTTTGGTTTTTGGCAAACCTATCAAAATATGAATTTTTGCTAGTGTTGTTGGAGAATGCTGCATATTAATTTTATGTATAAAGCTCTTTTTAGAGCTCCTACAACAAAGCACATAAGCACAATACAATAATTTATAAATATATAGAATTACGGCCCAGTCTTGCATTCATTTTGTTATCTCAAAGGGGAGGCAAGATAACTCTGAATGTGTAAAGTGGTGTAGGTATCGGAATAGAAACAAGAACAGATTCGCCCTCTGCCATATCTGTCACCGGTGGACTGGTACAGATCTCCTCCCCTCTCCCCTTGTGTGGTGCACAATAAATATAACTCAAGTATCAGAGGGGTAGCCGTGTTAGTCTGGATCAGTAAAAGCAGCAAAGAATCCTGTGGCACCTTATAGACTAACAGACATTTTGCAGCATGAGCTTTCGTGGGTGAATACCCACTTCTTCGGATGCAAGTATATATAAATATAACTGACAAGAGATAAGGTTCAAAACAAACAGGTAAATATATTAGGGGATAGAATTACACAGATAGGGAAGGGGTAAATGTAAATGACTAGTAGCTATATAACAAACAAACCCAGTGACACAGCAGCTCTTCCCTGCGAGCGTGAAGCTCAGGCCCAAGAATGAAACTAAACCCACCCTGGCATTCAAGAAATATGACCCCCAACTTAGAAACCCTAATTGCTTTCTCACTCAATTCCCAGCACTTCAGTGGCGGTGGTGAAGTCCAGGACCTCTACTCTGTAGGTAATTGAAACCCTTGGAGGAGGAACATTGGAGAGTCCCTTGATAGATGTCAGGACAGAAGAAGCGGACCAGGAACCCTCTGGATGGTGACATTCTCCAGGTGCAGGACAGGTAGGATGGTAATGTGTTTTCTTCTTTTCACTCCGGGAACAAATGGTGTTCTTCGCTGATGCACGAGTGCCACGAAGACCCGAAACCGCACACACAAAGTCACTATGATGGACTGCCCCATCAGCCTGTGATCACAGTTCTTTTATAGAGTCTATGATAGGAAAACATGTACGATCCATAGAAAGGGGGGAAACAGTCTGAGGTGATGGAACCTTGGGGATTGCCCAGTGGCGGAAAAATCTCATTCAGTCCAGTTCTATCCAGACCAGCCTGACAGTGTACAGAGGTCACAAGATGGAGTCACAAGATGACAGTTTTCAGACTCCATCTTGGATTGCCACAGTGTCCTTAAAATCACTGATCATTGGATCTGATACCCACACAATAAACCATGTGTAATAAACCAGAGAACAATATAACAGTCCATACCCAACAATTTGAGCCAATGACAAAACTCACATTGACTTCAATGTGTGCAGGAGTGGTCCCTTAAAGTAAAATTGTACCCACCGTAAAGTAGTACAGAGCTGCCCTGCTCCAAGGGAAACACCAGGAGTCATTGTGTTTTGAGCACAATACTTCCCAGAGCTCTCAGTATGCACTACAGGGTTGGGAGTAATTTGCTACAGCCCTATGAAAAGTACTCCCTCCTCCCACCCACCCCACCCCCACTTCTCTGTATGGGCAGTCAATGTCATCTCCACCTTCTCCCAGCCCCTCTCCACTCAGTTGCTCATCTCTGCTCCACTGGAATGCATTGCTGTTATTCAGGCTAACCTGCATGTGGGCCACAGAAGTTCAGGAAGGAGCTCCTGCTCCTTCCCCACCACCACACAGCCACATCAAGGCTATGCCTGGATAGTTTTCAATGCAATATTTTTTGTGGTGGCAGAAAAAATTACAAGATGTGACTGACAGTTCTTTAAAGTCCTTAAATGTTCAATGTTAGTGACTAACGTAGGCCTTCATATGTGCATACCCTTGAAGTACATGCAAAACTTACATTAGCATGTGTAAATACACAAATATTTAATTGCATTCATGGGATTTTGCACACACAAATGATACACATACAATTTTGCAGGCCTACATTAGGAATTAACGTCAAAACGCTTAGCCCTTAGGCTCCGTTCTAAACAGAGAATTTCAAATACACACAGCAAAATCAAGATTTATAAGACTATAGTGCCATGGAAACCCCACTTGTCAATGGGTACCTAGCTTCCCTACATGCCTTTGAAAGTCTCTCTCATAAGCTTTTTCCCCAAAACTATCAGAGTTAATCCACTCTAAACTTCTCTCTCTACTCCACCGCATGTTTTGTGCAGTTATCTGAGAAGCTGCATTGCTATATGGTCTCTAAGGTCATTCTTGAGACTTGATTTTATTTTATTTGTTCAGAAATCAAAGCTAACGCACATTCAAGAAACCAAAATGAACTAATTACTAACCACCACAAGAGGGGGCAACTGAGATTTGTAAATGCAGTGGAGAAGTGAATGGCTTTCAGTAGTAGCTGGGCATGTAAGTGACTGACAAAACAATTATAGAAGAAAAACCTCACCAAGTGCAGTAAAATATTAAAATAAATACATTTTGCAACACACTGAACGTGTTAATTATTCTATTATTCTATTCGTGAGGTGATGCTGACAAAGAACAAAATATACCTTAAAAATAGCCAAACCACTTTCAAACCATTTTGAGCAGGACCTAGTTGTTACTAATTCAAAGAAAAAAGGTTACAAGCAATAAGCACTCTCCAAGGAAGCACTCTGCTATGAAATTAATTCTACAACTTTTTATTGATCTCCACTGACATCCTTAGAAACAAAGTGAATTTGAAGATGGTAGAGCATTTTCTGATTACTCTGAATTAACAATGGTGCAATTGAGCTCCAAAATTGGCCTACTGCATTTGTCAATATTTTGTATCTGTCTGACCATGTAGAGTTGTTTATTATTTGTATTAAGGAACTGCCTAGGAGCCCCAGTCATGGACCAGGACCCCATTGTGCTATGTTCTGAACAAACACAGAACAAAAAGATGATCCCTGCCCTAAAGAGCTTGACAAATGATCATATAATAAAGTTGACCAGATGTTCTGCATATCAAGCTGTGACAGGCAACTGCCTTCAAATGTCATGCTGCGTTCTGAGTAGATTTACCTCTATCATCTTCCCTTTCTTCTTTCTCTGGTAGAGAGATCCTTAAAGATCTCTCACCAGAATTGATAGATTTTCCATTGCTTGATGTCATCAAATCAAGACTGAATGCTGTGACAGTTCTCAGGGCACCCAGGACTGTGAGTCACCTTGTTATCCCCCGCTTCCAACATGAGGGAGTCTTGCCTGTGCATGGCTGGGTGTCAGCTCCTTTATAGCACCGCCCTTTCAGCCACTCAGGTGCTCTCTTCTGGGCTACACCTTGCCTTGCAGGTTAACAATAGGTGCACCGCAGTTCCCAAGTCCCTTTGAAGCATTCCCCTGTGATATCCAGCCTCTGACAATGACTAATCACAGAAATCCCAGATCCTCTGCCCCCAAAGGTGTCATGTGCCCCAGTTTATTAGTTTTACCTTATATTACCACTCCTGTAAAATCATAAAGCACGTGTGAGCACTTAAAATAAAATAAAAGTTGGTTTCATTAAGAAAGTATGGAGAGTTAACTAAAAACAAGAGAGAGTCGTGGAAACAAATGGTTACAATACAAAACAAAATTTTAAAAAATGAACCTGGGTCTAAACTTATTAACAGTTACCTTTCCCACCTACTAAAGTAGGTTTCCCCATCCCACTCCCCCCCTCCAAAGTTCAGTCCGTTGCAGAGCTGGCTGGTTTCACAGGGACCAGGATCCATTTTTTTGTGAGAACACTCCCTGCTCCCCAGAGGTCTCCTCAGTGAAAGGATCCAGAGGGTCCTTCCACCTCTTCTGTTTCAGTATAACAATCTTTTGTCTTTATTCATAGGCAGAGTGATTCTGTGTCTATAATGTTCCTTTTTTATCTCCAAGTGGTTTTGACTGTTTGGAGTTGTCTCTGATGGTTTTCCATTGAAAGTTTTGGGATGGAGCAAGGCTAGACAATGGAGCCTGACATTACATCAGCAGCTAACCAGGGTGGGATGACAACTTCCTTCCTGAATGGGCAGTCACCTAGACATATTATCCTCTGGTGACTAGCTTTTACTCCAAGTCCATAAAGCGTACTTTCAATATAATTACATTATTCCTTAAATATTACCCAGATATATATCTCAGAATGATTATGAATCTTGACAAAACACAAACTTTCTGGAGATTCCTTACATGTTATTCTTTATGGATAAATATCCTGTAAGATGTGTTTTGGTGTAGTGAATTTGTCAGGTCTAGAGTGAGAGTTGTTTGTGAAGTAGAGGGGATCCTTTGCCAAGGAACCTCTGTCACAGATGCCTTTCTGGAAAATCTGCTTTAGCCAAATGCAAGTTTCTGGGCTCAGTACAGAGGTAACAGGATGAAATTTAATGGCCTGTGATATACTGGAGATCCCTTTGATTTAATGGTCCCTTCAGGTCTTAAAATAAAGTGGTATTCATAGAGTTAATCACAGTAAGACCACACCTACTGCTACTGTAAATCAACTTCCAGGCTTCCATCACACACCTCAAAACTTATCTAGGTAGTGCTCTTGTCGGTGATGAGTGGGAAAGACTGCTTGGGGAGGCCTGGATCCTGCAAAGACTTAGGGCATGTCTACACTGGCAAAGTTACAGTGCCGGCAGTTACAGCGCCGCTCAGAGAGCGCAGAAGGAAAACTGCTGTTGTGTGTTCACACTGACAGCTGCCTGCGCAATAGCGTGTTCACATTTGTGGCACTTGCAGTGCTATTTGGAGCGATGCACTCTGGGCAGCTATCCCACAGAGCACCTCTTTCTCTTTTGCCGCTAAGACTTGTGGGAAGGCGGAGGGGGTCGCGGGGCATCCTGGGTCCAGTCCCAATGCCCCGTGATGCATTGCTTTGTATCTCAGCAATCCCTGTGCTTCCGTCTGCATTTGGCGCCATCTTTCAACAGTTTGTGTACTGCGCGCCTTGCCTCTTTCAGGCTGCAGGAATGGATCCCGAACTGTTGACCAGTATGCTGCTTGCTCTGACCAACACGTCCGAGTGGCAGTGGAGTTATTCCTTAAACTACAAAGGCAAGAGGAGTGCAACATTGATCTCACCATGCATAGTAGCTACAACACGAGATTACTTGTGGTATTCATGGAGGTGCTTTTGGGCTCGGGAAACAAGCACTGAGTGGTGGGATCACATCGTGATGCATGTCTGGGATGACAAGCAGTGGCTGAAGAACTTTCACATGAAGAAAGCCACATTCATGGGACTGTGTAATGAGCTCACCCCAGCTGTGCGGTGCAAGGACACGAGAATGAGAGCTGCCCTGTCGTTGGAGAAGTGCGTGGCGATTGCACTATGGAAGCTGACTACTCCAGACTGCTATCGATCGGTCGCTAATCAGTTCAGAGTGGGAAAGTTGACCGTTGGAGTCATGTTGATGGAAGTGTGCAGGGCCATTAATCGCATCCTGCTCTGAAAGACCGTGACTCTGGGCAACGTGCGTGACATTGTGGATGGCTTTGCACAAATGGGCTTCCCTAACTGCGGAGGGGTGATAGATGGCACGCACATTCCAATTCTGGCACCAGACCACTTAGCCACCGAGTACATTAATCGCAAGGGGTATTTCTCAATGGTTCTCCAGGCGCTTGTGGATCACTGTGGACGTTTCACGGACATTAACACAGCCTGGTCTGGAAAGGTGCTTGATGCATGCATCTTTCGAAACACTGGCCTGTTCAAGAAGGTGCAAGCAGGGACTTTCTTCCCGGACCAGAAGATCACCATAGGGGAAGTCGAAATGCCCATTGTGATCCTGGGAGACCCCGCCTACCCCCTAATGCCATGGCTCATGAAGCCATACACGGGGCAACTTGACAGCAGCAAGGAGCAGTTCAACAACAGGCTGAGCAAGTGCAGAATGACTGTGGAGTGTGCATTTGGCCATTTAAAAGCCCGCTGGCGATGCCTGTATGGGAAGCTGGACATGGCCGATGACAATATTCCTATGCTTATAGCCACGTGTGGTACGCTCCATAATATTTGTGAAGAGAAGGGTGAAAGCTTCACCCAGGGCTGGACCACAGAGGCTCAGCGCCTGGAGACTGAGTTTGAACAGCCAGAGACCAGGGCTATTAAAGGGGCACAGCATGGGGCCATAAGAATCAGGGATGCCTTGAGGCAGCAATTTGAAGCTGAAAGCCACTAATATTTGCTACTATGCTCGGGATTGCAGTGCTTGTAATGCTAGGAGGTGACTGGTGTACATGATGCAATATGGGGGTTTAACATAATTGTATGTTGCTTTGCAATGCTCTCTTTGCTTTCACTTAATAGAATAAAGATTGCTTTCAAACCAACACAATTCTTTTATTAAAAGACAACAACTGGAGGAGAGAGTCAAACGACAAAAATACATCAGCAGGGAGTGGGATGGGGGAAGGGAAGGTCTCCAGAGGAGGAGGGGTCCCGGGACGGCTACAGATTTGTGTATGTCCAGGGATCTTACCCAACCTTCTCCTTAGGAGTACAATGCAGCGAGTGCTGTACTTCAGCAGGGCCAAACTGTAGAGGGATGGGTATTGAGTGCAGTGGGTAGTGGGAGTCCACATTGCTGGACTGTGAGGCAGGAGGAGTGGAATGCTGCGGGTAGAGAATGGAGCCAGGAGGTTGATAACAGTGTGTTGGCAGTATGGAGGGGGGGCACATGGGAAAGAGTTTTGTGACAGCGGCTGCAGGGGAGGGCGGGCATGGAGCTGCTCAGTTTGAAGAGCTAGTATTGCCTGGAGCGTGTCCACTTGGCACTCCATAACGTTTAAGAGCCGCTCTGGGGCTTCTTTCTGGTGTGCCATGTTCTCCTTTCTCTTCTCGCTGTCCTGCCACTCCTTCAATTCCTGTTTCTCAGCGGCGGAGTGCATCGTAACCTCACGGAGAAAGTCCTCCTTAGTTCTTTGTGGCCGCTTTCTAATTCTGCGCAACCATTCTGCCACCAATAAGGGAGGCTGGCCTCCCAAGGTCATCTCTATGAAGTTTAAATGCAACATTTTACAGAAGCAGTATTGTTTGCAACACAGACAACACTGATTCAGCGCCTTAAAACACAGCCAGTACTCACACACCTGTCACTAACTGGCTGACCCCAGGCAAGCAGACATGAGCCACAAGACCCCCAAAATGGTGAGTAGTCACGGGGGCAGGGTGAATCACTCTTCCCAGACCCTGCTGTACACTGGGCACATGGCTCTTGGGGAGAGACAGCATTGTAGGGGGAGGCTTGATAATCATTCCTGTCCCCACACTTTCCACAGGATGTGATCATTATGGAAGATATCTTGCTGCTGAGGGTGAGCAGGGAATTAAGGGAGGGTCTTCTCCAAGCCTGTGGCTTCCGCCCTGGCCCCTATGTGGCTCGCCTGTGTGCAGCAATGGTCCACCCCCCACCCTGTGACAGCACAGTGTCACGGGAAAGTTACCGTTAATGAGGCAAGAAACAAAGCAGCTCTGCCAAGGAAACTGCGGCAGTGGATTGCCAAGTATCTCCATGAGAGTTTCCTGGAGATCTCTGAGAGACTCCCTCACTTCACGGGAATCTCCATCAACAGCCTGTTCTGCCGTTCAGAATAGGCATGCGGTAGGAGACAAGCCTGCTTTCTGCAACCCTCCTGTCCCCAACAACTCGCTTCAGCAATTCCCAAAATCAGATCCACTTACCAGGGGCCTCCTCTCCTGTTTGCACTTCACCAAGATACAACTGCTGTGACTGGCTAGGCTCCTCCAGGGTAGAAAAGAGCTCCTGACTGAATGCATCTCTGGCCTCTGAGCCATCCTCTGCCTCTGGGTCCCCCTCCCCCTCTTCGTCCAAGATTTCCTCCTCCTGGCTCAGTCCACTCTCAACTGGCACGTGAGCCAACGACGTATCCACAGGGGCCTTCACAGTGGAGGTTGGGTCACCATCGAGTATCGCGTCCAGCTCTTTGTAGAACCGGTAGCTCGTGGGCACAGCACCGGAGTGGCAGTTTGCCTCCTGCGCCTTGTGGTAGATGTTCCGCAGCTCCTTTATTTTTACCCTACACTGCAGTGTGCCCCAGTCATGGCCCCTTTCTATCATGCATCATGAAATTTGTCCGTAGGTATCATAATTCCTATGGCTGGAGTTCAGCTGGGACTGCACAGCTTCCTCTCCCCAAATGCCAATGAGGTCCAGCAGCTCGGCATTGCTCCAAGCGGGGGGTCACCTGGTGCATGGAGCAGGCATGGCCACCTAGAAAGATGTGCTGAGACCACTGTACGCATCACCGAGCAAACAGGAAGGGGACTTTCAAATTTGCAAAGGAATGTACGGGGTGGGGATGATGGTTGGTCACCTGAGGGCAGGGCAGTAGAGTTCAAACCAATGACTAGAGAAGTGAGAACAGGCATTGTGGGACACCTCCCGGAGGCCAATCGCAGCGCTGTAATCGCCACAGTGTCTACACTGGCACTGCAGCGCTGTAGCCCCAGCGCAGAAAGCTGTACACCTCTCGTCTGGGTGGTTTTTTTAGAGCACTACAACTGAGCAGTTTCTGCGCAGTAAGTGGCTTGGCAGCGTGTACACCTCGGGAGTTTCAGCGCAGAAAGCCACTTTACTGTGCAGAAACTTGCCAGTGTAGATGGGACCTTATGTACTTCCTTAACTTTAAGAATGTGATGCACACGTGTAAGTGCAGGATCAGAGTGTGACAGACTGACAATTTCTTGCAATATCCTGAATGAACTTTATCGAATTAGGTTAATACCTTTGGGGGCCATTGTATTAAAAATGCAATTATGGAATTGTATATTTCCATGGGAAGGGTAAATAGGAGAACAGCAGAGGGAGATTAGGCAAATTCACTTCTAACATCTCCAGAGGAACTACTCCCACCCCACCCCCAACCACCCTGGAGAGGTACACAGGTATTAGTTCAATCTGGATTCTCTGGGGACCAACAGATGAAGCAAGAATTTTTGGATAAATAGCCTAGTATTAAACTGGCTCATGGCCTTCTTCCTGATCCAGCAAACAGACAGGATCTCTGGTCCACAGAGGACCTCAATCCTTAGGGCAGTGTTGGAAGGACTGGGCCTACCAGAATCTGTGTTAGAGTTGGGGTTAATTCTGGTAAGATTATTAGTATGCATGTAGGTTCCCTTATTGTTTTTAATGATTTATCTGTAATGCTTTGTACCTTTACAATAAAAGGTAAAAAGGGCTGGCTGTTTCTTCCAGGGGTGGTTCTGAGTGAACCTTTCCTAGTCCCTTTCCTAGCTTCTTGAAGAATATCAAATCAAAGTTCAAGGTCTCAGTCCTTATCTTCAAAGTGCTCCATGGCCTGGGCCCATGATAAAGCTGAGAAGTGACAGGGGAAGGTGGTTCTGCTCACCTGATCCTGAGGCTAGGTGCTGACAAATTAAAATCTGTCTGCAACAGCCCAGTGCAGGGACCCCTGTGCCAGCCAGAAATCAAGCAAAGCACTGTCTATTCAGTACACCCCTTTCCAGCACCTCCCTGTCCCACTCATGGAGGGGAGGTGTCTTCAGCTGCCCCTCTAGGGCAGCTTTCTGCCCGATTTGTGCTGTTGAGGCAGGGAAGACAAAGAGGGATCAGGGCTAAGAATCTGGACATATATGTGAATAAACATGGATCCAAGTGTCTGAGCTAATGTACACTTAGATAATGTGCAAATGAGTCCTTGCCAAACTAACTTTAAAAATGTGAAGCAAATAAAAGATTAAAGAAGCCAGGATTTATTGTAAGTAGAGCTGGTGGCACCACCTATAACTACGGCTATCCTACACTCCCCTGTATGAAACCCTATTTTCAGTTCATGGTTTTGTCAGACTTTCAGACCACATGTCTGCCTCTCTCAAGCTGAAGTTGGTTTGGTTTTTTTGTTTGTTTGTTTTTTTGAAGTGTCCACTAAAAACTGTTCATTCTGAAAATGTTAAGGGAAAAAGTTCAAAGAAAACCTCCCAACACTTTTGCTGATAAGCACTAGTGCTTCCATGCTTTGAAGTAGGGACTTGAAATATGGGGGGAGAGTATCCCTGGTGCCTGGCTGTGCCTTTTGCTAAGTCTGTGAAAAATCACCCACATTTGACCAAGTTGTGAGCCTCAGAAACATCTCAGTTCTCACATGCTCAGTAGAGGCTTGCTAGAGCTTAACAGTTAAATTCTTTGAAGATTCTGCCTGCACTACCTCCTCTCAGCTCCTATGGGCCAACCAGACTAGGCATGCTCCATCCCCACCAAGCTACTGAGCATGCTGCATCCCAGGGCTGCAGAGGCTGAGCAGGACTTTTCCTGTAATTGATCCTCCCATC
The DNA here is from genome assembly GCA_003942145.1 of Platysternon megacephalum. Classification (NCBI taxonomy): domain Eukaryota; kingdom Metazoa; phylum Chordata; order Testudines; family Platysternidae; genus Platysternon; species Platysternon megacephalum. Next base: position 8,258,402 of record QXTE01000024.1, read on the forward strand.
TGCTGGGGGCCATTGTGTCACAAGCACAGAACTGAGAGCAGGGAGATTGTATGCTCAATGTTCCCCAGCTGCCTCACAGGCAGCATGAAGAAGGCAGAAGCATGGGATTTGAATGCTGACAGAACAGAGGGGGTTTCAGGAGTCAGAGGGTGAGGAATAGCAGAGGGGAAAGAGGAGGACAGGAATTGGTAGGAGGCAGGGAGGGCAGATTTGGACAGGAGAAGAGGTGGTGAGGGCTGAACAGTGAGCACAAGGAGGCTGAATTAAGATTGCGTGTTAATCTGTGTTTGTGCTTTTTAAAAAAAGTTGCTGTATAGCATTTCACTTTGTTTTCATAACACTAGGCATATAATGAAAGATCTAGCAACACATACTTGCAAGGGTGTGAAGTTCAGGTTGCTGTGGGAAATGAGTGAATTTTGTTTCAAGTGGGTGTAAAATCTCATCCTAGATGTTGTAGTAATACATTTTACATGTGGTAAAATTGCTTCCTGTATTGAAGTTTCTTAGGCATTTAGTACTCTATATTAGGACAATATAATGTATGCAACCAATACATGTGTGCATTTCCAACTGAAGTCAGCATATATTTAATAGAATCATAGACTTTAAGATCGGAAGGGACCATTATGATCATCTAGTCTGACCTCCTGCACAATGCAGGCTACAGAATCTCACCCACCCACTCCTGTATCAAACCCGTGTCTGAACCATTGAAGTCCTCAAATCATGGTTTAAAGACTTCAAGGTGCAGAGAATCTTCCAGCAAGTGACCCATGCCCCACGCTGCAGAGGAAGGCGAAAAAACCCCAGGGCCTCTGCCAATCTGCCCTGGAGGAAGATTCCTTCCCGACCCCAAATATGGTAATAAGCTAAACCCTGAGCATGTGGGCAAGACTCACCAGCCAGACACCCAGGAAAGAATTCACTGTAGTAACTCAGATCCCACCTCATCCCATAACAAGCCATTGGGCATATTTACCACTAATAGACCAATCTCATTATACCATCCCTCCATAAGCTTATTTGATCTGATTCTGCAGCCAATACCATTTTGAGGGTATGAATGGGATCCAGCATTAACGTCCAAATTAAAGCTGTCCAAGGTAAGTTTTAACTCATGTATTTCTTTTCTCCAGGATGTGTTTCTGGGGGAGACTATATACCCCTGGTTTGGGGAAAAGGGAAGGGCAAGTCTCAGCCTCTTTGAAGGACACGCTGGCCCAACTGAAAGCACTAGGACATGACATGTATGACTTCAGACAGAACTAGAGTTCTGACATGTATGACTTCATGGACTTTAGATGTTTGATTTGTGTAATTTAAATGAAAGATCCCTATCAATGCAGTTCTAATTTAAATTATACAAGAATCAAGGATACAGGATGTGTGACTGCTGGCAGAATAAGGTAGAGTGTTAAGTGCTCATCAGATATACCACTGTCCTTGAAACAAAAATAAGTGGTTATTTTAAGTAACCATAAGCGATACTCATGTGCAAGCCAAAGGAGATTGGATATTAAGAGATAAAGATTAGACGACGGCAATACGTATGCCTTGCATTATATAATGTAATCCAGCATGTCGAATATAACTGGATGTGACACAAATGAATAGCAACAGGTCTAGAAATGTTAATGTGATGAAGGTTTCTGAAGCTAAAGTGTAACTTTATAAATAATGCTGAATCACTTTGTTTTAAAAAAATTCAAGTTATCTTTTATAAAAATTGAGATCCTGTTGTGTGTGCTAAAAACATAATATGCAGAAAGTAAATAGAAATGTTCAGCAAGGTAAAATGGACACCTTACTTGAGTAAGAATTGTAGGATTTGACCTCTTGAGTAGCAAATACAAAAATTCTCGCCATTTCCAGGTGTTGGCTGTGCTTAAGGTGAGGGGCACTTGTGAGTGGTTATATCTTTCTTTGTACAATATTGTATGCTTTTAGATACTCAGAGAATGGCTGTGAAATAGGAATAGTTCCCCTACCTGAATAACTCAAGAAGAAAACTTTAACTGGTCAAAATGACTTTGTACATGAAGTACCGATTTCATAGAAACAAAAGCTAGACTTTGAGCAAAACGCTGCATTTTAATTACGCCAGTGTAATGCTGGAGTAAATCCATTACAATCAATGGCATTATTCTGGATTTACACCAGTGTAACTGAAAACAGTTTGGCCCTTGACACTTTTTTCTTTACTTGGAAAAACAAGTTTATATCAATTGTTTCCTTTATTTAAAAAAAAGAAACAATTTTAAAAAATTTAAAAAAGAAAATACCAAATTGATCAGTTAGCATTCTCACACTCAATCATCTTACAGCATTACCAGGTTCATACATAATAATAATGATAATATATGGAGATATACCTATCTCATAGAACTGGAAGGGACCCTGAAAGGTCATTGAGTCCAGCCCCCTGCTTTCACTAGCAGGACCAAGTACTGATTTTGCCCCAGATCCCTAAGTGGCCCCTGATTGAACTCACAACCCTGGGTTTAGCAGGCCAATGCTCAAACCACTGAGCTATCCCTCCCCCCTTACATAACATAAGTTATGTACATAACTTACATGATTTGCAGTAAAGGTGTTTCACTGTTAAAAACCAAAAGGACTTATTAAGAGACCCAATGCTAAGGAATTAGTTCTTATTTTATCATGTTAACTGCCATGTTTAACTTAGAAAAACTGAGAGATTTCAGAGAAACATCTGTGTATAAAAAGCCCCCAATTTTGCACATAGTTATGCATGTGAATGAGTAGTACCAATGAAATCAATAAGACTGTAAGGTTTTGGGGGAGGGATCATCTTTTTGTTATGTGATTGCACCGTGCCTAGCACAATGGGGGGGTGCTAAATTCATTGCTTCAGTATGGCTGCATTGGAGAGGAATTTGGGCCACTGTCTTTTGCATTCACTTTGCCTACAGAAATGCTGTACTGGGGAATTGAGGCATAAGTGTTCCTATATTTATGTATTTACATTGTATAAAATGTAAACAAAAAAAAATCATATGTGCCATATACCCAGAGAAATATAGAATCCACGCAAAGGATTTCTATGACTGTGTGAAGGTTTAAGAGATACCATTCCTCTAGGTTCAGGGGCTTGCAACTGGCTGGCTGATTAGCTCTGCCTTCAGCACCTGAGAGATGGAACTTAATTACCTGACCCTTGTAAAGGAAGGCAGCAGGAAACAGAGGACGGGGATTGCAATTCCCCCACAGAGCTGAGGGGCTATGCTCCCAATGGACTGCTACTGAACTGAGGAATTGGTCCAGAAACTAAATGGAGAAAAGGGAGACTGTGTGAAGTCCTTTATTGCTGAGGCTCTGAGGTAAGAGATAGGTAACTTTGGGTTGCTGAAGTTACTGGTGTGAGGGACAGACTTGGGCAAGGCACTGCTTGGCCTGCACAGACATTTGAGGGAAGAGTCTGTGAAATAAGCCAACTAACACTGCTGGAAACTGCTTCCCTGGATTCCTTGAGAAAGCTCACAAAGAATTACTCCAGGGAGTGAGCTGGCTCAGCAAGAGCAAAACATGGTCCAGTAGGAAGAGTGCTGTAAGATCAACCCCAATCCTTTTACAGACACCAAGACCATATTTGATGCCCACTTTCAGGAGTATGGTGTAGACTTATTCCAGTTTTACTCTGCTATTAAGTGTTTTGGAGCAATGTATTGTACTGCTTTGCAAACAGCATGGGAATAAAAAAAAAAGCTACTTAAAGTCCCCATTAAATAAAACACTTCCATGAGCACAGTTTGTTGCTAATTTATCCTGATAAAAATGGAATTCAGAATTCCTTTAATGCAACATGCAAATTGGAACTTTTAGGTAATAATGAAATCCCATTAGCTCTTCAAGGCCATTTCTACATACACTTAATAATTGGATTTTTAGAGAGCAAGGGAAACCCTGAGTTTTAAGTGTCACTTTATAATATTTTTAAAAAGAAAAAAAAACTCTGAGCAGGGTACAGACCCCTGAAAATGTATCTTTTTGTCACTAAGCCTCAATACAATCTTCCTTCATTTTAATAAGTTATCAGTTTTCCTTAAATGTTTCCAGTTACTGTCTATAAAGTGTAACATACTTTAATTTCTTCATGTATCAGATTCATCTGTCAAAGTTCTTCAGGAATTCAGCCCATTCATCTTCAAAAATCTCAAAGGGTTTCTTTTTGTTTTCTTCCTTGGTCATCCATCAGTGAATCCATAAAGATGCCCAATACAACTTGGCTTTCCTCCTTCTATCTTTTGTCTCCACTTCCCCTTCTTTCTTTCTGTTCCTTCTCCTGCTCACACATACTTCATTGCCTTTTTATTAGTAGTGATTGTATTAGAGTTGCATAGGAGCCCCAGTTAGGGTGACCAGATGTCCCGATATTATCAGGACAGTCCCAATTTAGGAGACTTGTCCTGTGTCCCGACCTTACATCGGTCGGGACGCCCTTTGTCCCGATATCGGGGACCGTCCGACTGCAGCTGCAGCCCCGCCGCTCACCGCTTCCTGGGGCAGCTCCTGGCGTCTGCCCGCTGGCAGGACCGCCGCGTGCTGCAGGGGTGGGGCTTGCAGGCACCGGGAGTGGGCAGAGAACCCTCTGCCCCCCCCACATGACCCGAGACCCTAGGAGCCAGAGGGACCAGCCTGCCGGATGCTTCCCAGGATGGGAGCGGCCCCAGGTAAGCACCGCCAGGACTCCCCACCTCGCCCCCTGGCAGGTCCCTCTGGCTCTTAGGGTGGGGGGGCTCTGCGTGCTGCTGGCGCCTGCAAGCCCCGCTCTGCGGCTCCGGCAGCTCCCATTGGTACTTTTCCCAGCCAATGGGAGCCACAGAGCTTGCGCTTGTGGCAGGCGCAGCACATGGAGAGTCTGGAGACTCCCCTCGCTGCTCTCACCCTAGGAGCCAGAGACCTCCCAGCAGGGCTGGTGAGTGCGGCCACGGAAGGGGGCAGGGTGTGATGGAGTGAGTGTCTGGGAGGTGTGTGTGGGACACTGGGCTGTGAGGGTGTGGAGCGTGCTGGACAGTGGGGGAGGTTTGTCTGTTTTGGGGTGCTAGACAGTGGGGGCCTGTTGGGGGGTGCTGGGCAGTGGGGGAGATCTGTGCGGGTCTGTGTGGGGCATTGTGTAGTTTTGGTGGTGGGGCTGTGGGGAAGGGCACTGGGAGGGAGGAAGGAAGGGGAAATCTGTGTGTATTGGGAAACTAGCGAGTGGGGGGTTCTGTGGGGGGTGCTGGGCAGCTGTGGTGGGGCTGTGGGCAGGGGGGCACTGGGCGGGGTGTGTGTGCACAGCACTGTGCATTTGTGGTGGAAGAGTTTAGGGGGGCTCTGGGCATAGTGGATCCAGGGGGCGCTGGACAGGGGAGCTGTGTGGCGCAGCATGGGCCCACCCCCAACAGGAAGGGGCATGCTGGCAGCACAGGGCCAGGCAGACCAGTGTGCCTCTGGCTCCGGTCAGGGCTGTGCACATGTGTCTGTCTGTCTCCCCCACCCCCCGCTCGCCCAAGGTGTCCTGATATTTCACTCTTGCGATCTGGTCACCCTAGCCCCAGTCCTTCAGCTAACTAATCTAAATAAAAAAGGTTTTATAGTTATATAAATAATGACCATCCCGTCTGGGAGTTAAAATAAACAGCTGAGGGCTAAATTTTCAAATAATACTTAATGATACTTTGCATAAACAACTATTTACACATGACTAGTACACAAACCTTCACTGATGTGCGCAAATGTTGAGGCTACGTTGAACTGTTCAGACAATAGGAATTGCACCAAAATTCACTCACTGCTTAAACTGATTTTAAGGGAAGACAGCAGTCAAGAGGAGGGTGCCCTGAGTAGAAACCTGACCAAGTAAAATTAACTATGCATACAAGAGGCAGCAAAACTTGCCTCTGTATATGAGTACACAACTGATCCCTAAAGTCCAAATTCTGCTCCTTAAATCCAAACTAACTCCATTGACCAGCATTAGTGAGAACAGAATTGTCCTATGCCGTATATACTCTTCGCTTAAGTAATTCATTGCCAATGTGAGTCTGTAAACCTCGGTGTTTAATTTGTAAATTAAATATCAATTCTATAAAATGTGATTTAGGTGATCAAATTATAGACTTTACTGATTTTAACAAGATCACGTGAGTGGGATTTATGGTAACGAAATGTCAGATCCTAAAACATTAACTTGCTTTGCGATTTATTTATTTTTTGTAAACTGCTTCCTGATACAAATATGAAACTATGAACTCATTTGTTTTAAATCAAACATTACAAATCGTTGTACTCCCTGAGATTCTCTAATTAAGAGAAATGTTGAGCTCACTGTTACACTATTTTCTCATTTTTAATACAAATATGTATTAAAATCACTGTCAGCTGTTTAATATTTTTATGAAGGTTCTACGTCCATCCTTTGAGCCAAATTTACACACGATGTAAGCAGATGCAACTCCAGGTCCAAATGTGACCTGACAGTTGAAAACAAGTAAAGATACTTATGAGGGGTGGTAATTCTCCTTCTCCCAAAAGCACTTTTACAAACACTGGGAGCAGCACAGCAGCATCATTCATTCTTGCCCATGGCATTTTCCTCCATAACCAGGCTGGAGGTAATGTTCCTACATCACATGAAAGCAGAAAATGAAATATTGTCAAATTTTATAAATGCCTAAATACAAATGCAAGAAGTTTAAATATGAAGATAGGTGAATGTGAGTGCCTGGTATTGAATGATATTGATATAATAAGAATCAGAAAATTGGTAGAAGGATGATAAGCAATGGGACACAGTAATACCAGTGTACAAAAATATAGTAATGACAATAGTTTGCACTGGCTGGAGGTGGGGTGGCACTACATCTGAAAGAAAGCACAGAATAAAATATAGTAAAAAAAAATGTAAATGAATCAAACAGTACCACAGAATCTCTAGGGATAAAATTCCAGCCATGAATAATAAGAATATAGCCATAGGAATATGCTACTGACCACCTGACTGTGATGGTGACTGTGAAATGCTCAGGGTGATTAGAGGGGTTACACAAAACCTAGTAATAATGGGGGGTTTCAACTGTCCCCATATTGATTAGGAACATGTCACCTCAAGATACAGAGAGAAAATTTCTAGACAGTTAATGACTGCTTCTTGTAGCAGCTAGTCCTGGAACCTACAAGGGGAGAGAATTCCTCATTTAGTCCTAAGTGGTGCACAGGATCTGATCCAAGAGGATCAGCAAAAGACACAAAAACTAACAGCAATTTTTTTGTAAAGTGCATCAGAAGCAGAAGCCTACCAAACAATCAGGGGGGCCACTGGATGATCGAGGTGTTAAAGGAGCACTCAAGGAAGACAAGGCTGTTGTGGAGAAGCTAAATGAATTCTTTGTATTGATCATCACTACAGAGGATGTGAGGGAAATTCCCACACCTGAGCCATTCCTTTTGGGTGATAAATCTGAGGTGTTTTCCCAGATTGAGGTGTCAATAGAGATGGTTTTGGAACAGAATGATAAACTAAACAAAATAAATCACCAGCACCAGATGGTATTCACCCAAAAGTTCTGAAGGAAGTCAAATATGGAATTGCAGAACTACTAACTGTACAACTGTGGTATGTAACATATTGCTTAAATCAGCCCCTGTACCAGATGACTGGAGAATAGTTAATATAATGCCGATTTTTAAAGAAGGCTCCAGGGATGATCCTGATAAACACAGGCCAGTAAGCCTAACTTCAGAACCAGATAAACTAGTAAAAACTATAGTAAAGAACAGAATTATCAGACAGATAAACACAATAGGATGGGGAAGAGTCAACACAGCTTTTGTAAAGGGAAATCATGCCTCACCAATCTATTAGAATTATTTGAGGGTGTTAACAAGCATGTGGCCAAGGGTGATGCAGTGGCTATAGTACACTTGGACTTTCAGAAAACCTTTCATAAGGTCCCTTACCAAATGCTCTTAAGCAAAGTAAGCAGTCACGGGATAGATAAGTGGGAAGATCGTCTCATGGATCAGTAAGAGGTTAACGGATAGGAAACAAAGATGAGATATAAATGGTCAGTTTTCACAGTGAAGAGAGGTTATTAGCAGCATCCCTGTACTGGGACCTATGCAGTTCAATGTATTCATTAGTGATCTGTAAAAAGGGGTAAACAATGATGTGGCAAAGTTTGCAGACTATACAAAATTACTCAAGATAATTGTCCAAAGCTCACTGCAAAGAGTTACAAAGGGATCTCACAAAACTGGGTTACTGGGCAATAAAATGGCAGATGAAATTCAATGTGGATAAATGCAAAGTAATGCACATTGGACAACATAATCTCAACTATCCATATGAAATGATGGGGTCTAAATTAGCTCTTACCACTCAAGAAAGATCTTGGAGTAATTGTGGATAGTTCTCTGAAAATACATGTTCAAGATGCAGCGGCAGTCAAAAAAGCTAACAACATGTTAGGAACTATTAGGAAAGGGATAGATAATAAAACAGAAAATATCATAATGTCGGTATGGCCACACCTTGAATACTGTGTGCAGGTCTGGTCATCGCATCTCAAAAAAAAAAATAGAATTGGAAAATTTAGAGAAGGACAACAAAAATGATTAGGGATATGGAACTTCTTCCATATGAAGAGATTGATTGGGACTGTTTAGTTCAGAGAAAGATGACTAAGGAGGGATTTGATAGTCTATAAAGTCATGGTGTGAAGAAAGTGAATAAGGAAATGTTATAAACCTCTTCACATAATACAAGAACAAGGGGTTACCAAATGAAATTAATAGGCAGCCGGTTTAAAATAAACATAAAGGACTTATTCACACAATGCACAGTCAGCTTGTGGAACTCATTAGCAAGGGATGTTGTGAAAACCAAAAGCATTACTGAGTTCAAAACAGAATTAGGTAAGCTCATAGAAGAGAGCTCCATCAGTGGTCATTAGCCAAGATGGTCAGGGATGCAGCCCCATGTTCTGGGTCTGCCAGAAACTGGGACTGGACAACAGGGGATGGCTCACTCGATAATTGCCTCTGAAGTAGCTGGCACTGACCTGTCATAAGACAGGATATTGGGCTAGCTGGACCATTGGTCTGGCCTACAATGGCTGTTTTTATGTACAATGTCCCACCATCTAGGTGGTCAGCCTCTACATCTGACTGATCTTGATTGTATTTGCATTATTTTATCTGGCATCCTATCATCTGTTTGTCTTTTATAGTTTCTGCACTGTAATCTTTCTGACTGAAGACAATCCTGCATGCTGCCCTTCATCCACTCCTTTATTTTAAGTCTCAGTTAAAAAAAATTGGGAAAGCTTCAGGAATAGACAATATTACAGCTAAACTGCTAAAAGCCTATGGGACATGTGCTATCAGAGCATTAAGAAAAATGTATAAGGTATGGGAGCAAGGAGGTACGAGATGACTGGCTAAAAGCAAGTTGTATCAGTCCTGAAGAAAAGAGATCCTGCTGAGCCAAATAATTATAGACTATAACAGGGTTCAAAAAAGAACTAGATAAATTCATGGAGGATAGGTCCATCAATGGCTATTAGCCAGGATGGGTAGGGATGGTGTCCCTAGCCTCTGTTTGCCAGAGGTTGGGAATGGGCAACAGGGGATGGATCACTTGATGATTACCTGTTCTGTTAATTCCCTCTGGGGCACCTGGCATTGGCCACTGTCGGAAGACAGGATACTGGGCTAGATGGACCTTTGGTCTGACCCACTATGGCCATTCTTCCGTTCTTAGGTATAAGCTTATTATCAGTACTGGAAAAATCATGATGAAAGTAATTGTCAACAGATTAAGGCCAGTAATAGGCAGGAGGTAATTCCCCTTGTGCAGACTCAAGTTTACCTCTTCCTCACAAAAACTGTTGTTTGTTATTACTTTAGACTATTTACATGTGAAATGCTAAATCATGAAATTGAGATTGCAGGAAATGATGTAAAAACTAATCTCACATTACTTCAAATGTTTATTTATTGTATTCTGTTGTATCACTTTGACCTTTTCCTAGTTAAGGACTCTGGTCTGCAAGCAGTGAACTTTCCCCTCAGCAGGAGCTGTAATAGAAGCACTTCTGAAAGACAAAGACAGCTCTTCTGTTTCACTTGAACAAGTTTAAAAAAAGGTAAAGAATGAAATACAGGGAGCCTTCCAAATCTTACTTGTTTGCAGACTTGGGGAATAATTTAAAGCAATTTTTAAAAGACTCTCTCATTAAGAATGTTGTTGTTGGAAAGATTTAATATCTGTATTTAAAAACGTACTCATTGAATTAGTCACAGTCCTAATGCAAGGTGCAGTGGAGAAAAGAAAGATGAGAAAAGAAAGCTCTGCTGGGACCTGCTCTGCACCTCTTCCACCCGTCTAAAAAGAAGCTCCAAGGCTTCTCTTCCTCCTAACACACTCCACTTTATTGCTGCTCTTCCTAATCCTCCCCTCCTCCCTCCTCCCAAAAAAACCTTCCAGGGCTGCTCCCTCACTACTGACTCCTAATTTCCAATAAAAAATCCTTAAAACATCTCCCCAAACCTGTGCTCCCCCCGCCCCCATGGACTAACTAATCCCTCCGAAGTGCTCCAGGACCACCTGCCGCCTCATCCCACCCCGCAAACACTTGGAGCCCCCCACCTACCCCGCCCATACTGCGCGCTGCTGCGGCTCCTGATACCCGACCGTTGCCTACCTTAGTGCCCCCCAAATCCAGCCCCCCCCCTTCCATGCCCCCCCACACAGACAGCGGGGCTGCCCTGCCCTCGGGGGGCGCCCCCTCTGGCCAGGGGCTGCTCGGGAGACCCCGACTGCGGCGGTAACACTTGGAGCCGCCGCCGCCATGTTAGGTCGGGACGCTGAACTCGCGCTCCGCTGAGGGGGAGCTGCGGCCGGGGGCGGGGAGCGCCCCCGCCGCCCGGCTCCTCCCCGCGGCCTCTAAGTCGGGCTGCGGGCGGTCGGGAGGGGGCGGTTCCCCGGGCGCATGGGGCGGCCGCAGCGCCAGTGAAAGCGGGGGAAGAGGCAGGAGGCCGGCCGGGCGGGGGAGCTTCCTCCTCGCAGCGAGTCTCCGTACGCAGAGAACGTCCGGATCCCTCCTCCCCCCCGTTCGCTGCCCGGTCCGGCGGCCCCGGGAGGAGCAGGGGGCGCGAGTCCTTCCCCGCCGGAGCGGCTGAGAAGCAGGTGAGAAACCGGCCGCGCTTTCACCCCCCGGAGAGGCTGTGGCGGTGCCCGGAGAGCGATAGGCCCCAGTCCCTCCCGTCCGGAGCCCCCAGTCAGCGTGGCCGCCTCCCCCGCCCTGCGCGAGCCCCTTCCCCGCCGCCGGCTCTGTGTCCCGGGCAGGACGCTGGGCGGTGTCCCGCCCCCTTCCACTGCCCCCGTTGGATTGACAGAAAGTTCCCGGTAACTTTTCCCTGCCCAGCGGGGAGCAGAGCCCGTATGTCTGGCCGGGCTGGGGGGTGGCTGCACCCCCGTGTGCTGCACCCCAGGGGACGATCTCTGAGGCGCGGGGCGCAGGAGGGTCCCACTGGTAGCTGCCCTCTACCCTTCAATCCCGTTCCTTGCAAGGGTGGCAGGGGCTGCTGTCTGTTGGCCGCTTGAAGCCTGGCAACAACTGCTCTGGGGAGAGGGGTCTCTGCCTTCCCTGGCTTGGTTTGATTGAAAACCACAACGTGTCTCATTGTTTTGCGAGGGGTGAAAGAGCAAACGAGTTTATTGGAGGCTCCACTTTGCATTTTCACTTACCACCCCTTTCCGTTTCCTCGGCATTTCAGCTCTCAGCATGCGCCTTGGTGGAGTATGGTCAAGGTTTTTTCCCCCTTTCTCCTCGTAGTTCAGTGCAAAAAAACCCCAAAACTATGTTAAAGAAGCAGTGTGTCTTGAGAATGTAAACTGGCAAAGTCAGGAAATTGAAAATTGATTTCCAAATCAACTAACTTGGCCCCACTGTCTAATTATTATGTAGTATTGTATATTCTGTTCATTGTTAGGCCTTATATCTGTGTGTCTAGCTGAGGCATGGTTACTTTAAATGCCTGACTTTTATATATTTTTCAATCATAACACTTCACCAAGTCTTCTTTTATATATATTTTAAAAGAATATATAGAGAGAATGCATAGGCCTCCAATCCTACAGAGGCTTGTCCTTAACTTTATGCACTGTGAGTAATCAGATTGACTTGAATGGGACTATTTGCACTGCATAAAGTTAAGCATGTACATGAATTCCCATAAGATAGGGGCCATACTCTCTCTGTGTGTGTGTGTGTGTGTGTGTGTGTGTGTATGTATGTAGTGTGTATGTATACATACACACACACACACACACACATCTTATGCCTTGATTGAGATACATGCACTTGCTTGCATTTATTGTAATGTATGCAGCTCCATACGACCTGTACACACATTGATATGAAGTGCTGTACTTTGCGTTGTCAAAGTGCGATGTAACACTATATAACTTTATTCTCAAGACAGATTTCCTCAAACATACCAAAGAATTTTTGTCCTCATTTAAAACTAAGTTTGTTTGTTCATGTTAAAATTAGCTATTTTTGAGAGATCCTAGAGCAAACCTGTCTGAAAACAGTTTGTAATGTAGAGAATATTGTCAGGGAATGAAGTTGTTTGCTATTTTCACATGCTGACAATTTCATAAAACTAAATGGAATTTTATGTCATTTCTCTCACAGAATTAACCTTTGGTCACAAATCCAAGATGTGAAACTTCACTGTAAACCATAATTTTTTCTCTTAGAAATTATAAGAGCATGAAACAGACATTTATAATGAATTTGCTTTCAGATATAGTGTTAGTGTCACTACCAAAGTTCTGTAATACAGTTTTAACACAGCTGTTTCTGCTGACTTAATAAATTGCAAAATTGACTCCTTTACTGAACAGTAGAACTTTGGGCCTGAGCCTTACTCTTAAGCATGTACATAACTTTATTTACAAATGGTTCCATTGAGTTCACGTGCATAAAGCTAAGCATATACAAAAGTTTTGTAAAATCAGGTACTTGATATGTAGTCCCAGGACAAGGTAGTTTTTGTGACATAAATGAAGCTTACACATCAGAAGGACTGTAGCAAGTTTCAAAGAAAAAACAGTACAGTGCATGCAATTAAGTTTACAAGAAGAAAACTTTAGTGTAAAACACTGACAGTGATTGTTCAGGTCTTTTGTTTGGTTTTCATAAATCTTTAATTACTTTGGACCCAAATCCTGAATTTTTGAAGTTGATCCATGTCAATGGGAGCATGATTGGGCCCTAAGTATATATAATTTGTATTTTATGTTGTAAAGTGGGTTTTTGTTTTTTGGTTTTTTTGGTCCTCAATCCATCTCTACCTGCAACTAAACTGGTATTTTAGCTCTATAGAAAAAAGCTACATCAAAAAATATATTTAAACTGCCAAACTTTCTTAAAGGGACAGGGTGGATGAGGTGTTATCTTTTATTGGACCAACTTCTGTTGGTGAGAAGGACAAGCTTTTGGGCTTACACAGAGGTTTTCTTAAGGTCTGGGAAATTAAGCAGCTGTGGGTGCAGGATTGTTCGTGGGTTACAGATTACAAAAGCCATAAATGCAGTGTGTCTATTCAGTCCATGGTTTTTAGTGTCTAGCAAAGTTATGAATTTTAAGCTTCCAGGCTCATCTTTTGAAAGTGTTGTGCAGGTTTCCTTCGAGGATGAGGACTTATTAGTCAGACATAGAGTGATTTCTTTCTAAAATATAGTTGATAGCCTTTAGGGAAAAATATTGCAATTGAAGTGTTATAGAATATTGGGAAACAGTGAAGTTGGCATGTAACTACAGACTCTAAATCTGGCATATATTATACCAAAGTAACATAGAACAGCAGAATGTATTCTTTGAAAACGTCAAGTTTTTTTTACCAATATTCATATAACATAACAAACAAGAAAAATTTCTGCTCTAGAAAGCAAATTTTTTGATTAGATGGGAGGCTTTACCGTCTCGTTTTGATATGCAGTATACTTCCAGCAACTCCAAGAGAGTAAATCAGAACTGTGTTCGCAGTTCCACTGTGGTAAATGTGTATTGTCGTGACAAGTTAGTAAATATCTGTTTTGCGACAAATGTCAGTTTATATAACCAAAGCTTGCTTTATGAATTAAGTGGTAACATGACTTTACGTTCTATATTTTCTGTTGTAAAAACTACTTATGGACAAAAGGAAAACATAAGCAACACATTTTCGGTGGACTAGTCCAGATGTTGAAGCCACTACTGGGAAAAGTATGCTGTTTCATCTTTATTCACTGTTTGTTGGACTGACTACACTAATTCCATAATCTAAACACAGTTTGAACAAGCAATTTGATGTTAAGAATTTTAAAATTAATGTCAGTGCCAAAACAAACACTGTATCACAAGTACACTAGATTATTCTACTAGGTTTGACTAAACCAACTCTGTCAAATAGCATGCTTCTTCTCTTCCCCCCCCCCCCCATCCTCCCCAAAACCCAAACAAACATTAGTTGTGTTTGAGAGATTCTAGAAGAAAATGCTCTGAGAACAGTTATTGTGAAAGATGTTAATACTCAGAGCAGATTCAGCACAGACAGTGGAAATGCAAAGTTTCCCACACCACCCTACTAGTGTGATTTAATCCTTCTCCTGGAGTCACCATCTCTGAGTGAGAAGGTAGGCTAATCTTCATGTTCACTTATATCTCTGGCTTCTCTGGGAATGGCAACAAGGGTGCTATTTATAATGGTGGCTTTTGTGTTGTAGCAATTGCTGATTCTTTTTATATAAACCGCTTCACAGTTGTGGTATGGTAACCACTTTCTATGGCTTCTATGCTAGGAAAGATTCAAACCAGTGACTGAGATCGCAAAGGCCCCATATTGCATAATTAGTTGTCACCTTCTGTAAAAACAAATCTGGAAAAGTTCCCAGGTGTATTTTCAATTTTATGGTAGTGATGCTGTTGTCTTATTCTTGGTCAAGTATTTAGATTTTAGTTTTGAAGGGCTAAATCTTGGTTCTGTTGAAGTAAAAGACTCTGCTAGGGCTCATCTAGCAAGCAAACGTAAGTTTTTACGGAAGCACACTAGTAGTCCTATTGAAGTCAGACTACTCCAATGGATAAAGTTAAGCATGTGCACAGCTATTTGCAAGATCAGGGGCTAAGATGTTAGTAACAGAAATAAACTTGTTTATAAATGGGTTTTATGTTAATGTTTTTGGTTTAAAATATTGCTTTCAAGATATAAAAATATTCTCATTACAAAAGTGTAAGTGTGTATTAAAAAGCAGATTAAAGCATAATTAAATTGACGTTGTGAGAGAAACTAAGAACTTTGGAGCAATAGCAAATAACAGCTCCTCTCCCACCCATTACTTCAGGCAAAAGTTTGAGTAAATGGATTGGCCTTGCCACATGCCCTGGAGATCAACAGACTTCATTTCAGTGTATAGCTGTCTCCCCTTAGGAGTGTAAAAAATCCACACCCTCGAGAGACGTAGCTATGCCGACCTAACCCCTGGTGTAGACAAGAATTCTTCCATTGACCTAGCTACTGCCTTTCGAGGAGGTGGATTAACTACAGCAGTGGTTCTCAAACTTTTGTACTGGTGACCCCTTTCACATAGCCTCTGAGTGTGACCCCTCCTTATAAATTAAAAACATGTTTATGTATTTAACACCATTATAAATGCTGGAGGGCGGGGTTTGGGGTGGAGGCTGACAGCTCATGACCCCCCATGTAAGAACCTTGTGACCCCCTGAGGGGTCCCAACCCCCAGTTTGAGAACCCCTGAACTACAGCGACAGGAATACCCCTCCATTGCTGTAGTGTTTTTAAGAGTATACAGGCCCTCATGGTCTGTCAGCCAACAGGAGAAGTTAATTCCAAAATCAAGGACCTTTCTCTGAGAGCTCTAATCTCCTGATGTACCACAGTGGGGATTGTCAGTGAGAGTGCTTTGGTTAATCTCAGCCGTCAGGACTGAGGACGGGGATTTGTTTTGATTTGTTTTTCTTGTCAGGAGTAGTAATATGTAGTGTTACAGGATATGGTTAGAGAGTGCAGAGGAAGTAATGACCACTAAAACCTCAGACTGATATTTGTTTTTCAATTTCTTGAATACTCCAGGAGGCTGCACAGGAAATTAGATAATTTTTTTCCAGTGTGGCTTTGTTTTCTGTTTGCATTTTGGGGGTGGAGACAACTTGCTGGGTTTCTTGTGATCTTGAATGTGCTTCAGATATGTGTGCTACACATGTTAGATATTCAGACCATGTCTACGCTACCATTTATGTTGCTCAGCAGTGTGGGGGAAAAAACACACCCGAGAGTGACATAAATTTTGCTGGCATAAGTGGTAGTGTGCCCAGCACTATGTTGATGGGAGATTTTCTCCTGCCGACATAGCTACCCCGCTCGTTGAGGTGGTTTTATTGTGTCGACGGGAGAGCTCTCTCTCATTGGCATAGAGCGGCTACATGAGCGATCTTACAGCTGCATCGGTACGGCTGTGCCGCTGTGAGCTCACTAGTGTAGACATGGCCTCAAAAATGTTTCATATGAGAGCAAACTGTTGGCCAACTCAGCTATGTAAACTTTAAATACTGATGCTGCTGCTGTATTTAAAATGATTCTTCACACAAATGATTGGTACTTCAGGGCAGAATCTCCTGTGGATAAATCTGCATGCCCACTGAATAATATCTGGTGTAAAGAACACCCAGTATAGAAGGATGGAAAAGAATAAAGAACACTTTAATAGCATTTACCTACCTGGCCTGATTCTACAGATTAACACATAAATAACCTTACATGAGATACCCCATTGATAAGGTGGTTGTTCACATGAGCAAAGTTACTTGTGTGTAAATCTTTGCAGATCAGACCCATAGCTCACTACTGAGGAAACTTGTGGGAGATTTCCTTGTTAGCAATCTGATATTTATGGCTTGTTAATATTACTATAGAAACAACAATGCTGGAAGAGACCCAGGTCCTCCATAGTTACTTTCTCTTCTAGGCACATGTTTCAAGCACTTCCCAATCTCATAACACAGATGAAGCCATAACTATGTTTTAATCATACCATGAACTTCATGGTACAAATATAGTCAGGGTCTCATCTGCATTACAATATATGTTTTAAAAACAGGAATGGGAGGGTGGGGGTAGACAGCTGAAGCGGTCATGATGTAGCCCTTAGTTCAGGGGTGGGCAAACTTTTTGGGCTGAGGGCCACATCTGGGTGGGGAAATTGTATGCAAGGCCGAGGCAGGGAGTTGGGGTGCGGGGGGGGGAGTGCAGGGTGTGGGGCGGGGTGCAGGAAGGGGCTTAGGGCAGGGGTCTAGGAGTGGTGCAGACTGCGGGGCTCAGGGCAGGGGTTGGGGTGTAGGGTGCAGCAGGGGGCTCAGGGCAGGGGGTTGGGGTGCAGGAGGGGTGCAGGCTGTACAAGGGGGCTCAGGATAGGGAGTTGGGGTGTGTGGTGCAGGCAGGGGGCTTAGGGCAGGGAGTTGGGTGGGGTGCAGGTGGGGTTCAGGCTCCAGCCCGGCACCGCTTACCTAAAGCGGCTCCGGGGTGGCAGTGGCATGCACCGGGGCCAGGGCAGGTTCCTTGCCTGCCTGCCCTGTCCCCGGCCCTATGCCTCTCCAGGAAGCGCTGCGGCCCCTGGAGGAGGGAGGTCGGAGGGCTCCGCGTGCGCTGCCCTTGCTGTGCCTCCAGGTACTTCCCCCGAAGCTCCCATTGGCCGCGGTTCCCCGTTCCCGGCCAATGGGAGCTGCAGGGGGGCGGTGCCAGGAGGCAAGGGCAATGCACGGAGCCCTCTGCCCCCCACCCGGGGGCCACAGGGACGTTGTGCTGGCCGCTTCTGAGAGTGGCGTGAGGCCTGCGGCGCCACAAGGGGCAATCCCGCGGGCCGGATCCAAAGCCCTGAGGGGCCGAATCTGGCCCGCGGGCCGTAGTTTGCCCACCCCTGCCGTAGTTGCTTCTGCTAAGCTAAGCTTATGGAATGCTTACCTTTGGGAGGAAAACAATACAGTGCTTGGGCTAACTGCTAAAACTTTTAAAACCCTGTTTAATACGCTTACAGTTTTAATTGTAAGAACAAACAAGTGCTTGTTGATGGATGGTATTTAACGAGTAAGTAAATAACAATATTAAACCTTTATCCACCACAATCATTAGAACTTCTTTGATTTTCTTTGGTAGGACTTCTATTCCTGATTGTGGATCAATTAATAACTTTCTAAAATAAGTATTGTTAGGTGTTTTCAGTCAATGAAACAAAATTGTTAGAATTTGACTTAAATACACAAGAAAAGGAATTCAGAATTAGGGTTGGGTCACTGCTTTCTCCTTCCATATAAGCTTTAATGGAAAACTAATGGAAATTTAAAGATTATGCAGTACATGCTTTCACCACCTCTGAAAGAAAAATCTCAAAAGTGCTCATACCCAACCTTACCTTGCTTCAATGAATGCATGCAACATATCTACATGACCTAACATATTAGTATTTGTATTACTGCTATCTAAGGGTAGAAAAAGGAGCATTTACTTTAACCAATAACACAATGTAATGTAAAAGATGTTCGATTAAGGAATTAATCTAGAACTATCAGTTAAACTGGTGTTTCTCCTGGTGGTCTAATAGCATGGTGGCCTCTTGCATCTGTGCATGTACAATGTAAATATACATATTTGAGGTCTGCCATTGCCATTGGGCCCCTGTACACTATGGAAATTGAGGAGGGGATTCACCTTCCTTAAAGCACTCCTGGCCCATATATTCCCCACACCACACAGCTCCCAGAATGTCCCTCTCCCCACCCAATACACAAACCCACAAATGCCCCATCCAACCTCATAGATACCCCAACAAACCTCCACCAGCCCCCACTTATTCTGACAAACCCCACACATCCCAGCAGCCCTGACATACATCCAACTCACTGCAGCCCCTCTGGCCCCAGCTCCCGATACCTCAGCCCCACTGGCTGCAGCCCCCAACATCCCAGCCCCTAACCTCGTCGTCCCCCAACACTCCACACTTACCCCATAGCCCATCCCCAGCCCCTCACCCACCACACCCCCTAACTCAGCACTCTACTCCCATCTGAAGCCAGGGTAACTCCTCCTGACCCTGGCTGCCCAGCTCTGC
The DNA here is from genome assembly GCA_003942145.1 of Platysternon megacephalum. Taxonomy (NCBI): domain Eukaryota; kingdom Metazoa; phylum Chordata; order Testudines; family Platysternidae; genus Platysternon; species Platysternon megacephalum. The sequence goes on from QXTE01000024.1 coordinate 8,277,579, forward strand.
TCTCTCCCTTTGCCTGTCCTGCACTCCCATGGTCCAACACCACTAAGGTTTGGCCCAGTAGCCCCTCCATTCAGACCTGTAAGGGCACCTGTTTTCGGTTCTCCAGCTTCTGTCTCTTCAGTTGCAGTTCATATAGTTTATTCATTGCAGGATACATATATGCAGTATCAAACTGGTAGTGAGCAATGTGGTTACCTTGAGTGTAAGGCTCAAGTCTGGTCTCTAATAGCCAAAAAGATCTACAAGTTTGAAAGACCAACTGGTTGAAATTGCACATTGCACACTTCTTACCATCAGTATTCTCCATGGAAATGATAAAAATCTTTGTTTTCAAACTGTTTTCTTAAAGTGTTATGGGATTGTATTTCAGGTCAATAAGCAAAATAAAAATGAAAAATGATGAAAAATCTAAAAATGCAAATACATCAAGTGAAATGGTGACTGATCCTTAGCTACAGTGATGTTCATGTAACATTCCAATAATATCACTGCATTTTTAATTTTTTTTTTTAAACAGCATGATTTATGAATTGCAGAGTTTGAAGTCCCCTGTTATTTTTAATTGGAAAAAAAACAACACCTATCCGAATAATTGTGTATTATCAATTTTAAAGAAATCAATTTTCATTTGTAAGCTCTGGGAAGTATTTATTTGCTCTAAATATATAGAAACCTAAGTAGTGTTGTTTAATTATGGTTCTGGCTGAACTAACAATTTATCCATGGACCCCGAGACAAGTGATAAAATAGTTTATGAAAACAATCTTCTCTGGGTAGGTCTGACTTGTGCAAAGAACATTTTTGTTTGCAGCTATATTATGTATTGGTAGAAGTAGTATACTGTAGCGGTTAAATCTAGGTATCTTTCTTTTAAACGCCTGAGAAGTCTGAGCTGCTGTAGGACTTCTGAATGCTATTTTGATTTGGTGTATGCTGGCATAGCCCCCTAAACTATGTCTACGCTACCACTACAGCGGCGCAGCTGTGCTGTTGTAGCATAGACACTTACTACAGGGGATGGAAAAGGTGGTTCTGTCACTGTAGTAAACCCTCCTCACCAAGAGATGGTAGCTAGGTTGATCGAAGAGCTCTTCCATTGACCTAACACTGTCTACATTGGGGCTTGGGTCAGCTTAGCTATATATCTCAGAGTGTTAATTTTTCATACCCCTGAGCAACATAGCTGTGTTGACCTAACTTTCTAGTGTAGACCAGCCCTTAGCATAGACACAACCAATGTGGATGAAGTTGTTTTTCTGTCAGTATAGGAGCACCACCTTCACAAACATTGGCTGCATTGACAGAAGCCCATTTCTGTCAACATAGCTGCGTTTACATTGGGAGTTTTGTCAGAGTAGTTATGTCAGTCACACCCTGACCAGCATAGCTATGCTGATGTAACTTTCAAGTGTAGGCCAAGCCTAATGTCATCTGGGAGATAGTGTTCCTACACCAGCGGAACTCCTTCTGTCTCTATACGCTGCAACTACAGTAGGGGGCTGTGCCAGCACAACTATACCGACATGACTATTCCAATTTGTTTTAACAAACAATATACTGTATGTTGGGAGTTATGCCAGGTATTTCATGTTATATAATCATAGTGGTTATTGCTCTAAGTGTTTCATTAGTGGACAATTCTATATAATCTTACCAGGTGCGAAGGAAAATGAAGTGCGTTTAAAGAAAACAAAATAAAGTAAAAAAAAACTGGACCAAATTTCTGCCTTCCTTTGTTCCAGTGTTCATCCAGAATAACTCCTTTAACTTCAGTGGTTGAAGAAATTACGGCCTTCTATATAGTTACTAGATTTTATACAGTGATATCCAAATTGTAAATATGAAGGATATCGAAAGCCAAAGTATCCAAAAGTGTTTACAATTCGAATACAGTGCCTATATATGCAGTAGTGTCTTATTAGTTTCTTATTGTATTCATGCATGTTGAAATACCCTATTTTTTTTAATGACTCCATCTATTGGAAGCATTCATTTAATAACAGATCACTATGATTTATTTCAGTAAGCACTATATGATTTTACTTGGGGACAAAAAGAATGACTGTAATCATTTGAAAATTTGAATTTTAAAAAATACTTAGAGCTAAATTTGAGTACCTTTTATATTAAAATGTTATGGGCATAATGAAATACCATAAAATGTAAGAATGAAGATCCACAAAATTCTCAGTCAAGCATCTGTATTTCTGCAGAAATCCCACAAACCATACTCTACAGATTCAGCACGTGTTTGATGCTGATATTGTAGCTTGTGCTGAGTTAAAAGTCAAAGCAGGAGTTCTTTTAAATTTGAGCTACTAAATTTACAAACAAGACACAAGTAACTTTTGGACTGATGAAATGCACTGAATCTTCAACTTCTCCCCGGAAACATTCTGTACTTGTATCATCTTCAACTAGCTTAATCTATTGAGAGACCCACTGTGATTTTTAGAAACTCTTGCTGCAATTTCTTTGTGACTAAAGGACATTGTCAATCAACCCAATCCTCTCCATGCCAACCAACTGTCCCCCTTAATGCAGCAATTCAATTGAGTGAATAGAGTTCCTACTTAAAGGATACAATTGGCTACCAGAGAGAGTGCCAAGTTGATTTAACTTTGCACAAGTGTGAAAGAGTTTTTAAATGGACACTGTCTACCAATGTTGGCCCAAAATTTCAATTGCCTGAAAATTGTAATAATCTGATTGGGATTATGTCCAAATTTCTGTGTAATATTTTATAATCCACTATTCCTTTGCAGTGAGAGTTAAAGTCCAAGAAACTAGCTAGACAATGCTCCTTGGTCAAACAGAGCTGCAGTGTTCTGATCAAATGTGCAATGTGACTTTAAAATGGACATTTTTGGGAAGTGCACCACTAAATTGGTGGAGAGAATAGAAGATTCATGTTGTAATCTGCTCCTCCACTATTGAATAACAACACAATGTGTGCTTGAAACACTGCCAGATGTGTGGTACAGTGTAAAAGCAGAACTGTAGTCTACATGACTAATTTCCATGTGTACTTTAACATATAAGTGTTAAAAACTGAAATATTATTTAACCAAACTACTATTGGAGCATGCAGTATCTTGGAAATACCTGTGATTGGTGGGAAAACTTAAATTAATTTAAGAAGCTGACCTTGGCAAAATGCAGCCCTATTAAACACCTAACCTAAACATCACCATCTTATTCCTCTTGCCTTCCCAAACCCCTTTGATAAACTGTGTATGGAGAGGGAGAAGTTTCTGGCTGCTTTCCTACTATATGGCTGTCTGCAAGGTAGAAAGAAAACACAGCACTGAATCCCGGTGCAGTGCTCCTTCCTCCTCTTCAAGTGGTGTGAGCCAGAGAGCTATCTTACTGCAGTTGAGGTCTAACACACATGTCTTTGTCTACACTACAGCCTGGAGAGAAGACATGGGAAGAAAGATAGGAGAAAATCTAGGGGGAAGACACAGGATGTAGGAGACTTGTGGTGTAGGAGACCAGAGGGGCCATGAGGTCTGGGGTGAGGCGATATTAGAGTCAGGAGGTATAAGGAAAGATGTAGAAGTTTGGTGCGGGATAGCTGTTTAGCTACCTACGATGGAATGAGCAGTCTATGAATGACATGAGATTGTCAATTGTAATTGATGTAAAGGCAGCCAGGCTGCTAATGGAATAACCTATTTTATAAATTAAGACTTAAATACTAATTTTTTTAGTGTGGGAGATTGGGAGCAGGATATAGGGCAACAGAAGGAACTAGGGTGAGGATGAGACAAAGCTATCTCCATCTGGCTTCTGAAAGAGAGAATAATCTTTTTGTTTTTGCTTTTTGTCTTACCATTTCCTACCGACAGCCTCCTGGGGGTGTGCTCTACAACTCTGCTCTTCTCTCAGCTTTTTCCACTCCATTTCGTCCCTGTGAATATACCAGTGTGTTCCTCTGTGCATTTTCTCCCCCAAACAACATCATAGTGGAATTTACGTGATCTTGTCACTTTCATAGCACCAGTGAAAATGACATGAGTTTTGTTAATTTCACTGCTGTCTGAAAAACCCAACAGCATCAGAGGGTCTGAATTGAGAAGACATCCTGGCTATTCATTCTTTCACATATGGAATGCTGATTTTTGCAACCACAGTGTTAAAACTTAATTTTTTCTTTTTTGTTTTGAAAAGTTCTGCAGAAATTGAGGGTATAAGCCCCTCACTTGCCAAGGTAATCTTGCCCATAGTGAGTGGGTGGGTGAACTTTTTTCCCCCCCAAGTCCTAGACCAGGGGTCGGCAACCTTTCAGAAGTGGTGTGCCGAGCCTTCATTTATTCACTCTAATTTAAGGTTTCGCGTGCCAGTAATACATTTTAATGTTTTTAGAAGGTCTCTTTCTATAAGTCTATAATATATAAATAAACTATTGTTGTATGTAAAGTAAATAAGGTTTTTAAAATGTTTAAGAAGCTTCATTTAAAATTAAATTAAAATGCAGAGCCCCCCAGACCGGTGGCCAGGACCTGGGCAGTGTGAGTGCCACTGAAAATCAGCTCGCGTGCCGCCTTCGGCACGCGTGTCATAGGTTGCCTACCCCTGTCCTAGACTAAGATGTTAAATTCAAGAATATTGTTTTATAGCATTATTAATAGTGAATTATATTTCCATTAGTCTATTACATTTTGTATGTCAAAATTATAGGCTGGGATAGGGAAAGACTGAAGTACATTGTGTTGTTTTAAAGAAATATAATAATCTAATTGGAAACAAGCAAAAATGTCATAATGAAACCTGAAATTCCATTTGGGCCTGGTTTACTGAAAGGCTTGAGAGTACTTGGTAAGTCTGGGTTTATTTTCAAATCTTGGGAAGGGATCTTTGGTTTTGAATGGACAATAAGGCAAAATTCAGTGTGTTTGTATAGATATTGAGGAAAAACTTGGTGAGTTTGGCTTTGAGATTCAGGTTTCATTTGAAAACCCCTGTGAACAAAACTGCAGTTTCATATAACAGCTGAATATATACAGTCCAATGTATGTCAAATGTTGGATGCTTTGATAACTTTCATATTTTCTTTAGTGTCTGAAGCTACCAAATGGGCGATTTCTGCAAGAGTTCTGAATTTTTGTACTTTAATTAAGTGTTTAAAAAGCAATATTTCTTACGAACAGGCTATTAGAGAATCTCATTTACGAAATAAATGATTCACCCTTCACCTGCCATTTGGGGGGGGGAGGGGGAAGGGTCCTACTATAAAAGACAAAACAAACTGTTAAGATGATTGAACTGCTCATCCTTTTATGAGCATACATTCATGGAATCCTACTCTTAAATTGAATGGGTGGGGCAGAGAGAATTTTTCTTCAGTAAATATGGCCAAAGATTGCAGTGGTCCACTTGAAATAAAATTTCATGTTCTGGATCTTAACAAAGAGACTGCTTAGAAATTTGCATTTTTCTTGGAATGTTTACATCTTCTGGATGCCAGAAAACTGTACAATAGACTTGATATTTTTAAAAAAGGGGGGTTGAATTTCTGATTTTCTGTTTGAAAATCAGAAAATGCATAATTTCTGTAATTTGAAAAAAAACAAATCTGAGGATGTTAGAACAGCGGTAGAGATAGGAAATGCCAATTGAGATATCCATTCAAGGTGTTTGTGATCACCTTTTTATTTGCAACTTTAAAACCACTCACTTTTTTCCCTGTGAGCCATTTCCCAGAATCCTTTAGGCTATACATCCCAGACTAATTTGTGCTGTGTCAACCAAAAATCCCAAAGTGGTGTTGTATGTAGTGATGATTTTCTTAAGTCATTATGCTATATTTGGCTTATAAAGATATTTACATATAGTGCATATACACTTGATTTCACATTTTTTAAGAATAAAATGTTAATTGTTACTGAAAAGTTCATGGTTACATAGTTCTTAACTTTGTATTATTATAAAAGTACACTTTGGATTTAACTAAAGTAGATGTTTACAATATGATATTTATGTTGCTAATAACACCTAAGATGATTAAAAGTGATAATATTTTCAATTAAGTATTTATTATTTGTATTACCATAGTGCCTAGGAGCCCTAGTCATAGACCAAGACCCAGTTGTGCTAGGTGCTGTATAAACATAAACCAAAAAGACTGTCTGCCTTGTAAGCTTGCATAAGAAAAATTAAGTCCGTTTTACTTGCAGATTCTTACAGTTGTTTTTACATTCCAAATAGACACATTGTATGTTTCCTTTGATTTTTTTTTTTGTCCCTCCCCACTCACTAACTTTGGAAAAGATCAGTTCCTGGACTCTGAAGAGCACGGAATAAAATTGTGCCAGGTCTCAGTGGAAAAGTAGTTGGGTGGGAGGCAAGTGGGTTGGATAGAAACCAAAGGATACCTTTGTCCTGCCCTCCCTTCCCACAAATGGGGCTGTGCAAAATCTGACTGAATACGCCATAGAAAAATAGAATTCTGATCATGGAAATAACCAAGAGATCCCTATAACTGCTAATGGGGGAGAAGTGTTAATTTTTTATTTTAAAGGCATATTTGTGTAGAATGGGAGTGCTGATTATTAGAAAAATACTACCTATTTGCTACAATGATGGTATTGCTATTTAATGTGACTGCCTTCATTTTCCTTATGCCATGATCACACTTGTAAAAATCCTAGCTGATTTAACCATTTTATTCCCTCATAATTGATTATATATAAAGAAGGATGGAAAAATAAAATTTCTGGAGTTGGTGTATTTTTTTAAAAGTTGACACCACTTTCTCTTTCCCTTCCCCATTGTGTTTGCTTGTTGTTGAATTTGATTCCTTCAGAGTCCTAATTTTCTTCAGAAGCACAATTTTTTATTTTTAGACTGATTAAAAGACTAAATCACAGGCATTCATATATTTTGATCCAGCTATATATACAATTTTGTTTGAGAGAGATTCTTTCAGAAACCATCTTATACATTTTCCATATGACTTTCTGCATATGGTTGTATTCTTTTAAAATAAAACTTTCTGATATTTAGTATGTGTTATGATTATCATGAAGATGTCAAATGTTTGGAGTTTTTATTGAAAGATTTGCTTTTTTTTTTTTTTTTTTCCCCCACATGGACAGAATGGACTGTGTATGGGAAAAATAGTAGTGCCTGCTAATTTTTAACTAAGCATAATTTAAACCATTCCAGATACAAATTTAGAACATTTTGTTAATGAGAGAGAATTAAAAAAAAAAAAAAAGGTTTAATTGGCAAAGTGGTTGCACAACCTTCTGAAATGGATTCTTACTTAAATCGCAACTATTGTAAACACATAATTATTGTTCAAATAACATTACTAACACTGGAGGCCAGGATCATTGTACAACATGTACCTCAGCTGTGTGGCACAAACTCCTGTTTGATGTGTGCTTACTTCAAACTACTGCATTAGTGGATTTTTGTAACTGTTTATTTTTCTCTAACTCTATTTTCTTGATTTAAGGATGTTTCATTGTGGAATATGTTTTCTTAGGTCATTCAGAAACCATTGACATTTCAAAGCAATCTGTTTACAAACTTACAGGGAAATTAGAAATATTTCATTTAATAGGCTGTGTGTGGGGGATGACATGGGAGTAGTAGGGTTAAACTGTTTACATCATTAACATTCAGTAATAACCTTAATAACTATGCCCAGTTTTCTGAGCTGCAGAACATCCATAATTCCCATTGAAGCCAGTAGGAGTTTGATACCTCTGAGAATTAGATCATGAGGCTTTATTTTAAGGAGGGGAGAAAACAATTGAATTATTAAATGAGTACTTGCCCAACTGACTGTTACGCCAGTTTAGTGAAGGGTCTCTGCTTTTCTCTTATGAATTTGTTTTTAGGGATTGAGGTATCTATCCCAACACTTACTTTCAAGTCAATAATATTTGAAGGAGTTCAGCACATCACAGGATTGGACATTTAATTTGTGTTTCTTTTCACATTGAGTTGAAACTTGGAAAAATCATATTCATTTCTCATTGTGCCTTAACTACCATGCTTCCCCTTTAAGGGTCTCTTTTCTACTCTCATGCTGTCTTTCTCTCCACAACTGCAAATGGGAGTATCAATACTGCATCACCCTCTCTTGGTGGCTACAGCTGTATATATTGTGTTCTCTGCTACTCCTCCCCAATCTCAATATTTTTGGGTTCTTATCCTTTGTGAATAGCTGCAGAGCCCAGAGATGCTGCTGTTCATATATTGGTAAAACATTAGAAGAATTAAATTGACATGCTTCTTGACATTTTCACTGCATTTAGCAAATAGCGTAGACGTAAACAGTGATGTTTAAAAAACATGCAGGCTGGCCTAGGTTCACCTTAAGGGAAGATAGCACCATATTCTCACTTACTTGGAAGATGACGTTTGCAACCATAAGAATTAAAAGTCATTCCTTTGTAAATTGAAAGTTTGAATTCTGCAGAAATTCAGGCTTAGCAACCCCTCCTCCATCCACTAGGGAATATTTCTCACTGTCCACTTTCAAGCAGCCAAGTGTCTTTTTCATGTCTTGTATTAAATAGATCCCAATTTTATCTTTTCTCATGAGAGAGTAAGAAACCTGCATGTAGGGGGTTCCTGTGAACCCCTAGAAAAAAGCAGCCCAATAAGAATTGGGACACTGGAATTAGAGAAGTTTTAGGACGTTACAAAAGTTTATTCAGAAATGCTATTTTAAATACTCCCTCTCTCTCTCTCTCTACTTTTGTTTTATGATTTCCTTGTGAACAACTTTTTCCATGGTAAAATTAGTTTGTTTTTAAATGCTTTTTAAAATAGATGTATTTTTAAAACAGCTTTGAGTTAGAGCTATCTTATAACAGCATTGCTACAGGGAATGTTTCAGCCCTCTGTTAATACATGCCTCAAGTGTTTGAAGACCTGCAGTGTGTTGTCTTCACAATGTACCTGTTGTTTAATGCATTATTAAATGTCTTTTAAAAGTTGTTCATTTACTATCTCCATTGTTATTACTCATAATTTGAATATTTTTGTCATCCAGCTTTCAACACTCCAAAAACTCTTGGGAATAAACTATGAACTGGTCACTTGCCAAACTTGCCAAATCTCAGCCTTTTTTTAAACCTATGAACCTTTTTAAAAAAAAAAAAAAAAAAAAGTAAAACATCTTTTCTTCTTTTTTGATAATACTCTGGTAGCTAAAACAGTTCTTCCAAAAGCTCCATTTTCTAGTTTAGAAGAAAAAGAAAACTTGCTACGGGGCTGAACTTGTTTATTTAGCCTTAAGTAAATCTTTAAACATGAGTTACATACACCTGAAACAAGGTGGCATAATGCCTGATAATTTGAAATGACTGATTTCTTTATATTTTTATAGGTATAGATAAGGGTGGGAATAGAAGAAGGAAAAATAAGTCTAAACCTGGAAGGCTGGTTGCCAATACACAAAATAAAATGTTCACTTAAAAACAATGATTTTTCTTTTTCTTGGTAAACTGATGATGATTCTTTTTGGCTCTTCTCCTTGGTTTGGCTCTTCTCCTTGGCTCTACCAAATTCACGGCCATGAAAAACACATCACGGACTGTGAAATATCGTCTCCCCCTGTTAAATCTGTATAGTATAGGGTAAAAGCGCGCACACAAGACTACATTTCACGGGGGAGACCAGCGTTTCTCAAACTGGGGGTTCTGACCCAAAAGGGAATTACAGGGGGGGTCGCATGGTTATTTTAGGGTGGTGGGTTGTGGTATTGCCACCCTTATTTCTGCACTGCTGCCTTCAGAGCTGGGTGGCTGGAGAGGGGCAGCTGCTGGCTGAGGGCCCAACTCTGCGAGCACCAGCGCAGAAGTAAGGGTGGCAATACCATACCAAACCATCCTTCTGTGCTGCTGCTGGCAGTGGTGCTGCCTTCAGAGCTAGGCTCCCGGCCAACAGCTGCCACTTTCCAGCTGCCCAGCTCTGAAGGCAGCGCCACTACCCCCAGCAGAGCGCAGAAGTAAGGGTAGCAGTACCACAACCCCCCTACAATAACCTTACGACCTCCCCCCCCCCCCCAACTCCTTTTTGGGTCAGGACCCCTACAATTACCACACCTTGAAATTTCAGATTTAAATAGCTGAAATCATGAAATTTACTATTTTTAAAATCTTATGACCAAAATGGACCATGACTTTGGTAGGGCCCTACTAATATGTTTCTAAAGGTTGAATCTTTGTCAATTAGCCTGATAGTTGTGTAAAGCTTTCCGGACCTGTGTCACACCTGGCCTTTCCCACCTCCCATTTTGTAACCATTCCTCTCTTCCCCCAACCCCTGTTTTCTTTTATTCCTACAGGCTTAATCCCTTGGTTTGCTCTGTATGATGGAATGGACTGAAAAGTGGCAGTTGCTAAAATGTTGGTAGGCTTCACTTTGCAAACTGTGGAGCACAGTGACTTACAGGGCTTTGTGTGTGCTTTGGATAGTTTAACTTTACTGTCTGCAATATGGATAGCACAATGGCGTTTGAGCTGCAGCATGCCAAGTTACAGGGAGAGACTGTTGAGCAAGTGCAGCACCCTCTGTTACATATCCCTAAAAGAGTGGGAGAGCTGGCATATCCTTAAGAGATTACATTTTTTAAATTTGTGTTTTTTAGTTACTTTAGCGCTCCTTGTGAATATGAAATGGATGGTTGGTTGTTCTTACTTCACTCTTTCAGGTAGAAGCACCACTAAAAGTTTTTGATATCATTCAACACTGTTTCCTCCTCCTTCTATAGTGTCTTTCCTGAAAAGTCTTTGGCCTTTGCCTAAAACAGTTGCAGCAATTCCTGTTTGTTTTTCCACCTGCATTTGAAGATCTGTCCAAAGGGAAACAGACAAGGAATAAGAAATGCACAATATGAGGTTTCCTGTTACTATCAAGAATTGCAGACTTAGTATACACAATACATTGTGCTGAAATTGCTTGTCCTGAGTTGGAAAGAGCTGAACACTTTGATTCATCAGGCCTCTGAGTCAGCAGGAATTTATATTGCCTTGTGAGATTCATGGGACCAAGGACTAGGCTTTCCCAGTGGCTGGCCTACAGTTGTGTAACTCCCTCCCTTCAGCTGTTGGAATTAACCAGGACTGAAGACATCTCTTAATACCATTGTAATAGCAGCAACCCAAGAATAGCCAAGTTTCACTTTCCAAAGATAAGAGGAGAGGAGATGTATTTCCTCTATTTTGTCCAGGACTGTAACACAGCAAAAATATCATGTCTACGCTGGAGAATCTAGCGCAGGTGCGGGCAAACTTTTTGGCCTGAGGGCCACGTCGGGTTTCGTAAATTGTATGGAGGGCCGGTTAGGGTAGGGGATCGTGGCCCAGCCCCCACCTCCTATCTTCCCCTCCCACCCCCCTGGGGACTCCTGCCCCATCCAACCCCCCTGTTCCCTGACGGCCCCTCTGGGACCCCTGAAACATTCACATACCCCCGCTCCCTGTCCCCTGACTGCCCCCGGACCTCCGCCGCCCCATCCAACCCCTTCTTTCATTCCTGACGGCCCCCCCCCAGGACCCCTGCCCCATCCAACCACCCCTTCTCCTTGGCCCCTGACTGCCCCCAGCCACCCCATCCAACCCCCCCCTTCCTGACTGCCCCCCAGAGTCCCTGCCCCCATTCAACCCCCTGTTCCCCCCTGACCACCATCCACACCCCTGCCCCCTCACCACCACCCTGAACTCCCCTGCCCTCCAACACTCTCCCCCCCCCCCCCCCCCCCCCCCCCCCCCCCCCCCCCCCCCCCCCCCCCCCCCCCCCCCCCCCCCCCCCCCCCCCCCCCCCCCCCCCCCCCCCCCCCCCCCCCCCCCCCCCCCCCCAGCTCCCTGTCCCCTTACCGCACTGCTTGGAGCATCAGTGGCTGGCGGCGTTACAGCCACGCCACCCGGCTGGAGCCGGGCCACGCTGCCGCCACCACGCAGCACAGAGCACCTGGTCAGGCCGGGCTCTGCAGCTGCGCTGCCCCAGGATCTCACAGCTCTGCCGCCCAGAGCATTGCGTCAGCGGTGGGACGAGCTGAGGCTGCGGGGGAGAGGGGACAGCAGGGGAGGGGCTGGGGGCTAGTCTCCCGGGCCAGGAGCTCGGGGGCCGGGCCGGATGTGGCCCGTGGGCCGTAGTTTGCCCACCCCTGGCCTAGAGCATTTATAGTAGGGCACTGCACGTTGCAGAGCCTGGTATCCGAGCATAGAGGAATAATTGTTTAATAGGCACTTCTGCATCACTCCATTGCCCATGTGGTCCTGCAGAGAGTGGGTCCATTGGCCCTGAACTCTATGTGGGTAGGGAATCAGAGAACCACATTTGTTGTTCCTTCTTGTGGTCCGCATTTTCAGGAGTGGATTGGTGCAGTGCTAGCTACTCCAGGTTTGGTCACATTTCCTTTAGCAGTCTGCTCTTTTATTTGGGCATTGTGGTCTTTCCCAGTATTTGATTGATAACAAATACTTAACAAAACAATAAGAGAAAATGTTTGTCAAACTTGGATCCTACCAACACTGAATTTCTCCAGTATAATGGTGCTGTATCTGCCAATATATGAAGCAGTACAATATAGGCAATACAACAGCAGTAATGATAGCAGTTGTCAATAATACACCTTGTTTAGGTAAAATTTAATATAACTGTTCTCTTGCAATAAAGTTGTTTAGTATGGAGTTGTGGGAGAGTGTTACTTTTTGTGTTTAATTTTGAATTTCTTTGACTTAATTACATTGACATTTCCTTTTTATGCACAAAATAAAACAACCTTTTGTAGTATTAAACATACTTGAGTGGCTGTACTTGTTTATATATATATTTTAACTTTTTGTATTCGTAAAAAGGTTGACATTTTCCAGCTGGCCTTCCTGACATTCCTATTGTTCAGCAGAGAACTAATTGACTAATGAGACCTGGGTATGTAGCCTTTGAATAAATTAGTTGCCACTTTTTACCAGTAATTGGGTTTAGACACTTTAAGCACAGCTTTTGTTAATATGCTAGTGATTATCAACTAAAGAAGTAATTAAAATGGTCACACTGTTTTTACTCTACCTACTGTTGTAATAATTTGCCTTTTTGAAAATTAGTAGAGGCTGAGAGGTCTCCTAAGCATTTAATATATAGAATCGATGTTCTTTTTGTAATATCTTTTAAAAAACTTCAAGATTTTTTAAAATAATATAAATAAAGGTCCCAATCTTGCATCTATTTCTGCACATACTTAACCTTTATATTTGTGAGTAGTCCCAATAATGCATAATTGTCTGCAGGATTGCAGTCAAAAATAGCAAATTACAAAAGATATATTTTTATTGGAAACAAGAGCAAACTAAAGACAATATTCTAATAACTCTGGATTGCTACCTCTTCCTTCCCTGCCGACCCAAATCATTGGCGCTTCTGCTGTTCCTGATACATATATTTATGCATCGTTCAGTGTAAATTGCATTTATCTCTTTTTCATTTTTCAAAGTTCAAATTCCCCATCACATAAGAGTCTGGAATGCTGGGCACCAAAAAGCAGAAAATTTTGTTCAGTGTGATAGACAACAAGTGATCAATAAGAAGGCAATTATGAACAGGACCACTGAACTTGAAATAGGAAAACATGTTGATCGCAATGCCTCCAATGTTTGTCAGAGAAGTGATTTGCTATCTTGTTCATATTTACTGGTATAATGGGTGGTTATATTTTATACATATTTTAACTCTAACACATTTTTTTTAAATGGAACAAACGCAAAAGACACTATGACATCTCAAACCTCTGGCATCAGAGCTCTTTCCCATTTCTTCATGAACTCCTCTTTAACAGACATGGAAGATGGATTATTTTGTACAATCTTCCCATAACATTCTAAGGTTCCTTTCTTAAAAACAGGATTTACTCAAAAAGAAAGGCACTCTAGTACAGGCAACTTTAACTTCAGGCCAAGTGAGAGGACTACTTATCTGAAGATACACTGCATGAAGCAAACACTTGTAACATTAAATTTGGCACATAATTTTGATGTCAAAACACACTAAACTACTTTTATCGACTAACTGCACTGAAAGGGGAAAATTATTTCTTGAATGTTTGTGTGACATACATTACAGGAAAACCATTAAGGAAATATGTTTGAAGTAGATGGGGCAATCGTAAAGAAAGCAGAGCCTTTAAAAATATGCCTTTAATATAGTTTCTATTACTGACTCTTATCCATTATTTCTTTTAAGTTGGTTAATGGAGACTGTAAATAAAGCTTTCATTGATATAAACCTTGCAGACTTTGAACTGTTCTCCACTGTTCTTTTATATTAGTCTACATTTCTCTATAAAATGTAGTTGCCACACTAGGTGGGCTTAGTTTTGTCCTGTCTGAAAGGACAGTGCCTAAATAATCCTCTTACTATATGGCAAGTTTTATCTCTGTAGGTAAAATTAGAGCTATTGTGGGCAAACCTCATAAGATGCTTGGAACTCAAAATATTGTGGGCTTGCAAAATCTTGTTAGCGTCAATAGGAATGATGCTAAATAAGTGTAGAAGTCTGAAAAGATAAGTGTCTTCATGGTGAGAAATTAATCTGCAGTTAATCTAGTTCTGAAATAAATTCAAGCAAATGATGAGTATTAGGAACATATTTAAGCATGACTTAAATTGTGTCCATTTGCAATAGTTTTAGCAGGGAAAAATCTATTTTTGCTGGTTTTTATTACATCTTTGAAAAATAGTTGAATATTTTTCTTTTGCAGTGCTTTCTCTGAATAGTAGTAATGTTGCGCTTTTTATTTTTAAATTTTGTTAGTGTAGTGGTTTTTTTCCATACTCATGGGAAAGAGAATCTAAACATGATTGTGGTTGATGTACGAAAGTTTTTATATGTAATCAAACAACCAATTAAGTGTTTGGAACACAATAAACTTATTGGAGTGTGCTTTGAAAAAAGTGTCCAAAGTGGTTAATGCATTGATGCCTCATCTCACTTTTTCTGATGCTTTAAACCAGGGGTCTCAAACACGCGGCCCGCAGGGTTATTGCATGCGGCCCACGAGCTCCTCACGGCCCCCCGCCCTCCTCCAACGTTTACCTAGAGCAGCTGCCTGCCCTGCCCCCACGCCGGGAATCGGCTGGAACCTGGGGAAGGAGGGGCGCAGGGGTGTGTGTGGCTGTTGCTTCAGGCACCGCCCCCAGCAGTTCCCATTGGCCGGGAATGGGGAACTGTGGCCANGTCCTGCGTCCCCTGGGGGCAGGGAGGGAGCAGAGTTGGGGTGGGGATTTCGGGGAAGGGGTTGGAATGGGGGCAGGGAAGGGGTGGGAAGAGGCGGGGCAGGGGCGGGGCCTCATGGAAGGGGTGGAGTGGGGGCGGGGCGGCGGGGGGGAGGTGTCAGTAAATGCGGCCCTCGGCCCAATGTACTAGTCCTCATGTGGCCCTCGTGGAAACTTGAGTTTGAGACCCCTGCTTTAAACTTATGCATAATGTGAGTTTTTGGTTTGTTTGTTTTATCTTTAGGTCACTCCACATATTGGAATTGTGTGTGTGTGATAGAAGCAGACTTAAAGTTGTTCTCCCTACTGTGAGCTCCATAGAGTACAGTAGTGGTTTTATAAAATGGCTTTTTAAAAAGTTGTCAGATGCATCTTTCTTTAAGAACAAATGTATTAAATATAGAAAGTTTTTGGAAAACAATGAGTTGCTTAAATATAATCTGTGAAATGAACAAGATTCACCCAGCTGCCCTAGTGGCAAATAGGTTTCAGAGATACCAGATATATTTTGTTACTGGCAGTAGTTCATAAAGTCAGTCTGAAGTAGACTAGGTGGTTTAGGTAAGTTGTAACATGTATTTTATTTTAATTTGAAATCAACTTTTGGCATGCTTTTTCACACATGCAAGACTCTTAAATCTGTTAAATGTTCTTTAACCATTCAACTAAACATCCATAGGACTAAACTGCTTTTAAGTGCGTCAAAAAAGCATTGGAATTCTTCCCTTGTTACTTGTATTTGTTGCATTGATTGATTGACTATGTACATTTAAGGAAAAGAATGCACTGACTAGACTTTGTGGAGCAATAGCAATGGTTTATGGTTCATGTATTGTGGTGGTGTGTTTGTAGTATCTTTAGTACTTAGAAGATTTCATGTGGTGACGGTATGCTGCAGCACAAAATACATCTCACTCCTGAGACATGAATTTACATTTTTATTTTAAATATTATTCCTTCATACCCTGGTTGCATGTCTGCTGTACAGAAAATTTCTTTTGCAAACTGTAGTTTTAGCAAAAAATCTCTTGGATTCTTGGCTGTTGGAGTAAGGAAAATGAATCATCAGCATCACGTACAATTTCATGTGGTTTGAATGGGGATTTTTTAGGATGCACCCAAGAGCATAGTTTTTATATATATTTATATATATATATCCACATACACTTCTTGAATATAAACAATATGCTGACTTTTAGAGAACCTTGATGGGGACACCAACAACTTAACAGTGAAAATCTAATTTGAAAACTTTGTATCTGTTGTTGCAAGTAACCCCTACAATTACTTGAATGTTTTTCTGCCTGGATTTTTGGCTCCAGTTCAGGCACCCTCAACCCTAGCTGTTGAGCAGTTTTGTCTACTGCAGCCCCATCTCTTTGCAACCTGTGCGCTCCCCCTGCCCCCCAGTCTTCAGTTACCTCACACTGGGTAGGCAGCTCCTGACTGAAGTGGAGCACACTAATGGCTGCAACAGGAGTGCAGAAAAGGAGGCTGGTCTTTCTAGTGAAATGAGTGGGACTTAGGAGATCTGGGTTCAATTCTTGATTCTGCAACAGACTTCCTGTGTGACTCTGGATAAGTCATTAAGAGCTTGTCTACATGGGAAAGTTTTACCCATATGATTAATCAGTGTAGCCATTCCTCCTTTCCCTTAATGGGAAGCACTTATTCTAGTAGCTTAAACCCGTTCCTAAACTGTATCAGATAAACTGAATAAAATAAAAACAGTGATATCTAGCTCTTATAGTGCTTTTCATTAGTAGATCTCAAAGAGCTTTACAAAGGAGGTCAGCATCATTATCTCCATTTTATAGATGGGGAAACTGAAGCACAGGCAGGTGCAGTGATTTACCCAGGTCACCCAGCAGGCCAGTGGTCAAGCCAAGAATGGAACCCAGGTCTTCTGAGTTCCAGTCCAGTGCTCTGTCCAAGGCACTCATATCAGAAAAAATGTGTCTACACCGTAAGGTTATAACTACTGGTTCAAATTCATGCATTAACTCATACCGATATAACTTTCCCATGTAGACAGACAAGTCATTAATCTATCTATGCCTCCGTTTTCCATCTGTAAAATGGGGATAATACTTCCTTTGTCTGACTTGTCCATTTTAGATTTGTAAGCTCCAAGGCAGGAACTATTTCTTGTTATATGTATGTACGGCACCTAGCACAGTGGGGCCCTGATGGTGGTTGGGGCATCTAGGCACAACCATAATACAAATAGACAATAACTTCAGGAGGAGCACCAGATGCTGTAGCTTCCATGGAGCCCTTCCAGATACAGTTCACCTCCCACGGTAAGCACTGAGCAAGTAGTGGATCCCATAGGTCAGGCACCAGGCAAAAAAAGGAGAGCGCAGTCTGAAGTGGGGATTCCCAGTCCTCCCTAACGATCTCAGCTTCACCCAGCTCTTGTGTCATTCCCTAGTACTGCTTCTTTTTGGTGTGAAAATAGACCTTATTCTCCCTCTGCTCCTTGAAACTACAATCCCATAGGACCTTGGGGTCAGGTAGTAGGGCTTACCTTGTGTGGCAAGTATCTTTCAGGGTATAGCTATGCTGGGATAAAAGATATCAGCTGACTTGGCCTCACGGGGATTGGGCTATGGGGCTAAAAATCGCTGTGTAGATAGTCAGGATCGGACTGGATTCTGCACCCTCGAAAGGTCCTTGTTAATCAAGAAACTGACTCTTTATTGAGAAAATCAATCACCCTCAAGAACCAACTTTGACAGAAACATGAAATGTAATTTCGGAAGGAACCGCAAGCTGGTTGAGGACAGGTGTAATATGTTCATCTGCGTAACTTTTTTAAACTATTTTTAAGAAGTTTTAACAAGTTTACAAATCTTTGCTGAAAATTGTTTTATACAGGAAGCTAACTTTAATAGAAGCGATGGCATCTGAGCAATTAAGAAACACAATTTATAACTAATTTATATCAATCTCTGCAGACAACTTTCCCATCAAAAAACTTTTTAAAAATATACAGTTAATATATAAAAGGCTTTTTCTTACATAACTGATTTATTCCCTTTGTGTTCAGAGTCCTGTATTTTTGCTTCACTTCAGTTGCTGCAGTGCAATAGGAGACTGCTGGGTTTTATTCTAGTGTCTGCATCGTCAGTGAAATCAACGAAATTCCAACTGCAGCACCAAATTCTGACCTTAGTTACTTGTGCAACCCTGTTGAGGACAGTATTTGGCATGTGGAACCTCTTACTGCTTGGTTTTACAGTGCTATCAGTAAGGAAGGGTAAAAATATGTATTGCTGTTAAACTAAACAGATTTTGATCTGAGAGACACAAAACAGAGCCAACGGTGCTGTTTTTCCAGTAACTTTTCATTGTAGAACTACACTTTAATACTAGCTGTACTAATCACAGAACTTCTGGCTGGTAGTTAAATTCCGTCCATTGTTTCACTGGCTTCTTTTATGCTCCTATCTCACTGTCTTCGCTCCTTCCCTCTCACCAGGTCATTATTTACAACCAATGACATTTTCAGCTGCATAATGATAGACTGGGGATTTAAAGTGGTGGTTGTATTATGCTAATATTGTTATAATTAATTATGATACCCTGTAAATGAATGGTCTCAAATTTCATGGGTTGGTCACAGTGAAATTAGAAAATTTCATGATTTGCCAGTTTGTTAGATAAAGTGTATTAAATAATACATGTGATGTAATTCAAGTAA
The DNA here is from genome assembly GCA_003942145.1 of Platysternon megacephalum. NCBI lineage: Eukaryota > Metazoa > Chordata > Testudines > Platysternidae > Platysternon > Platysternon megacephalum. The sequence continues at coordinate 8,296,522 of QXTE01000024.1, forward strand.
AGACAAAAGACTATGCCAGTTTTGTGAAGACTAGAAACAATTCATGTTTATCCTTCGAAGTATGCATTTCTTATGTGTATGTTCTTCACTTTTTATATCAAAGGCAATACCTTTCATATCCAAACATATACCTTTTAGATGGAATTAGTAGAATGTTGTTATAGAGCCAGAATTAGGAACATAGGTTTTTAGCCATTCTTAGCGGGGATCTTTGATTTCCCCCATTCTTTTAATCTGCACCACCCTCCTACCTCATTAAATCAGTTTTAACTACTACCATCTGAAACCACCCGTTTGGCTACTACCATCTGAAACTACCTGTTCCACTGTGCTTGCCCAGCAATACAGTAAGCAAGCCGTCTCCACTCAAACAAGTGACAGTAGAGCTGAATTTGTGAAAGTAAACAATCAGATGTTAAATAAAGCTAGAAGATCCATTCGACTAACCTGCAGAATATTTGTGACATTTTGAATTGTAAAAAATATTCTATTTTTATAATCACACAGAATTTTAATAACCAGACTTTTTCCTTCAACACTAATTTGGAGCTTCAAATGTCCATAAAAAAAGAGAGAATTAAGTTATATGCTCTGTATTGACTGCATAGAGCCAGCCTATTATTAAGAGAGGGAGAGAGGAATTCTAGGCACTCTGAAAAAGAGAAATGTATAAACAAAAGTCATTCTCTTCTCCCTTGTCATCAGAGAATGGTAAGCGCTCAGACTGTAACGAAGAAAGAGGAGAGAAAGAGATCCCAAAAAAGGCTTCCCTCTGGACCACTTCAGAATCACACTCCGTAAGAGGCATCCGAGTGTATGATGAATCAGGAGGAAAGTAAGAAATTAAAAGCAAAAAACAACAACCAAAAAACCCTTCTTTTTTGGCATGGCTTCTAAGAGGGAACTCTGCATTCTCCTTGATCCTAAGGAGAAGAATGTTATCAAATCAGAGTAGGCACAAGTGAACCAAACATAAGAGACTCTCACATTATAAAAATTCAGTGTGGCACCCAAATTACTTTTTAAAAAAAATCTGCATTCACTACTCTTTCCAACGTGCATACAGCAGTTGCCAGCCCGTTGAATGCTCAGTAATTCTCTGAAGCCTTGGAAACCAAAGATGACTTTTTTCCCAAAAAACCTCGCAGACCACAGGGTAGAATCCACCTTATGGAAAAATTGAAACCGCTGTTCTGAGGGCTTTTCAGCCTGCTTTGCTCTGGCTATATTAGCCTTAAATGATTGTCAGAAGTTTTATCCATCAGTCTTAAAGATGTAAAAATGAGCCCTTCCCAAGATATTTCTGGTACAAGCCTTAACATCAAATAGTGCCTCTTTGAAGCACTGTGGGAGCCAAGTGTTTTAGAGAAGCAATAGAAAAGTAGTTCTTGAAACAAAAGATATTTTCGGGAAGATTCTCCTATCAGAAGAAGGAATGAAAAACAATAAAAAAGCAGGCATTCCTTTTGTGACTCCTTCCCTGCTAGATTCTGTAGACAAGACTCAGACCACACAGAAAAATTGAAATTGGAAAAATAGATGAGTTGTCCAGATGTTCTGCCACAAAAACTTGGAGTGCATTCTTGGAGATATGGTGGCTCTCATCAGTTCTTCAAACTAGGAAATCACCCCTTCTTTGAACAGGTAGGTGACAGAGATAATCAGCAAGGTCAATGCAACAGAATTAATCACTCAGACCTACAGATAGTTGTTTGGTTTTCCCCTGGCCCAAAATTCCATAATCTAACAAAGCACAAGTCAGAGAATAGAAGATGGAGAAATAGCCTTTATATTTTGAGCCTCTCAAACTACTCCACTTTGGACAGAAACCAAGGGATACTCCGTCTTCCATCACCAAGTTCCCAAGTAGTTTTGATGCTTTGCAAATATCTTTGACCTGAACCATTTGGACAAATGAATCAAAAGGGCAAAATTCAATATGGAAACTCGAAAATCTCATTTGTCAACTGTCTCCTAGAACAGTTTTTCTTCTGTTGGCCCTCAGGGAGGCTTACCTGATAATCTCTATCAGTCCTTCCCGCAGCCAGTTTCTCATACTCTTTTTGGACAACATTCTAATTGGGCCCCTTTCCAGTCAGAGAACAGAATTGGACACCTACATTTTTCATCCTTTTCCTTCAGAACATAGTTTCCTGGAAAACTATCACTTGATTCCCAAGTCAGTACCATGGGATCATAGGTATTCATCTCTTATCTCCAAGGAGCCAAGTGTTGGGAGTCTGTCAAGCCTTTATCCTTAGTCAGTCAGATTTCTGTGAAGCCTAGTGAATGATGTTGGTTTAGTGTATAAACATAACTTGGGCCAAGTTTTTATTTATACAGTTATACTTCAAAAGATCTTGTTCTTCCTTTCACGTGTCTGTTTATCTCATCTGTAAAATGACCTTGGTCTGATAAGAAAAAACTTAGTGCCCCTGGAAGGGAGGCATAAATTGTAACTGGGAAACAAACATCCTTCGTATAACTATTTTTATAGTGTCCCTGGTAAGACCAGCAGAAAAGAGGTGTTAAATACTTGTTGGAAGCTGCTCTGGTTATATAAATTTTTAGTAACACATACGGTACTATAATAACCAAATCCCCACATTACAGACCAGCTGTTGAGGATTTTTCCTTTCTCTAGTAATGCATTACAAAGCTAAACACTTTAAAAAAAAAAAAAAAAAAAAGCCTATTGTTTCTCTCTCCAACTTCCCTAACCCTCCTTTCCCCCTCGATATGTTGTAGAAAGTCTTCATGTATGTTTTTATTCTTTTAAAACAAGGGCTTTTGTCATTTTCTGTTTTGTGTTTTTAAAGGGGGGAGTATGTGATTTTTTTTTTAATTAATTTATTTATTTTTAAACATAGAGCTCTTGGATTTTCTTTGTTTGTGTCTGAATGTGGCTTTTCCTTGAAGTGCCGATTGAATATCTGTTGTTAATCTCTTAAACCTCAGAAAGAAGATTACCTTAACAGTGAACCAAAAGGCAGGGGGATCTACTGCGTTCCTTGAATATGAATTCAAATCCTCAATAAGTATCTTTCTGCAGTCTGTTCAAATATAACATGACGGTACTTTTCACTACTAGCTACTATTTTAATTAATGAGGCTTGTCACAGAAACTATTTATAATAATTACAACATACATTTTTCTTTTTTTTTAAATCCTGAAGTCTCATTAGCTTGTTGGCCAGATGTTAAAGATAAAGTAAAAAACTTGACAGAACCATCTCTGAGAGATATTTAGTGGCACAGTATGTTTTGAGGATGCAGCAGCTTTTCCTTTTGCTGTCTTTTTTTAATCTACATCATTTTTGTTATAATAAATAATGCTCATGTATTTGTCTTCTTGAAGCACTGACTTTGTATGCCTTTATAACTACAAGCCAGATAATATATCATTTTATTAAGTACTGCTAGCAAAACATACTTTCACAAAGGCAGTACGGTTCATACTGTACACTTGTTAAAAAATGTTGCAATGGACATTCTCTACTAAAGGGGGTAGGCCTCAGGATTAGGCAACAAACCACACTGAGAATCCAGACAGACAAAATATGGTGGTTCACATCTTACTGGATGCAATTGTCCAGACGTAGTGGAGAGGTTATAAATAGGTGTTTGTCACTGGATTAAACTTAATTGGGAGTTACCTATTAGGAGCCTTCCAGATCTAGATTACAGGATTTCTTTTGTAAGGCGTTTTTAAACAGCTGAACTCTAACTTCTCTTGAAGTCATGCATTTATGTGATCCTTTACTTGGTTGTTCTAGTAACATTTAGACATTGTCAACAGATTAGGGTTAATTATAATAAATTTAAAAAAAAAAACTCCTTGGACAAATTCTGGCATTTCCATGATATTTTTGTTTTGTTCATCCCTGCAGAATTTTTAAACTATATTTGCAGACTGCAACAATTCAGCTAGGTTGGATCTCTTTTATTATTAGCTAGTACAGTACCACAGATGTTAGAGACCAAAGTGATATGGTGAATATTCTTATACTGATGTATAGGAATTTATGTGTATTGAAAGGAGAACATAGTTTTGTGTGCTTCCTCTGCCATGTGTTCACTGTCCATTCCAGGGCCTGAGAGTTAGTTTTTAAGAAAATGAAAAGTGTCTTTAACATTTTAATGACCAGGTGAAAAGAGAAATAATACACACACAACTTGGAAAAAAATATTTGAAAGTAGATGGATTGGGACAATTATTAGAACTTAAGTTTGTTCCAGATGCATATATCTAATGATTGAAGAGATCGGTGAAATGAAAAAATGTGTACACAATTAAGTACTTGAAGGAAGAACTCCAGTATTTGACCAGCTATGGAAGAAAGATTCATGAAATATTAACCATAGATGTCAATGAAAAGAGACTATTTTTTTTTTATTAAATGCTTCCGATTTGTTGCTGGTTTCAATCATTTTCCCTAAATTTCTCAGTGATGTGGACAGCTAATTATTTCATGTTAAAGGAGACTTCCACTTTTGAAGTTGACAGAATTCTTAACTCTGGAATTGTCATGGCAGATCAGTGCTCCAGCCAGCATACAGTAGAACCTCAAAGTTATGAATGCCTCGGGAACGGAGGTTCAAGTTCAGTCTCATCTCATCTAAAAGTCTTCCCGCGGCTCTAATCTTTCCATTACCCATCTTCCTACTTTTTCTGTCTCCTTAAAATTTACAGCCCAGGGAGGAATCATAATGATGAATATCCAAATACTGTTCTTGTTAAGAGCTGTCAGGGTGTAGCACTTTGGGGAAAAATAAGTTTCTATTGATTCTTTGAATTCTACAGTTTTCCATCCAGAGAATTTTTTCATTAGTATTTGTAATCCAGGTATGCTAGCAAGCTAACTTAACTATTTTCTCCAGCATTTATCTATTGAAATTTCAGCAGTTTCTGTGGCTGTAAAACCAACTACCACCTTCTTTTTAAATTTTTAAGCAGTACTTAATCAGTATTTATAATAAGCCTTTTTCATGTTTTCTACATTAACTATATATCAATGGTGAGATGACTTATTTGTTGTTGTTTTGTTTTTCTTTTCTCTACAGAAGCAACCATGGGGTGCATTAAAAGCAAAGAGGACAAAGGTCCAACAATGAAATATAGAACTGATAACCCTCCAGAACTTGTTAGTTCCCACATCAGCCATCATGGATCAGATTCTCTCCAAGCAACACAGTCACCTGCAATAAAGGGACCATCAGTTAACTTTAACAGTCATTCCATGACTCCATTTGGAGGACCTTCGGGGATGACCCCCTTTGGAGGAGCCTCTTCCTCATTTTCAGCTGTGCCAAGTCCATATCCTAATAGTTTAACAGGTGAGATTTATGTAAAATAATTTAGTTTTTATTTGTTGATAGTCTCATCTATTAAATGTTATAGTGCCATACTGTGACGGGTTGGTTCACAGAAACCCATTTGGGAGCTGCCAGCTGATGTGCAAAGGCCACCTCTGTTTCTATTCTCCCCTGCCAGCTACNACAGAACTTTGGGTATTAATTCATTTAAACTACAATATAGAAACATATTTCCCACACCCATCAGGAGCGGTGCAAAGGCTTGGGGGAGCTGGGTAATGGAGGAGCTGAGGGAGAGGGAAGTAATTGCTGGGGAAGAAGCCTTGGGAGTGAACCTGAAGAGGTGTTGGGTGTGGATGGGAGAAGCATGGAACAATGATTTTGTGCGAGTGGGGATGGGGGGGAAAAAGGGATGGTTGGGGAGCCTTCCCATCAGACCCTGGCTGAGCCTAGCCTCTCCCGATCAGTCAAGCACATCTGTCCCTGTTCCCATGTGGCGCTGCGCCCCCATTGAGCCATCCGTCCTCCCTGTCCCTGTGTGGCACTGCCCCTCCAGCCTGCACCCCATGTGTTCCTGCACCCCGACTCCCATTCAGCCCCCACTCCAGTCTGTCCCTCCACGAGCCCTTCTGAACCCCAGTCTGTGATCCCTCAGTAGTCCCGTGTGTCCCACTCCGTCTGTGCCCCTATATTCTCTTGCCTCCTCACCTGGCCCCCTAGGCATGGAGCTTTGAGGAACGCAACCTCTCCTCCTCCTTCCTACTGGCTGCTAACTGCTACAGCCAGTGAGCGGTGAGTCAGCTGCTGCTTTTCTGGCACCACAGTAGCCCCTGGTGGGTTAAAGGCGTAACTGCAGCGCCACTCTGGCAGAATGTATTTTCTGCGGAGAAAAAAAATCAGCGGAGCACATGAATTCTGCATGTGTTCAATGGCGCAGAATTCTCCCCCAGGAATAACGTCAAGCACTTCCTTTACCTTGACAGCTATCTGTTACAGAGAGCTGACATTGGTGAGGAAATTCAACACCACCTTCAATGCACCATATGGTGCTGAAACCTGGATCACGTACAGTAGACACTTCAAGATTCTTCAACAATACTATCAACAGTGCCTCCAGAAGATCTTCTGAATCAAGTGGGATGACCAATGCACCAACATTAGTGTTCTGTCACAAGCCAAAACCTCCAGCATTGAAGCTATGATCATCCACCACCAACTCCGTTGGGCTGGTCATGTTCTTCGAATGCCAGAAAATCATCTCCCAAAGCAGGTCATGTTCTCACAATTGGACCATTGCCAACAGACGAGGGGTGGGCAAAAAAAGTGCTTCAAAGACATCCTCAGAGCCAACATGAAGACATGCAATATTGACATAAACTCACAGGAAACCCAAGCCCTAGACCGACCAATATGTGACAAGGACCCCGGTATTTTGAGATCCCACAGAAACAACAGGAAAGGAGGAAAGAATGCACTGCAGCCTGACTCCACAGTCCAGATCTGCCCCGTCCATTGGGAAATGTCTGCCCCAATTGTGACAGGATCTGTGGATCCTGGATCCATCTCATTAGCCACCTGCGGATCCACCAGTGATAACTGACTATCATTTTATGGAAGGCAGTCGTTAAGGATACAATTCTGTCACAGATTCCATGACTTTCTGGGACTTCTTCTCAGGCAGGGCTGCTGGAGCTGTCAGCAAAAGGAGCCCCCGGGGGGTGGCAGCCAGCCTGAGTTGGGTCAGCTCCCGCTAGGGCTGGAGCAGTGACGGGGCTCGAGCAGGTGCAAACCCGGCAGAACTCTGTTTCCCCCATGTCTCCCAGAGTATTTTTAGTAAAAGTCAGGGACAGGTTGCGGGCTTCTGTGAATTTTTGTTTATTACCCATGACCAGTCCCTGTCTTTTTTACTAAAAATACCCGTGACAGAATCTTAAGGTTAACAATCATCCTCAAACTCTGAGGGATCACTAATGAATCCAGTCTGGGCTGGGTTGCATGTTACCAAAAACTCAAAGTACTTGGCCACTAAAACACATGGCAGTTGACACTCTGTGTAAACATCTGATAACTCAGGGCTGTATGCTGTGCCCTGAAGGTCTTTCCTCCCATCACTGCAACATCAAAGTATTACACGTCCTGACAGGCAATCACTGAGTCTCTCCTTAGAGGTAAGGAAGCTGTGGCTGTGATACATAAAACATCATATCTATTCAGTTCTCCACCTAACAAGAGAAAAAAACGTGCAGAAAGACACAAATCTAGCATGAGTGGTCTCTAAAACAAACTAACCAATGTCCTCTTCCAGAATGGGGACTACCCAGATATCAACCTCTTCACTTCCAGAGCAAACACAAAATACCTCTTGTACTGTACCAGAGACGGAAGAGTCTAGAAATCCCTATCAGACACTTTCCTCATGAGATGGTGTTCATAGCTCTTGTATGCCTTCCTTCAATATATTTGTTTCTCAGAGTCTTTTGGAAGATCAGATAGACAGAGCAATTCTCATTCTTGGGCTATGTCTACACTACTGACGTATCGATGCTCTGGAGATAGATGCACCGTGAGTCGATTTAGTGGGTCTAGTGAAGACCCGCCAAATCAACCACAGATTGCTCTCCAGTCGACCCCAGTACTCTTATGTCAAACGAGAAGAGTAAGGTAAGTTGACGAGAGAGATTCTCCTGTCAACGCAATGCAGTGTAGACACTGCAGTAAGTCGACCTAAGCTACATTATTCAAGTAGCTGGAGTTGCGTAACTTAGGTCGACTTACTGTGGTAGTGTAGACGTAGCCTTATAGCCCCCCTAAATCCGCACCAACATTGTTACTCTGTTTCCTAGAGCTGATCCTTATTGCCTCTCCCTCAAGATTACCAGCCTTAAAATGGTCAGCTTGCAACGCAGAGGATAATATCCCAACCACTACTGACCACTTCTGATGACAAAATGCAGACAGTTCTAACCCAATCAAGAACGGACCTCTACAGTGAGGTGTTGCAGGCAAAAATAGCATTCAAGATTGAAAATGTTGCCTAATAAAGATTTGATTCCATCTTAGTCTAAAATTGCTGGAATTCTGGCCTGTTTGCTTAGACCTGTCTGCAGCCTCTCGAAGCACACCTAACAGCCCCTCTGCTTACTATCAACACTTTGAAGCAGACTTATATTTTTCAATCCACTGTTGCTAGATTTTTTATTTTTTTTAAAGTCCTGATCAATGCATTCACCCTCTACCAAGGAGCTTTATGAAACCAATATATGCTCTTCCTTTGAACCTCTCAGGGAAAGTTCCCTAGAGTGAGTCTTTTTAAAGGCTGCTTTTCTAATTGCCATAGCCTCTTCTAGGAAAATAAGTGAACTACAGACCTTAATGACTATGCCACTGTCTATTGTGATCCACAAAGAAAAAGTGATTGAGACCCCCCCACACCCAAGTGTTATTCCTAAAGTGGTATCAGATTTCCACCTCAGCCAGTATATGTTCCTCCCTATCTTTCCCAGACCTATTCCCATCCTGGACAGGTAATTTGCACAATTCAGATGATAAAAGAATGTTTTTCTATTTAGAGAAGACAAATAGGCTCTTTGTAGCTTATGGGAAAGATATCTGGGAGAAAGTCAGAAAATCTTCAGTGAAACAGTTTTCCATCAGAAAAATGCCATATTGACAAAATCGAAATTTTTCACAAAATCATATACATTTCTATGACCGTTCCGTTGGGGGGGCGGGGGGAATTTGATTTTTTTTCCTCTAAGTGTCAGTGTTCTATTTTGACATATTCAGAAGAAAAAGTTTAGATATTTTTTACTTCAAAATTTATTTTCTATACAAAAAAAAAAAAATTGACAATCTAAATTAAATGTTTCAGATTTATTGAAGGAAACAACATTCTGATTGAACCAAAACTTTTTTCTTGATTTCAGTATGTAAAAATGTTTAAATTTTGGCTTTTCATTCTAATTCAGAATGAATTTTTTTTTTTTTCAAAAGTCTCAATTTTTCACAGGATGGGGAAGTCCATTTTGTGACCAACTCTAGTCCGGGAAAACCTAGATCTAAATAGGGTCTTCCTTGGTAGAGCATGAGGTGCATAGAACTATGTGGCATCTTAGCTAGACTGCCAATTCTTGCAGGCATAAGATCCCCCTCTGAAGGCTGTGGAGGTATGGGCTTCAGAGCCCAAGCTCCAGCCTGAGCCACAACTTCAAAGTGCTGTCTATCCAGGTATTTTCCCACTGGCCTGAGTCCGTCAACTGAGGCTTGGAGTCTTGCTCCCACAGGCTCCAAAATACTGTGTAGACATACATGTCATTAGAATTTAGCAATTCAGGAGAAGGAACTGAGGTGGTTGTGGGGGAGCACATTCCATTATATAGATCTGGGCATCTGATGTATGATGTGACGTTTGGTTGCTCATGCTCCTACCCAGCAGAGATGCCTTTGAAAGAGGTTTCCATGTATTCACAGCCAGGGCAACAGTCAAAGAACAGCACTGGTAAATAACTTTGGCTGTGTGGTTTGCATTTGCATGCATTATTCTGTTGTTTTGGTTAGTATCGTGTAGTTCAACTGAATTAATAACTTCCTAGTTGCTAAAATTGTACAGTTTATCATGAAACGTGTCGGTTGGCTGGTAAGCAATCAATGCATCTGTCATAATGGCACTCTAGAGTATTAACTTTTGTCAGATGTTGAAGCTTAAAATATAATGAGATACAGCTTGTTCCCTTATGTTTGAGCAACAGTTGTATATTTGTGTGTATGTGTTTAAAGTGTGCATTCTCGCCATTTTCATGTTTTGTGCACCACCTTGACTTCAGACTAAGCGAGTGGTTACCAGGCAAAACTGATGAAAATCATGTTGATTTAATTTGTTTTATGCACCATCCTTCAACTTCTGGAAAAGTGCAGACAGCATGCTCAATTTCTTGGGCAAGCCGTGGACAATTCTCTATTCATAACAGGCTAAATTCTTTGTGGTCTAGGCTGTTGCAATTCTTTTTAAATCCTTATATGACTGTAAACTTAATTTTCAGTTTTGCTTCTTTCTCATAATGTTGACTTGATGTGATTTCATGAACGATCTAACAAGATGTCTTCCACAAATTTAGCTGAGGGCCTTCTAAGCAACTTTGCTCTCTGCCTCAGGACAAATGGATTGATGCAGTGAGTTCACTTCTCTTACGAAAAATCTTACTCAGCATGCCCCCAAGGGTGATGCAGCTGTGCGTCATCCTCAATACCGGTCTCCCTTCCTGCTTTTTATGGCTGGGAGATGACATGTATGTTTTAGTATTGGGTGGAATTATGCTATAATGAGGACTTTTTTTAAAGCATAATAGAATGAAAATTCTTTGTCCTCTCTGAAATTGGCCTCTTGTCCAGTTAATCCCATGCCTAGATCTGGATATTTAGTTCCAGAAAGTGGAGAATCCATGGTGTAATGTCTGGAGATGCTCTGCCATAAAACTAGTTTAGTTTATAAAAATCTAAGTTAAAAACTTAAATATGATAATGGCTTTTGAATCTATTGTATGTCACTTCTTTAAAATATATTTTTAAAAAGCAACTTTTGAGTTTATCATTCTTGATGTCTTGTGTATATTAAGCCCTATATATGCTCTGACTGAAAGTACCACTCTCTTGATTCTCTAATGAACTGCTATAATCTGTTTTTTTATAACTCAACTCACCAAATCTGAGGATTCTTTTTATATAAATTCTCTCTTAATCAAAAGAAGTTAGCGAGTCTATTGATAAATCAGCTTTTGCAGATTGACAGGATCTAGTATGCAGAGAACATTTTGTTTTCAAAGCAAAATTGATTAGCTGCTGTCAGACTTCTTTTTTTTTTTTTTAAATTAATCTTAGTGGTATTGCTACATGACATGCCTCTTTTCTTTTCAAGGTGGTGTAACTGTTTTTGTGGCCTTATATGATTATGAAGCTAGAACTACAGATGATCTTTCGTTTAAGAAGGGTGAACGGTTCCAGATAATAAACAACACGTAAGTATTTTCTGCCAGAGACTTCTATAATTAGTGTTACGTTGGAAATAAATACCTTTTAAGAATATTTCAGATACCTTTAAGATTTTTCAACAAAGAGTAGACAGGTTTTCACCTGATTTACAAAGCTCCATAAATATAGGCTTAAGATGACGACATTAACATGCTAATTAGAGCTGGATAAATAATTTGATGGGGTTTTTTCAATTTGGCCAGCAAACCAAAATTCAGAGAAAAATACTTGGTTTAATTCCGAAAATAATTTGAATTTGTCAGCAAACTGAAAAAGCCCAATTNGTTTTCAAAGCAAAATTGATTAGCTGCTGTCAGACTTCTTTTTTTTTTTTTAAATTAATCTTAGTGGTATTGCTACATGACATGCCTCTTTTCTTTTCAAGGTGGTGTAACTGTTTTTGTGGCCTTATATGATTATGAAGCTAGAACTACAGATGATCTTTCGTTTAAGAAGGGTGAACGGTTCCAGATAATAAACAACACGTAAGTATTTTCTGCCAGAGACTTCTATAATTAGTGTTACGTTGGAAATAAATACCTTTTAAGAATATTTCAGATACCTTTAAGATTTTTCAACAACGAGTAGACAGGTTTTCACCTGATTTACAAAGCTCCATAAATATAGGCTTAAGATGAAGACATTAACATGCTAATTAGAGCTGGATAAATAATTTGATGGGGTTTTTTCAATTTGGCCAGCAAACCAAAATTCAGAGAAAAATACTTGGTTTAATTCCGAAAATAATTTGAATTTGTCAGCAAACTGAAAAAGCCCAATTTGTGTCATCCAAAAACAGAGGGGGGTGTCCCGTTCTGAGCTTTTAGTTTAGTGTTTGGGGCACTTGCCTGGAAGCGGGAGACCCAGGTTTGAATCCCAACTCTGGAGCAAGGATTCAGATCTCCCCCCCCTCCCAAGTGAGCATCCTAGCCTATGGGCTATAGGGTTTTCTGGGGTGGGCTGCTCTCAACCACTTCTGTTGAAGTTGTTCCATTTTGTGTAATACTTAAATATTCATTGGGCCAAAGAGGTAAAAAAGTCTATAGCTTGGTGATTAAGGTACTCGCCTGGGAGGTGGGAGATATAGATTCAAATCCCTCCTTTGAATCACAGGGTTGCCAATTTTGTTTGGATGTATTCCTGCAGGTTTTATTACATGACATAATATTCAACTAAAGATTAATCTTTAATTCCTGGAGACCCCAGGACAATCCTGGAGGGTTGGCAATCCTAGAACTACATGTGGTAATATGCTCAATTCATATAATTCTCTAATCTAAAATTTGTACACAATTTTATTTATTTACTTTGTCCCTCCCTTGTAGCTCAGTATGTACGTAAAGGCAGCGTGCTGTGGTAGCTACAGAACAGTACTTAGAGATCTGGATTCAACAGAAAAGGACTAGAAAACTGGGTTCCGTTCCCAACGCAGTCACAGATTTGGTTTATGACCTTGGGCAAGTCACTTAAACTCTTTGGGTGAAGTCCTGTCCTCTCACAAGTCAACGGGGAGCTTTTGCTATTGACTTGAGTGATTGGAATTTTGTTCCTTGTCTAAAAACTGGAAATTAAAGGATGGAAAAAGCACTCTGAGATACTCTAAATTGCCATAAAGTGTGTGGTACATCTCTTAATTTGCTTATCTGTAGTTGACAATTTTCTACAGAATTATAAATGCATTCATCACTTTTTTTTTCTTTTTAGCGGTTTTTTTTATCCTGTTCATTATGAGATGCCATTTTGTCCAAATTGTCAACAGTGGCAAATATTTGTCTGAAATGCGTGAAAGCGATTAGAAGACACTTCTAAAGCACCTGCCTAAAAATTGAACTTTGCAATATATAACTGGAACGCCAATACCTTTGCTTAATAATCATTTAACAAAGCAGTCTATTACTGACATGTAAGGTGTAGAGTAAATGCCTTTCTCTTGTACATATTTTTTGTTTTAAAATATGAAACAAAATTAAGATGTACACATACAGCTTATATGATGAAGTGAAAAATTTACTTGCAGGTACCGTAATCTAGTTGGGATAATATCCTCTGAATTTAAGTTTGCATTGGCTAAAATTTGATCTGAGTTGAATATTTGTGAACGATAATACATCATCCTGTAACAGAGCAATGTTTATGCATTTTAGAGATAATTGCTATTGCATTTCAGGGAAGGAGACTGGTGGGAAGCAAGATCCATTGCTACAGGAAAGACTGGTTACATCCCGAGCAATTATGTAGCTCCTGCGGACTCCATTCAGGCAGAAGAGTAAGGCATTATTCTTATTCAGTCTTTCATCAGTCATTTTTTCCCACAATTTGCTAGTAAAGAATTATATGTAGGAACTAATTTATTACAGTGCCATATACGTACCAAGATAACATTTAATTTGGTAAAGTAGGAATATGATACTTCTCACTAATTAATGGATGGGAATACTACTTAAATAGTAACAAGTATAGATATGTGACTAACTTTTTAGTGGAATGCATTAATAGGTATGAGATTTGTTTGTTTGTTTGTTTATTCATGCTTGGGGGGGGGGGTGTTTAAAAAAAAAAAAAAAAGTCGGGAATATGCCTGAGTGTGAAGATACCTCAATTGGAACCATACACTTCAATGTGTTATTGCTTACATCTAACAGACATCTGTTTTTCAATCAAGATATGTACACTTTGGAATGCAGTTTATAAAATGTTGTTTATTAACTGGGGTGGGCAGACCCCGCAGGATCCATCACCCTGACAGTGAGTGAAATCAAAGTTCTAAGCAAACCTTTTACACAGATGGCATTCCCAAGCTGTTCAGGTTTTAAGCCATTGATTCCTCCAAATCAAAGGACAGATCTGTGTTAGGGGATGGAAAATTGCTCAGCATCCCCAAAGATCACTGAGAATTGAGGCAACAATACCATTTTTACTGCCAGCACTTCTTACAACTGAGTACAGACACAGCCCATAATCTTTAATGTAGTAGTTAAGGAATCGCCTGGAGTTACTTTAGGGATTGAGATGTCTCAGGTAGTGCTTGTTTGCTAGGTGGAGGGTACCTAGCTATTGCATTAAGACTTACAGAGCTCTACTGCCTTTGCCTCCACAATGCTGGCAGTGGGAGTGTTTCCCAGCTTCCATTGCCCTGTTATGTGGTCAGGACTTTTCCAGTCCTTTTCTTCACACATCTCACTGCACTTCTGGGAAGTAGCCCAATTCCCAACTTGCTTCCTGAATCTCAATCTGAGACTTCATTATATCACTACCGCTTCTGCTGCCACTACCTTGCCCTTTAATATTGAATAGCAACTGCATCAAAGAGACACAACCATTTGTTCTTAAAAATTAAATCTTTCAGCTGCTTACAAAATGCTGCTCTATATAGCCAAAAAACATATTTAAAATTCCTAATTGAAGTTTATCATAATTACTATGGCTTCAGTGCTGCACCTGTGATGGCCAAGCAGTGGCATCAATGGAGATGCTAGTGCTGTACTATCCAAGGTTCAGGGATTGTTTCTGGAAGTGAGATGTTGCCCAAAGAGTTACTCTTGGGGGAATTCTGCATCACTGCACATGCACAGAATTCATGGCCCCCGCAGATTTCTTTGCTTCCCCATAGAAAAATGACTTCTGATGGGAAATCAAAGGGAAGCCATAAGAGCAGTCATGCGCCCTTCCCCTGCAGCGCAGGCAGATTAGTTTGAGCGCCCAGAGCAGCCGGTAGAGATGTAAATCACCGCCAGGGCGGGGGGGCTGGGTAGTCGTGTGAGAGAGAGATACATTCTGTCCCTCTCGCTCGGTATTGTGGCACGCTCGGCGTGGAGGGGCAGGGCTGTGGGGTGTTTCTACGGAGGTAGGTGTTGGGCAAGCTTTGTCCCCTCAGGCAGAGTAGAATGTAGCAGCCTGCCTGCTTAGTGAATTGTTTCCATTGTTCTTAGTGAATTCCCCCCGGGAGTATAAAACAGGTTTAAAAATGTTAAGGCTCCTTTACATTGCCAGAGTGGTGTAAAGGCTCCTTATTGTAAAGGACAGTGTGGCCTTATAAATGCTTATGGTGCTTTAGTGATTAGAACTGGTCTAAATTTTTGGACTGAAAAAATTTCCCATCAAAATGTACTCCGTGAACTGTTTGCTACTGACCTTTCTGGAGATGGTCAGTAGCCAATATAAATTGTGAGTTTGAGTCCCCAGCCCTCACTTGCTCTTCAGTTGCCTATGATGTAACACTGAGCATATGGCTGCATATATTTGTTGATTAATAACTAGAAGTAAAGGGTCAATACTAGCTACATTACTATTAGACAGAGGGGGTTTGAGGATTTCCTCCAATGCTCCCCACTCCCATTCTCCATCCATTGTACTGTAGTTTAAATAAATTACCAAAATAATTGAAACCAGTGTGATTGTATTGCATTATTTTAACAAATAAAATATGCAGAATTTTGCAGAACTTTCAAATATTATGTGCAAAATTTTGAATTTTTTTGTGCAGAATTCCCCCAGGAGTAAAGAGTATAGGTAGGAAAAGGGAGGATTGTAGCAGGTGAGTGAGAAGGCTGGGTCTCAAGTGTATAAGAGAGGGGACAAGCTGAATTTTAATCCTTTAACTATTTTAAAGAATTGCCACTTTTATTAAATATTGCTCTAGTTCTCAAAATGGGATGATCCAGAGTTCAGTTATTAGTCCTTGACTTTTAAGAGCATTTACAGATTGTCCATTGAGCTTGCCGGTGGAGTTAAAGGGGAAAGAGCATCACACACCGTGAAAGTACTAGTATTTTACCTCTTAGGCAGTGACTTCTGAGCCTGAAAGAATTATATTGTAAACTTTTTGAGGCAGGAGCCATGTCTACTGTGTGCCTTCTGAACACTACCATAGTATACATATTAAATTATAATGAAAAGTTCATATTTTATTTTCAAGGAGTAAAATAAAATGTCTGTTTAAAAATTATTTTGTGGAATGTTGTAATACTCTGATGAAGAGGACTTTCAATGGGAGGTAGTTACTCAAATTGAAAGCCTCTTCATTCAATAAGAGAGTTTACACCCAAGTCAGCTTAAAAGTATAAATTGGAGTGGGGAGGCACGTGTATCTGTAATTGGTATATATACATTTATTTCCAAACTACAAGTACGGAATGGCAGAAAAATAATAGTGTGGTGTGCTAGAAAAATTTTACTGGCTTGAGTTTGGAATGCCTAATTTAGTTTGCAGATCATTCAAAAGGAGTGCTGATAAAGCCATTATATACTGCACCATTTACTTTTTTCCCTGTATGACTTGCAACAGTTTCTAAAACATTTTAGAGAGATTATTGGTACTGTTTTTCACTTCCCTCCAGCTATAAAGCTAGCCTTGCTTGATGCCATGATTCTAAATGCACAAGCCCCAAATTAAAACACTAGAAACTTAAAAAAAAATTACATCCTTTCATGATTTTTGAAGCACAGTATCTTATCTACTGGGCTAGGAATAAGCGCTCTTCCTAGCCGTGGTGGTTCACAGTTTGGACCTTAAACCTATACTGGCCCATGACTAAATTTTGCCTGTCCTGCAAATCAGGAGAATATATTTTGGGGGTATAAAAAGGAATTACTTTTTATGGCTCATGTTTAGGCAGGGTAAATGGCAGCTGTTTGGAATGTTAGAAATAGTACAGAGATGAAGGAGTTGGCAGAATGCAGGTGAGAGGGGTAAAAAGTGCTTATTGTATGGATAGTTCCATGTGCATAGTAAGTGTGTGTGTGTGTGTGTGTGTACACATGTAGGCAGAGCCATTCATGCACGTGTGCGTACACATACTTTAAATTACATAATCCTCCTGTTTTACATGCAACAAGGCTGCTAGGAGGGATAGTAAGGAAGCATGGGCTGCTGCAGTGTTTTCAGTATGCTGGTAATGTATTTTTTTCATCTGATCCAGCCTGTGCTGTTGAGCCCAGTCTCTGAGGAAGATCAGAGGAAGGTATTAGGTTTGGTCCTGGGTTTTGTTATGTTCTGTTAATATGTCAAGGGAACCTAGAGCTTACAGAGAGAGGCTTCTTTTTGTATATTAATATATACAAATATGGGACAAATTATTTAATAATCAATTTGTGAGCACCTATAGAATAATAGGGTTGTAAGGAATAGCCAACATGGATTTGTCAAGAATAAATCATGCCAAACCAACTTAATTTCCTTCTTAAACAGGGTTACTGGCCTAGTGGATAGGGGGACACAGTAGATGTGCTACGTCTTGATTTTAATAAGGCTTTTGTCACGGTCCCATATTACATTTCTAATAAGCAAATAGTGACGTGGTCTAGATGAAATTTCTGTAAGGTGGGTACAGAACTTGTTGAAAGACCATACAAAAAGAATAATTATCAATGGTTCACTGTCAAACTGGGAGGGTGTATCTAGTGGGGTCCTGCAGGGGTCAGTCCTGGGTCCAGTGCTATTAATATTTTCATTAATGTCTTGGATAAAGAAGTGGAGACCATGCTTTTAAAATTTGTGGACGACACCAAGCTGGGAGGAGTTGCAAGCACTTTGGAGGATAGGATTAGAATTCAAAATGACCTTGACAAATTGGAGAGCTGGTCGGAAAGCAACAAGATAAGCTTTAATAAAGACAAGTGCAAAGTATTTCACTTAGAAGGCAAAATCAAATGCACAACTACAAAATGGGGAATAACTGTCTAGGGAGGTAGTAATGCTGATAAGGATGTAGAGCAGTGGTTCTCAAATTTTTGTACTGGTGACCCATTTCACGTAGCAAGCCTCTGAGTGCGAGCCCGCTTATAAATTAAAAACACTTTTTAAAATATATTTAATACCCTGGAGGCAAAGCAGGGTTTGGGGTGGAAACTGAAAGCTCCCGACCCCCCATGTAATAACCTCGCGACCCCCTTGAGAACCACTGGTGTAGAGGTTATAGTTGATCACAAATTGAATGAGAGTCAACAATGTGATGAAATTGTGAAAAAAGCTAATATTATTCTGAGGTTTATTAACAGCACTGTCATATGTAAGACACGGGAGTTAATTATCCCGCTCTACTCAGCACTGGTGAGGTCTCAGCTGGAGTACTGTGTCCAGTTCTGGGTGCCACACTTCAGGAAAAATGTGAATAAACTGGAGAGAATCCAGCGGAGAGCAACAAAAATGATTAAGCTTTAGAAAACCTGACCAGTTGTTCTCCCTGTCCACTGAAGGTAGGACAAAAAGTAATGGACTTAATCTGAAGCAAGAGAGTTTTAAGTTAGATATTAGAAAAAACTTTCAAACTATAAGGTAGATAAGGTCTGGAATAGGCATTCAAGGGACGTTGTGGAACCTGCATCACTGGAGGTTTTTAAACACAGGTGGGACAAACACCTGTCAGGGATGGTGTGGGTTTACTTGGTCCTGCCTCAGTGCAGGGGCCTGGACTTGATGATTTCTCGAGGTCCCTTCCAGCCCTGTATTTCTATGAAATGAATAGAAAAATATAACCTGTAAAATATGCTAGCACAGTGCCCCTTAATGTAGAAGTCAGAATTTCTGTGCAGTGAATGGAAGCTCAGTCCAGAGATTTTGCTGTTAAGAGTGAAGTCAGATACTTAAATCCCTGCTGTTCCTTATCAGTAGTCCAACAGATAGTAGTAATATAGATTTGCGTGAACTATATTTAGATGAATATCAGTGTTTGGGAGTTTGCATTATGAGCAGAAACACTTTAGTATTTGGCCTTCTGTTATAAATCACTACATGAGTAATGATAATAAAGCAGCATTGCATCTGTATCTCAAGACCTTGCTGCCTATTTAGGTGTAAGGGCCTAGGAAAGGCCCCTAAGATTTGAAAAAAAAAAAAAGTGAAACTTATACAAGCAGAATTTATAGTGCTATTTTATGCAGATTATTACCACAGTATCTTCACTTACCTTATCAAATATTTTCTTTAACTTCTTCTAGATGGTATTTTGGCAAGATGGGCAGAAAAGATGCAGAGAGATTACTTTTAAATCCTGGGAACCAACGTGGTATTTTTTTAGTACGAGAGAGTGAAACCACTAAAGGTATTTTTTTAAGCTTACTTCCTTTCTAGGGCAAAATTGTTAATTGTTTCATATATACACACTTCTTTGTAAGAAACAACATTTTAACTGTTTTTTCTAGGTGCTTATTCCCTTTCTATCCGTGACTGGGATGAGGTCAGAGGCGATAATGTGAAACACTACAAAATCAGAAAACTTGACAGTGGTGGATACTATATCACAACTAGAGCACAATTTGAGTCTCTACAGAAGTTGGTTAAACACTATACAGGTAGGCTGAAGTCCCTATGGTCCAATACTAGTTTAATGGTTTTTACAAGAAAAGAAATTTGAGTAAATGGTACATGGGTATGTTTACATTGCAATGGGCTCACTCAGACTTGAGCCCAAACCCGCCTTTTGTCTACACACTCATCTCTCAGGCTCGGACCTAGGAATCCAGCAGGGACCAAAGGTTAGCCCTATTACTTTTCAGTGTAGACGCAGAGCACGCGCGCACACACCTCCTCGGGACTCTGGTAGTCTGACAAAAGTATCCCATGGGACAACTTCCATTGTCCTCTCTATCCCAAGAATCTCCTGTCGACTCCAGGGAAATGGAAGCAACCCCCCTTGGTGTAGTGCAGCAGCTCCATGAGTCAGCGTTTAACCCGTCTGTTGTCTTCTGAACACTGAGCTGCAAACATACCATCAGAGAGCCTTCTGTGTTTACAGTGGAGACTGAACAGAACAAGCCTTTTGCAAAGTGCACTGCTTCATGGTCATGGGTGCACAGCCAGATTTTGGCGCTCTCTAGAGCGAGGCCAGCAAAACAGTGGATTTTAGTAAGAGTACCGGGAATGACTACACATACCAGCAAATAACAAAGAAGCTGGCAGCATTGAAAATTAACCAGAGTGGATTAAGTGGCTCAAGACTGAGTACATGAAAACAGGAACCAGAACTGCATCTTGGACAACTTGCCAACATCATGCCTGTTTTATATGGAGTTTGACTGGATGCTGGGCACTGCACTGAACATGGAGCCAACAGTAGTGCACCATGACTTGGTCAGCCAGAATGGCGCCCTTCTAACCCCAGAATCCAACATGGGGACTGATAGGAGCCAGCAGCGGGTGCCGAGTGAGGACAGTGAAGTGACACTTACTGAAACCGGTCCCAGAGGAGGTTTTGTAGCAGGAGAAGCAGCAGCACATCCTGGGTCCATACTCAAAGGAGCTGTTTGATTTCCCCACCTCCCACCCGCCCTCCCAGAGGCACAGCCCACTGCGGAGCCTGCAGCAAACATGGAAGGGACAGAAGTTGCCCCTGGGCCTGGTAAGTTTCTGGCTCCATTTTAATGTTATACTACTATAGGGATAGGAGGGATTTCCGTCCTATGAACCAATGCAATCATTATTAAAAGACCCAGCTAGTAGTGTGTATCCGCTAATGGCAGATTGTATGCCACCAGTGGCTTGGCTCCCCCCTTCCTACCTTCCACTATGTGAGTTCAAAATGGCATGCAAACAGTAAAAACACCTTGAAAGTGAATATTTACTAGGGCATTTCTATTTCTTAAAAGTAACCTTACATTGCCAGGCCTGTAAGGATGTGGCTCTGTAACCACTCAACAGTGTAACGAGTCGCCTGGAAACAGTGATCTGGATGGGTGGGTGGGGCCGGAGCGGGAGGAAATGAATGTGTTCCATTTACAAATCTAGTCCATTTCAGTTAAAGGTAGTCCATAGGTGAAAAAATCATTTGCCCCAAATTCAACTGGGGTTTGAAATTTTGTCCGGAAGTGGGGACGGGGGGAGAGACAAGGAGGATGGCTGTGGAGTTCTATGTATTTCCATACAGGCTAAGCCATATGAAAGCTAATACATCATCCTGTTGAGTCCCCTTTATGAATTCTGACCCAATCCCAGATGCTGATAGCTGCAAACTTTTCCTGAAGCAGGAACTCCAGATAGGCAGTCACATTTTGGGGAAGGGCATATTTTCTATGGCCACCCCAGTAGCTGACCAGCCCACTTCATTCATAGATGAGCTGTTCAGTCACTACACATTTGAATACTTAGATTGCATACACTGCAGGTGTCCCACCAGCAGCTTGAAATAAAATCTCCTTTGCCAATTGGGCACCACAGCAACCGTTATATCTTCCAAAATGTGGAAGTCCTGAAATAATAGAAAAAGCTTTTGTAGCATGGCTGCTGATGGCACCCCGCTAACCCAAGTAGTTCTGCAATTTTTAGAAAACAAAAAACATCTTTGAATTTTTAACTTACCATTGTCTCTTCACTTCTTTTGCTGAGATTAACCAGGCTGTGTCCAGGGAGCTTCTGTGGTCTGAAGTATTCCTCTTACAATATATTAAAGTTCAGTTTGGAAAAGTAAAGTTTTCTGTCCTTGAATTTCCACAATTTCTATGCTCTTGCAGTGAGCTATTGAGACAATAGCCCTCTGTGTCTTGTCCTATTCCAGGCCCCTTGACCTCTACTGGCTCTGGTACCTCCACAGCTCACCCACACTACAGCAGACACCTGGGTCAGTGTGCCTTCATGGACCATTCCGAGAGGAAGCATTTCCGTGATGAATTTGTGATTGAAGTTCTGGACACGGTCAACGAGCAGGTCCAATATCATAAACAGAGAGGGACTTATGGCTAGAGGAAAGGCATGGTGAGAGGCAAGAGGAAAGGCTCTGGCAGGCTGCACAGCTTGAGGGCAGGGTTTCAGTGAGAGAGCAGGCACTTGCCTCGCAGTTCCTGGAACAAGAACGGCAGCTAAGGATGGAGGACAGACCTCCGCAAAAAGAATTGTTTGAGCAGCTGATATCACTAATGGTCACGAGTAGTGGCTCCTGCTGCATCACCGACGCCACAGCCTGAGTCCCCTGTGTGGTACCCGGTGATGCAGTCCAGAAACAGCTTGGAAAACTCCATGGCTCGGTGGCCCATGCAGTTGGGCCCCATGAACAGCTAGGCAGGGTAAGTTTGCCCCATGTAGTCCTCCATATTGGACCCCCTCCCATATGGATGCCTCCACCCCCACTGCCAAGTGCATGGCAAACAAGGAAAGGACAATGGGGGGAAGAGGGGGCAGGGCACATGCAACAGTAAGGGGCTTCTGTCTTGTACATGGTTTCACTGTTTGCACTTGTTGGTGCACTTTGATTTTTTGTGTTTGTTTTTTTTCTTAAAGGTTCTGTTACTGATGTTTGGCTTGGTAATGGCAGTTGGCTGCCTTGGAATGGGTGAATATTGTACTTTTCTAATACATGTTTATAAATAAAGCTTTTATTTCATCAAGAAAGTGTATTGCGATCGCTGCATCACATCATACAATGTGTATTTAAAATAACAAAGATAAACACATGATCGGGGCAATTAGGAATTAGTTTGCAAACACAGTGCCTAAGTATGGTTATCTACATAAATCTATACTTTAACCACTTCCTTACATCAATCCATACTGTGAATCAGCTCCTGGCCCCCATTTCATAAATGGTCATGTCATTATAAATACACTTCATGGCAATCAAACCCCCATTGCTCCCCAACCACTGAAACCCTTCACAGTTGTTGACCCGCAGACCTACCCCTCCACAAGCACATTCAGAAAGGTACTGTTCCCCTCTTCAGTTGTGTCATGTAAGTCTATAATGTGAGAGCACAAACCATTCCCAACTTCTGTAGCCCGGGTGCATCCAGCTCCAGCTGTGGTAGGTGCACTTTCTGGCTGAGTGTGCCAATTCAGTGGCCCCTTGCTGTCATAGGTCCATTTAGGGGAAAATGGCTCACTTCTGGTTTCACAAAGATTGTGAAGAGTACAGCACAGTAATTTGGACAACATTGATGATACTGACATCCAAATGGATCGGTAGAGTGACATCTCCACCAGGATTCAAATGAACATTTCACAATTATTCTACACCTGCTGACAGTGTAATTAAGACGTCTTTTGCCAGGACCTCTGAAATCAGAGTATGGTTTCATAAGCCAAGGCAAAAGGGGGCATGGCGGGGTTCCCCAGAATAATGGTAGGGACAATAACTCAATATATGACAGTGTCATTTGATGGGAAGAGTGTCCCAGCCTGTCCATAAATACAGACTCCCGATGGGCGAAAAACCCTGGCATCATGAACTTCCCAATGCAACTCTTGTTGACATTCATAAATCATCTTCTGTGGTCCATGAGGGCATGCATAACAATGGAGTAGTACCCTTTGTGGTTTATGTACTCGTGTTTCTTGAGGAGGGCAAACTATAAGTCCCATCAGTGGTTCCGGTGCATTTTAGAAACCCAAGTCAGCAATTTACCTCAGGATTCTTTTATGCCCACATGCGGTAAACCACACATCTGATTGCCTCAGAAACTTCTGCCACCACTTTACCCACAATCAACTTTCTGACACCGAACTGGTTGGCAACGGACCTGTCTTTATGCTGGAGGATTGGGACAAGCTGCCTACAAACTCCAGAAATGTAGCCGCCTTCATGCAAAAGTTCGGGACCCACAGCTGGTCATCCCAGGTCTGCATGATGACGTGATCCCACCGGTCTGTGCTTATGGCCTTGCACAAGAAGCGTCAGTCTACGTAGGGGGCATTAGCAGCTATACCGAGTGTACTGAGCAGCATCAGCCAGCGCAAGTCCACAATGCCTGGGTATACCTCCACCTGCTCTATCCTAAGCCCTGTCAGGTGCCTTTGGTGGTTCAGAAAACACCCCCAAAATGTCCACCAGCACCTCATGGATGCTCTACCTGTTTCCTGACACAGGAGTGAAAGCGCAAGCCAGAGAAGTTCTTCAAAAGGTTCCGCCTCCATGTTGCTGGCTTCGGTAGTTGGGAGTGCACAGACCACAAAGTCTTCTCAGTAGCCTGTGTTGTTGGGCTGATCAAACTTCCTGTAACATGCAGGGTGGGCAATAAAGTTTTCCCACCGTGCACTGTGGTCAAAGGGCTAGAGCAGCCACGTTTCGGGAGGGTGCTAGGGACTCTGGGATATGGTCGATTTGATTTGGGTCTGCGTGCTGCAGCATGGACACTGGACACTGTTCAAGCCTGGTTTAGAAAAGTCTTAATGGATTAAGAATCAGTGTGGATGCTGAAGCCCAGAGTTCTCTAACATGGGTCAGCTGACTCGAGTCCCACCAACCCTGGGCTTACATTGCAATGTAGACATACCATATGTGTCTGGTGGTACTTAGTAAGTGTGCTGATTTTTTTTAAAAAATAATAAAGCTCTTTTTAGCTATGGCAAAAAAAACAAAAACAAAAAACTTTTTGATAGACGTTCTTTGTATTTTATTTCCTTTTATCATAGTCTTTTGCATATTATTTAACTTAAATGATTTCATTTTCCAATTATCCAGAACATGCTGATGGCCTGTGTCATAAACTAACGACTGTGTGTCCAACTGTGAAACCCCAGACCCAGGGACTATCAAAAGATGCCTGGGAAATACCTAGAGAGTCTTTGCGGTTAGAAGTTAAGCTGGGCCAAGGATGCTTTGGGGAAGTATGGATGGGTAAGAGTATGATATGTGCACCTATCCTGTTGGAATTATTTGTTTTTACCTAAAATATCATAGTCTGGAAAGATAATCTGATGAAGAGTTGAAGGAAAAATTGCTAATAGCCGTGATATGTGTCAAGGACCGTGCTTTCAATGCAAAATCCCCTGTAATTTTTTTGATATGAATTCACATCATGAATTATGAGCTTTAGCCAGTAGCAAGGACTCTGAGATTAGGGGGTATGAAGCAGTCCAGCCACCATAAAGGAAGAGTGAGGAGAGAATGGCAATCACAAGTGTGCTGGGAGGAGAAAGGTGGCAACAGGAAGTAATAAATGGAGGAGGAGACCCCAACAACAAGTGTGAGGGGAATCAGAATAAAGCTCATTTGAAAAGTGAGCTTTAATAATTCCATCTCAGTTGTTCACGTGACTACACAAAGATTTTTGTTTTGTAACTTACTAGATCTCCATAATTAAATTATGCCCTCATTATATGTATTTTGGTAATTCTGTATATTTATATATAGTAAAATTCAAAACTAATTTTCAGTATAGTTCTTACTGCTTTATCCCCTTTAAAAAAAAATTGAAACAGAATGAAAGTAGTTGCAGTTGAAAACCTCTTAAAAGCGTAGCTGAGGCAGTAAAATGTACTTGTTTCTCTAGGAACGTGGAATGGAACCACAAAAGTAGCAATCAAAACACTAAAACCTGGTACAATGATGCCAGAAGCTTTCCTGCAGGAGGCTCAGATCATGAAGAAATTACGACATGATAAACTTGTTCCGCTATATGCCGTTGTTTCTGAGGAGCCAATCTTCATAGTCACTGAATTCATGACAAAAGGTATGTGATATTAACTGGAAGGCACTATGTTTAAAAGTTAATAAAAGTCCCAGTAACCAAAAAAGGTATATTTTGATTCATGTTGAATATTGATGTGTAAACCTAGCCCAGCATGTGAATTTGTGATTGGGTTTTAACATATGATAGGTTCTGAAATCATCTTTGTTGGATCTGATTTTTTTCTATTCTTCATTTTGTGCTACTATGATTTGTTCAAATCTGCTATAACCTGTTTGTTTACTGAACTCAACCAGATGGGTTTTACAAAGGATCCAGATTTTTAGTTGCTAGGAACTAACTGGCAGAGATGCCTGTTAGTGGGAAAAGTCTTTGTAATCATCCCATTGAATCAATAAAACTTGTTGAAATTAAAAGAAACACTGTTGAGGCTAGTAGGTCAAAAGTTTGATCTACTTGCAATAGTTCTGCAAACTAAACTGTAAACTAAAATTGTTTGCTGTGCTCTTTCCTCGTCTTTTTTCCCCAGTCTACCCCTTGCCCCAAAAAGAGAGAAGTTTCAGGGTTCAGGATGTGTGTAATAGACTTTAAATGTTTACTTCCAGTATTAAACAATCTTTAAAAAGAACAGGTCCCAAATCAAATACTTTAATTTTTGAAGAATTTGATCTCTTGTGTTCATCTTGGAGAGAGTTGTGGCAATGTTAGGAGGATAGAAATCGGATTTAAGTCAGAAACTGAAATTATAAAATTTACAAATTATATCAAAGAGCATATAGCATATAAAATATTTTTAAAACTTTGGATCAGGCCAAGTAGGGTGGAGAGGAACTGAAGATTTCAAACTTTAAAAATAAAAACAAAATGGAAATGAATGAAATGAAGCAGTCTCTCTGATGGCAGATCTTAAAACAGCCTTGTGAAATCAGGTTTCACTGTTTAGAATAAGCCATTTATGTATTTATTTATTTACTTACTGGAGATGGAATGGTACAAAGCAAAGATTAAAACTTGAATTGGATCATTGCCAAAACAAAGTGAGATTACTAAAAAATTACAAAAATCAACTGTACAGTTGTCGATATTACAAATGTAAAACTCCAGCGAACGTTTCCATTTTAATCTGAGACAGATTGTTCATTATTTTTCTGAAAATGTAACAAGCCAGTGGAGGGAGGAGGGAATCAGTTTGATACTAGTGCATAAACTGTTTTGTTAATATTTACCCCCAGTAGCACAAAGCCATTGAAACAATAAGGTTGTGGCATTTTAATCAAATCAGGTTGTTGGGTTTTGTTTTTGGTGTGTTTTTGTTTTGTAATTATTTTTCATTATTTGCACTGCTTTTCCCACCCCACCCCACGAGAATTGCCAGTGGTACCTCTCTCGGTTCATCTAGCTAGCCTCAGAGACTCCAACATTAAAACAACCTTCTTCAAGGAAAAGAGCTGCATGGAAGCACCACAGAGCCCAACAGCATTTTTCCTGATCAGGCAGATTACTAGAAGTTGGAGTAAGGTCTTTGCTCCTCCACAATACTCCTTCCTCAAGAAACAGGATATGGAAATCTCGTGTCTCATGAATTAGTGCAGAACATCAACCACAGAGATCGTGGTTTGGCCCATCGCAGTTCCTTTAAACAGAAAATTGTAGAAAGCAATTATAAATATATCAGATGTATTTAAACTTGTGGCAGTTACAATGATGAGGTTGCTCTGAAAAGTCTGTGACATGTTTATTTTTAACATTTTTCATTCCATTTTTATCTTTACCATTTTGGAAGATGTGACTTAAATTACCCCAGTTCTTAGAATTTTAACAGATTTTCATACTAGAGAGAGCATTTTTCTGAACCCCTATGGTATGCTTACAGCAGGGCAAGCTACTATATCAGAGACCAAGATTTAAGATTGACCATAATTTGTACTCCTTAAAAGGCAGCAGTTATTAAATCACTGCAACTCCTTTCAAGCAGTACTAATGTTTTAGTGTTATATAAATGTGATATGTAGTTGAGGAAAGACTATTAAAATATGTGTCTTAGAGGAGGGGAGATGGATTTTGGAATCAAGAAGAACATACAACAAACAAAATTGCTGCTTTGATATCTTGAGAGCAAAAACTGCAACTATGTAACGTTACAATTTCCCTAATATATAATTGAGGTTGAGTGGCAGAATAACTTCCTTAATATGTTTTAGGGAACTTAGTTCACATCCAAAAATTAAAAAAAAAAATTATACTCTAAACACACATGAATGTATTTAGTTATGCAGTAAATAATGTATTTCTTCTTCACTGTGAAAGAGGCTGCAAACAAAGCATTATATATTATATCAAATGTTTCTGTTTTTGTTAAATGGTATATGTAGCTGACAAGGAGCATCAATGATGTAAGGATGCTTCCTGACCTAAGAATTTATTAGCTTCCAGTTGTCCAGTAGCAGTCCATTTTGCTAGTGTTAAGGGTACTTAACATAGTCAATATAAGATGTGCGTGCCCTATTACTTTTACTGTCCTTATTTGAAATATTATTTACATTTACAAATAGCCATGATATTTCACGTAAGGAGCTATTGCATTTCAGTGGCAGATAGGAAACACTCTTATCTTCTTCTAATCCTGGAGCACCTTTGCAGGCACAGGGAACAGTACAGCATTGCCGTTCATTCCTGTCTATGGCTTTTTCCTCCGTTAAGCCCAGCCTGGTCATGTCCCTGTCCATGATGTCCTGCCATCTGGTTACTTGTCAACCTCTAGGTCTGACTGACCTTGGTTGTATTTATATATATATTTTTGGCATCCTATCTTCTGTTTGTTTTCTGCAGTGTCCCCACCATCATAATCTTTTTGATTGTAGCCAATCCCATATCCTGATTTGACATCCTACTCTCCTAACATCTTCATTTTTCTTTAAATCATTCCACTTTACACCTGCTATCTTTTGAAGATCTCTCATCTCTACTGCTTTCAGCCTACTGATGTCTGTTTCATTTAATCCAGCTGCTTCCAGACCATAGACGATACTGTTGGTACACTGGTTGGATACATTTTCACTTTGGTATCAAATGTAATGTTTCATATACGTAAACATATATGCTTTTAAATTAAGTTGATGAAAGCAAAGGGTACTGTGTAACTAAAAATAATTGTGCTCCAGTTTGCAGGTGCTAAATATTTAATTTAATAGTGCATTTATGGCCAGATGTATTAATGAAGCACTGATGATCGTGATATAGTCATTGAAAGAATTTAATGTTGTAATTTTAATCCCTTTATTTATGCCAGCACATTTTACTTTTATACTGTTATATATAGCTCTGATAGAGACCTCTATATAGTTAAGGTTGCCTGATGCTTTCCATTATAATACCCTATTTTCAGTTCCTCGTTAGTCTGGCAAATTTCAACAGTTCTTGCAGAAATTTTCCATTGAGTGTGTCTGCCTCTGGCTGAAATTTTTTTTTTTTTTTTTTTTTTTTACGTTTCAGCAAAAAGGTTTTGCATTTTCCTTGAATGAGGGGGTAGGAAAATATTATTTTTGCCCATGTTAATTACAACCATTTCATTGAAAAGCTGTCCTGTATCCATGCTTTAGAGTAGGGACTTGAAGTTTGGCAAAAGTGTCAAGCTCCTGTCAGCAATGTATCTCTTGCTGTCCCTGTGAAAAATCCACCCAAATGTAGCTAAATTATACATTTCTGATCATTTCAGTTTGCACATGCCCAATAACATGTTTGCTAGTGAGTGGCAGCATTATTCTTCAAAGATTCTGGCTGCACCGAACATGTTCCATCCTGACACAGTTTCTGTGTGCCTACCAGACTGATCTTGCACCATCCCAGTGCTTCAGGGGCTGAGCAAGCCTTTTCCTGCAGTTGTTTCTTCTTGCTGCTGGTGGCCACTCTGGCACCAGTTACCAGATCTGAGGGCAATGAAACTCTTTCGTTGTTCTCAATGCTCCCCCTGCTGTCTCCCATTTATCAGGGAGGAAACAGCCTAGCTTGTTCAATGACAAAGGGATGAGAAGAGATGGATGGTCCAGTAGAAAAATACTGGGATCATGTAATTAAAGACTGTATTGTAATGCACATGCATAAGGTAGCTGAGTTAAGTCACGTTTCTGAACTTTAGAGTGCTTGATTTTGCAATCTTAACGTTCTTTTGATATACTTTTTTTATGAAATACTTAATTTATATTTAAATATTGTGTAATTAATTATGTTCTCAATAAATTACTTGCATAGACTACTTGCTATATACAGTGGCACACAGAATTGCAAGATTCTGCACATGTACCTAAGGTTATATAATGTATTATTTGAGAAATAATACCTAAATCAGTTTTCATCAGTAGAGCTCAGTGTTTTACAAAGGAGGTCAATATTATGATCCCCATTTTACAGATAGACTATTAAGCACGTGAATAAGGAGCGCTGTTAAGGTGGCATGTGCAAAGTTATCTTGGGCAGTTTCTGGCTTGTAAGTGCTTCCTCATGCAACCATAACATTCTATTAATGTCAAGATTTTGCATAGACTAATTAAAGTTTAGGCTAAACCTTTTAAGGATTCCCATGAACATCCAAAGCATTGTACCAGTAGGTGACACAGCAGCATTTTATTCCTAATGTCTGCTTTCTTCATATTGACCTTGTGAGCACTTGTTTCTGGAATGTGGTGTAGTAACAGAGATATGGGAGAAGGGGAGAGATTCTTATGACCAATTTTTTAATTTTAAACAGAGGAGCATGCAGAATTGGATGAGACTTGCTGTTAGTAATTTTCACATGTGTGCAGTTAAAAGAACACTATTAGATCGTGCAAACCCAATATTACATTTTGGAGAAGGAAATATTTAGGGGGAGATTTTCAAAGGCACTGGGACTTTGAAAGTCAATGGGAGTTGGGTACCTAAATCCCATCTGTGCCTTTGAAAAACTCCCTCTTAGAGGCTTTCAGCTAGACCTTAATGATTGTGTCTGTTTTCTCCTAAATTATATTTATCTTCTTTTTACAGGTAGCTTACTAGACTTCCTTAAAGAAGGAGAAGGGAAATGCTTAAAACTTCCACAGTTAGTTGACATGGCTGCTCAGGTACTTTGTATAAGTCAACAAATGAGTATTTTCCACATAGAAAACATGTTAAAAATGTGAAACAGACCAACCGAAGATCACAGCTGAATGTTCTATATGCTTTTACTCTTTACAGCTTTTGTTGAAGTTTTATAATTTGCTACAAGAAATATATCTGTATTAGATGTCCTGGAGTAAAATACACTTTATTAATAATCAGTAAGCTATAATGGCCAGCTGTGATGTATTTTATAGCAGAACTGGTGCCAAAAAGACTGCTTTGTTATATGTTATGTTTTTGGAGAAATGAGCCTGGTCACCAAAAATAGCTTTGAAATAAAACCTTTCTTTTTCAGATTGCTGATGGCATGGCGTACATTGAAAGAATGAACTACATCCACAGAGACCTTCGGGCAGCTAACATTCTTGTAGGAGACAATCTTGTGTGTAAAATTGCAGATTTTGGTTTAGCAAGGTTAATAGAAGACAATGAGTACACTGCCAGACAAGGTAAGACAGATTTATTTACTGTATAAATAAATCTATATACTTTGAGTTATTTGCTCAAATATCAAATTTAGGGGAGTATCAGAGTACTTATCTACATACTGAAAGTTTATGCATATATATGTAATAATCATACCCTTGAAGGCATATATGTTTGGTCCCAACCCCCACTACTTTAATTACTGCAGCTTTCACTAACAGGTAAACTCTGAAAATTGTTTGGTGATAATGGCTTAAGTTATCAAAAATGATTAGTGATTTTGGGTGTCCAACCTCTGAGGCACATTGTAAAGGTCTGAATTTCAGAGGGAGGGTGCTCAGCTCTTCCTTAAAATAAGGCCCTTTTTAAGTGACTCAAGCTGGGCACCAAAATCACAAGTCACTTTTGAAAATCTTGGCCAATATTTATTGCTCTAATGTTTTCCAGTCTGAAAAAAATCCCTTTATACTAAAAGATATTAAGCCATCCAAGTAATTGAACTAGCAAAGCAAAATTTAAATTCTGATAAGTGAAAAATGCTGGTTAACTAAGAGGGAGGGAGTTTGGGTGTGGGAGGCGGCATGGGGCTGAGGGTTAGAGCGCGGGACTGGAGGGTGGGGAGCGGGCTCTGGGAGGGAGTTTGGGTGCTGGAGGGGGCTCGGGGCAGGGGATTGGGGCGCAGGAGGGGATGTAGGGTGCCGGATCCGGAGGGTGCTCACCTCAGGCGGCTCCCCACATGCCAAGAGCTGCGGGGGCGGCAGCAGTGCACAGAGTCGCCTGCCACGCCTCTGCCTAGGAGGAGCAGGGACATGTCGCCGCTTCCAGGGAGCCACATGGAGCCAGGTAGGGAGCCTGCCGGCCCCACACCAACTGGATTATAAATCAGACTTTCTATGAAGATTAGAAATGCCGGTTTATGGAGCTTTCCAGTTCGTACGGGGCCAGATAACACAGCTTTTAGAGTGTGTGTGTGAGCAAACTGTATCTAGAAGAAAGTGTCTGTTTTTCTCCACTGTTTTAGGAGCCAAATTTCCAATTAAATGGACAGCTCCTGAGGCAGCATTATATGGTCGGTTTACAATCAAATCTGATGTGTGGTCATTTGGAATTTTGCTGACAGAACTGGTAACAAAGGGTAGAGTGCCATATCCAGGTAAGAAAGCATTAAACAAGCCTTTATTAGAAGATATTACACCAGTATGTTATGATAATCATAATGGGATTTATATAATTTGGTGTTAAGGTAATGAAACTCAAAAAAGACATTCCTTTTAGTCCTAATTTCTCAAATTGCTCATTTGGATCCTATTCCAGTTTTACAGTATCATCTTAAGTAAAGCTGTTTGAAATCTTCCTCCTGCTCCTTTCTTTTCTACTTCTCCTTTGTCTGAATCAGAGGTAGAATAATGAATACTGGAAATATGAACCGCTTCTATGTCCTCTTGCCAAAAATAAACCTAACAGAAGAAACTTGTCTTTCTCCTAATAGATTAGACTGTTAGACAGCCATTTTAACATGCTCCACTTCAGATCTTATTGGAGAAAGCGAAGCTACTCTTTAACAGAATATTAGAGGAGTAAAATGATTTTCCAGAAGGAAAGTAATGGTGTATAGTGCTCCATTATATAAAGTTGCAAAAAGAGAAATGTCAAGCCCTGTTTCTATAACACTACATGCAGCTTGGGCCTTATTGATAAATAAATTCGAGAAACCAGGACATTTTTCTTCAATCACAGAAAGTCGTCTTGACTCAGGCCCTAAGGATGTTTAATCAGTGTTGTTGATTGATATTCATTACTTTTAAATGTTCGGTTTGGTTTGTGGTTTTGCTCTGTTTGGATTTTTGTTGGTTATGTGGAGTTTTTGTTTGTTGGCTCTTGTGTTTTTTGCCAGTGTTGTAAAAAGCATAGTATACATTACATTACATTGCTACATGCCAAATCCTCTTCCCTGCGCATGGGTGAGTGCCATGAGTTTCAAGGGTAAAGTATTTTTACACCAGAGGTTACAGTGTTCTGTGGCTGCTACTGCCACCTCCTGTTGGAGAAGGAGGAGATCAGCAGACCTGCATAATTGAGGATCCATTGGCCATGCCATGTCCTCAAAATCTTCCCTGCGTGCTGCTATGGATGGGCTCTGCAGAGCATAACATTCTAGTATGTGAGGGTATAGAACCTACTAGAGGAGTTCCTGCATCATAACACATTCTGCATCCCTGTGCATCAGAACCACACCAATTTGTAATGCTTACCAGGCTATAACCAACAAAAAGACAGGGGTGCAACATTTATTCCTAAAGAAGGCATAATATTTTGAGTGTCAAAAGGGTAAGACTTGCAAATAAGAGTCTTCTCTCAGAATGTAGGCAAGTCCAGAACACTCACTTTTAGCATAATTTTGATACCTCAGGATTTTAATGCCGTTGTGACGCATACCAATAACTTCCAAAAAACTATTTCAGTGATCCAGTATGAATAAACGCTATGAGGACAAGATGACAAGTCCTAAGCTAAAATATTTTAACTCTCACTTGATTGTCATAATTAGTCACGCTTCTTTAGGACCCAATCCTTTTCTCTGGGCCAAGTCCAAGCAGCAGGATTTAACGCTAGTGGTTTTATAGAGACTGGAGGTGAAACTTACATTCAGTATGTAGTACCCCCAAGCAATGGAACCATTCTGGGAGTTGCTGCTGCCGCAGCCTTGAGACTGCAGTAGCAAACACTGCCATTGGTGCAGGAAACAGTGGCAGCTAGATCATGGAGGGGCAGATCGTCTAGCCCAACTCTGTTTTTGGTGGACTGCCTCTGCCCTTCCACCAATCATAATGTGCAACAAAGTGCAGGGAGCTCCTAAAAAGTAGGCTCCACAGCATGCAGGCATCTATTCCCCAGGTCCCTAAAATCTGCCTACAACAGTCTCCTATGCAGCACACCATTTGGACTGCTGTAGACCTCCATGGCTGTAGGGGAGAAAGCAAAGTGCATTGCTTAAGCAGTATCACTTAACCATTATGGCTGAGATTTTCAAAGAAGCCTAAGGGTATGTCTTCGCTACCGGCTGGATCGGTGGGCAGCAATCGATCCAGCGGGGATCGATTTATGGGGTCTAGTCTAGACGCGATAAATTGATCCCCGAGTGCTTTCCCATCGACTCCTGTACTCCAGCGCCGCAAAAGGTGCAGGCAGAGTCGACGGGGGAGCGGCAGCAGTCGACTCACTGTAGTGAAGACACCGCGGTAAGTCGATCTAAGTACGTCGACTTCAGCTACGTTATTCATGTAGCTGAAGTTGCGTAACTTAGATCAATTCCCACCCCCCAGTGTAGACCAGGCTTAAGAGAGTTAGTTAGGCATCCAAACTCAATGGAATTCAAAGGGTTTAGAGCACCATGCTCCTGTAGGCTCTCTTGAAAATCTCAGCAAACACCTCTTTCCTGAACTAGGACGGCTATTTACCTAATAAAGTGTATTCTGAAATTTTGAACTGTTTGTTTTTAAGGAAATATTTTGATAATTTTCATAAATGAATCCTTCAAAAGCCAC
This sequence comes from Platysternon megacephalum, assembly GCA_003942145.1. NCBI lineage: Eukaryota > Metazoa > Chordata > Testudines > Platysternidae > Platysternon > Platysternon megacephalum. The sequence continues at coordinate 8,331,300 of QXTE01000024.1, forward strand.
CATTTTCAAAAACAGAAAATTGTGGGAGCTGGGGGGTATTGAGTATTTTTTTTTTAACTCCACTATTCATTTAGGCAGATAAATATAGACTTAGGAGCCTAACTTTAAGCTCCTGTTTTGGAAAATCCTGCTCTTACTCTTTTTTTGATATGTAAAATGTATTTTATAATTTTTATTCCAATTACATCTATCTAGTTTTTTGCCTTGCAGTTTAATTATTGCATGATTAAATTTAAAGTGCTTTAGGACCCCATAGTATCTTAAATCCCACTGATAAGATTTAAGAGTACTGAGTACAGGAGAGTTTTAAACTTGCTTTCTACCTGCTCGCTTCTGAAATTTCAGATTTGAGGCTTTCCTGACTTACAGCAACCTGGTGCTGTCTGCAGCCAGAATCTGTACAGTATGTGTTGAAAATGGCTGCCTTATGGAAGGGTTCCACAGCTTTAGTTTAATAAATGTAAATAATATGAAATATTTTGATTGTGTTGATTTGAGTTTATATAACACTTTTGTTCTGGGCAAGTTATCAACTGAACTTTAGTATATAGAATCTCTTTTAGTATTCTGTTCAGATCAAGTGGCCAATGAATAGAACTCCAGACAGGAGTAAGGGTCTTGTTGTGGGGATCTTCTTTGCAGGAATTTTCCCCAAGTAAATAGGAAATGTTCTGTAGCAAAAGCATTTGAATAAGCATGAGGATGGGCCAGTACTAACTATTTGAGAAACATGGGTAAAATAGAATATTTCAGAAAATATATTTGTAAATTTTAAAATAAAATTAATCCAACATATTGTGTCCATAGTGAAGAGTCCCTTGTGGCAGTACAGTTATCTTGAGAGTTAAATTTAACTCTCAGGTTGTCTGATGCCAGAAAAAAGCTGAGGAATTTTTGGAAACTGTTCTTTGTGCAATGTCATTAACACCTAAAATTCTTTATTGTAGGGATGGTGAATCGTGAAGTTCTGGAACAAGTAGAACGTGGGTATAGGATGCCTTGCCCACAGGGCTGTCCAGAGTCTCTCCATGAATTAATGAAACTGTGTTGGAAGAAGGACCCTGATGAAAGACCAACATTTGAATATATTCAGTCTTTCTTGGAAGACTACTTCACTGCTACAGAACCACAGTACCAGCCTGGAGACAATTTATAAGCCAACAACCTACATAACATGCACAAATCTGCCAAATGTAAAGGACTTTCAAAGGGTTCCTCGCTTATTTAAAGGAATCAAAGGAAAGAAAATCTTCACTCTGCATGCTTTTAATGGCAAACTGGAATTCCATACTACAGTTGCACAAAACCACTTTTAAACTGTTATACCCTAATTTACCAATGATGTGACTTTTTTTTTTTTTTTTTTTTTTTCCCCCAAACTGATTTCAGGGTCCAAAAGGAGTTTGCTGAAATTACTCAGTGGTAAAGTGAGTGTTGGCATGACAATTACTAGCAAAAAATCCCCTAACATTTTAAATTATTTACCTAACATTTAATAATACATTCTGTTAAAGGGAGAATTGTCTTAAATTACATGCGAGCTTGGGGTGGAAAAAATTTTAAACAAAGGAACTTTATGGGACCAAACAATTCCATTCCAGTTCTATAAAATGTCCTGTGTTCAAAATTAGATGGACTTTTTCCTTAAAGATGGTACAGCCATATCTGAGATACTGATAGTAATCTTCAGTTTAAGCTTCCTCTTGCATGGACTTAATTAGGATAGACAAGGTTAAAACAGAAATGTAAACAGTGTATGACAAACTTGATTAAATGCTAGACCTCAGTAGTGGAATTGGAGAGCATAATGCACTGTGTTCATATTTGTATTAATGTAACTGGAAAGTAGCATGAGAGATTTTTCATTTTTATTTTTTTCTGCATAGTTAAGAATAATGAAGATAACTAGAAAATGAGGTAATATTTTATAAAGTTGTGTTGATAAAATATGATAAAGTTTGAACTTGAAACCATACAGTACAATCAGAGGGAAAATTCTCTAATCTTTTAAGCTCCAATCCTACAATGAGCTGTGTGTGGGAAGACTACCTAAACAAAGCTCATTGCAAGACCAAGATCAATGGTCACCTTTAGACAGTACACATTAAAACACCGATTTGGTACTGTGAGATGTGGCTAGTATGTATTAACAGTGATGGGTGCCACAAATGTAAATTACACTAGTTCAGGGATTTGATTGCACTTTTGCTTTTCTTGACTATAAAGACTCTTACACACAATTATTTAAGTGAGAATAAATAGGAGAAGAAAATGTGAAGGCTTAAAAATTAGAGGGATAAAGTATATTTAATATTGACATAATACAGTGATGACAAACCTTTGCTGGCATTCAGCTCAGCTCACACTACATCTATGATATTTTCTTTAACTACTGACATATCAAGCAATAACTTCATGTCTTCTGTTGATCTGGTGGCATGAAGTTTAGAATTTCAAATTAAGCTAACGTACTTTAATTATTAAACTAAATGGTTTTCTCTAGTATCATGATGATGATCATACTATCAGTGTAACACTATCTGACAAATGAATTTTATGCAAGTGGGCAATATAGTTCCGGTACTAAAAATTGTTTTCCACATGTTTACACTACGTTCTTCATACTGAATCTCTCCACTAAATGGAACTTTGTAAGAACAGTGCCATCATTTTGCATTTTCCCTTATCTTCTATACACGTGTGATTATCAAATTTTAAAAGGGCTTTATGTAAAAAACCAAGAACACTATGGAATTGTAATTTTTTTCTAAATATTTTAAAATGGGTAACACAATCGAACAAGTTTATGTATTAATACAGTTATAATAAAAATGCCAGAAAATGGTGCTGGCATTAATTGGATTTTAATGACTGAATGGAACAATTCCTTGTAATAACATTTGTATAGTAAAGAAATAAAACACTAACTAATGAGTTTGTTCATTGTAAATGGTTGTGTATTATAGAACTTCTCCAGAAAGAGTTTCTGTATGTATATGAAATTTTTATTTTTAATCGTCTTTCACCTCAAGACATTGATATGGATCTTACCCTAACAAAAAGTTCAAAGTTCACATTCACGCTTTTTATATAATAGTAATAAGTTTAATTATGTAATTAAGTATTTTTATAAAGTATGGCGTTGTGGAATTCTTTTGCAGAATTGGTTTAAAACAAATTTCTCCCTCATTGCACCTGATTTATTTTAAAAAAGATAAAATTGTTTGGTTTCAAAACTACTTAATCTGCTACCTGCTTTTTGGAGGAAATTTTTTTGAAGCTGCAGAGAACTGAGTTTTTTTATTTTATTTTTTTTTATTTTTTTTTCTGTTGAAGCTATTTTTAATATACTTTTTGAGATATTTGAATTGTGGTGTGTTTAAATCTATTGTGAAAGTGAAGATTTTTCTACAGCACTTCAGAACTCCTTAGTAGTGATCATTTAGAACAATCCTATCTAATCTTACAACTCTGGCCCCATACAAGGAACAGGTATTATGTAAATTCCCATAAGAGAAATTCCAAAGTAAACAAAATCCTCTAATTGGGCATCACCTTACTACAGACAAGCATTTGTTTGCTCTCGTGTATCTTATCTGTTGTCAACAGCCATTATTGATTTCTGTGTAATTGTTCTTGGAAGTCGTAAATCTGCTCTTGTGATAGACATAACGTGTTCCTAAAGTTAAGAAACATCAGCTGTCACCATGACCACTATCATTCAATGGGCACTTACAGCCAATCCCAAATTCCCAACTGCAGAGGAGGGCCACTGTATGTTAAGACTGTCCTACTTAAAATGTTTTCTAAGCTACATCAAACAATTCTAATATAAAATTACAAAACAAAAGATTCTTTCTACACAAGTTATAAGCTGCGAAGTTTACCATATTTTTAGTATTTCCTGTAGTGTAATCAATGTTTATTTTTTATTATTGATTTTTAAATGGGAACAATTATGTAATATTTCTGGTAAAAATTGTACTCAAATCATTGTTCATCAGTTTTGTCATATACTTCTTTTGTGGAAGACTTTCAAACTGTTTCTATCATGCAGTGTTCTCAAGCTTTAGTATTTTTTAAATATTTTTTATATTACTTTTGAGTAATTAAAGTTCCAAAAGTACAAACGTTGTGTATGTGCCTACTCTTTAGAGAAAATAAGTAGCTACTTTAGCATAGTTATAAAAAGGGCCTTGTATATTCCTGGGTCTTGCAGCTATGGCATTGTACCCCTCATATAGTATTGTGCCATAGTTTTTGTTTTTTTTTCCCCTTGTTTGTAGCTCTCATGGGTTGTGAAGAGGACCTTGAAAAGGTAAACAAAACATAAACCAATGCAGTGTTGTCTTCATGAACTTGCAGACAGTCTGAAACAATTCAGAGAGCTGTGACCTTCCCCTTTGATCTAAGATGATGTTAACCCTAAAAGTGGTGATCTGTGGCAAATTAAAAACTGGAAATGTGGACAGAACTTAAAATAAGTACATCGGTATAGTGAAGGAATTGTTCATTTTCATGCTTGACCCAATAAAATTTCTGTTTTTAAATATTTTATCTAAAGGTGCTGTAAAACTTTGCATTTCCACCAACCTGCCACAAAATGCAACGGCTTTGCTGCAGAATACACTGGGAGTTCTCGTTGAAATTAATCAAAATATTGTAAGTGATTTAAGTTTATCACAAAACAGTGAGGATTTAAATTTTCTTTAGTCGCTTGTGTGTACAAACTTATTTCTGCTGTATAGATATCTATTTTCAGAACAATTTTTTCTTTCAGTCATACTATTGTGTTAAATGAGAATAAACTCGACAGTATAAAACTTTCAGATCATTTGCACCCTCCTCTACATTTGCTGAACACTGCCACTTTCTTCTGAGTTTCTGACTTATTTTAGATGAGAGAAAAAACATACGGTCCCTAAATGCCATTTTCCTTTTTAAAAAATTAAGGGCCAGTTTTAGATTGTATACAGTGGGACCTGGGGAGAAATCAGAAGTTATAGAGGACCTGAATAAAAACTTACATACTCTGTTCACAGATGGATAGATGCCTGTAGAGGTCGGTGTAGCTTGAAAGCTTCTCTTTCACCATCAGAAGTTGGTCCAATAAAAGATATTACCTCATCCACCTTGTCTCTCTAATATTCTGGGACAAACAGGGCTGCAATAATGCTGCAAACAGATGCCAGCTTGACAACTGTGCAGTCCTCTCTTTATCCATAGGATAGCTACACGGGAGCACTGAAAGTTTTTCCTCTGCCCGGGCAATAGGGTTTGGTGTTTTTTATTCTTCATTCCTGGGCTTCCAGCTGAAACTGTCAACAACTGTACACTAACTATGATGTGGATGTGTCTACTAGTGCATTTTGCATGAGGTCATGAATATCCATTAAATGGTAATAACTTTTATTTTTCCTTGACCTCAACTGGATTTGAATTAGTGCCAGGTTCTGCGTCTCTATCCAAACCTCTCTCTCCTCTCCCCCCTCCCCCTCCCCACACACACAGATTTCATTTTCTGAGACATTTTCTAATAGTCATGTGCATGTTGGGACTCTTCTCTTCTCTAGAGTTTGAAACTGCCAGTTCTTATAGCAGCTGGACAAATGGTTCCTGGTTTTGCTGAACACCCTCTTCCCCCCCCCCCCCCCCCCCCCCCCAAAAAAAAAGGTAACCTGACCACCCTGATAACAATGCCACAAAGGGGGGAGAGAACTTATCCTATCACTTGGCTTTCTCAAAAACGAGGAGATCAACCTTCAAGACATCAGAATGGATTCAGGCAACTGCTAGCTCCTCAACAGCTGACTGCATGTACAATAAATTGATAAGAAACACAAGCTATGTGACCAGGACTGACCTTGCTGGTTTTGGGTGGGTCTTCCAAATAGTTTTTCATCACTACTTCAGAAACCTAATGTTGTCAGATGTTCGGCTGCGTGTGTTCTTTTTGTGTGCTGTACTGGCTCTGGCCAGATAGCCCAAACAGCAGGCTCCGACAGAATCGACCAATAAGACCACAAGACTTGGTTTAGTAGCGAAGGCACCCGGCCAGATTTATTGCCGATAAAGCACAGTGCTAATGCGCCAGCTCAATGGTTACAGATACAATAACACATGTTTACCTCTGACAATGGACCAGCTCAGTCAGGGGCGGGACTTTCCACTGCCCCCTAGACCAGACGAAGGATTAAGGCAGCATATCCCAACATTAATAGACTGAGACAAACAATTTGGGATCAACAACTTGCGTATCACCTTATGCGTTTCATGACACGTTTGTTTAGGGTGACCAGATGCTAAGGGGAAAATATTGGGACCGCCACGGGGGCCGTCTTTTTAATTGTTACACTCACCCGTCCGGGTCTTCGGCAGCAATTCGGCGGAGGGTCCTTCAGTCACTGACGGATTTCGGCAGCGGGTGCTTCCTTTGGCGGCAAGGTTTATTACCCGCCGCCGAAGACCGTCAGCAACTGAAGGACCTGCCGCAAACCTGGACGGGTGAGTGCAAAAAAAAAAAACAAAAAAAACCCACCCGAAACAAAATATCAGGACAAATGGCATCCCGACCATTTGGTCGGGATGTGGGACAAACGCCTCAAAATCGGGACAGTCCTAATTTTATCGAGATGTCTGGTCACCCTACGTTTGTTACCTCCCCTTGTACTTTTCTCCTGATGTTTCAGACAAAACATTCTTATTCACCACCTCCCCTTGTACTTTTCCTCCTGATGTTTCAGGCAAAATATTACTATTCACTTTTGTCAAACCATTTTATCGTGTGCTAGGTTGGGGTGTTCCTGTGCTGGCCTGCTGGAATGTGTTTACATATTCAATGTGTGTTTTACAATGCTAGCAATACCCGTGCTGAGTTTGTGTACCGAACACTGATTTGCCCACAAGTGTCTGCTTTTGACAGGGCCTAACGGACTTGTCTACCATGAACACACCACTGTCCAGGGCTAATGTGACTGTTGTGGGAGGGTTGTTTAATATCCAAACATAACATTTATTTTTATATAAAAGAATGGGCAGGGAGGGAGATGTTAAATGCCCGCGTTCTTTGTTCCTAGCCAACCTATAGCCCACTAGCTCCTGCTGTCTAACATGCTATTGAATTTTTCATGTTTTGTTATCAGTTGCATTGTGTGTTCAGCGAATGTGCCAGCCTAGCTGTGAGCAGCTACCTGGCAGGAGGAAACTTGTGGTAGCCCTAGTGCCATCAGCAGTAATGCAATTCCAAAATGATCTGGAGTCCTCAAAAAGTCAGGATCACAGCCCACCCCTGGACATCCGTAGGGATGGTGGTAGTGAATAATCTGTAATCTTTAGGGAAATAAGTGACAAGCTTTCAACCCTCCCGCTTAGTTGGCAACTTTGTTTTCAGGGCTCTTTGAGCAAGTAAAAGGGAAAGCTAGGACAACAGTTTTAAACTCCAGGGCTTCAACTTAGAAAGCTAAATCCAGCACTGAAATAAGTGGCCAAACTTTGTTTTTTCCCAGTGGTGCTGAGCATTTGCAGTCAGTGGGAGATATGGGTGCTCAGCATCTCTCAAACAAATTTAAATCCCTATTTTTCAAATCAGCCTAACTCAAGTTTAAAAATGTTTGCCTTTTATTGAAATGAAAGCTGAGGCTCTGTTTTACATTTCTGGGTTCTTTATATCAGGGAAAGAGGGTTAGCTGCTAGGAAGTTCATAATCCTAAAGAGGCTAGCAAGATCTATGCTACAAGAGTTGGCCTGGCGTGATTGCTGGGAAGCCACACAGATGTGCACACATTTCTGCTATCTGAAATCAAGAGGGTGGGGTGATTGCCTGGCAGTTTTCATTCTCTTGTCTCCTATCTACTCCACAACCATCACCAGCAAGGTCCAGGAAGGAGTGGGGCTAGGCAGGATCTTCACTTCCAGCTCATCTAAGATTCTCCTCCTATTCCTCTCAAAGGGAGAGGGGCCATGCTACAGTTTTTCTTTTTGCTCTCCCTGTGATGATGCAGGGTTCATTGCTGGCATAAACTCCAAGCCTGGAGTTATTTATGACTGTTAGCAGCAAACTGGGAGGGGTAAATTCTGATGAGCTAAATAGTGCCACTATGCTATTTATTCAGCAAATTTAATGTTTGATTCACACATTTCCCCTCCTAGGCTCCTGCTCTAAAGATTAGACGTGCACACAGCCTCAAAAGTAAATGACCTTGGAAAACTTATGTACATGTCAACAGCTCCCTGACATCAAAAGCTATGCAGCTGCCTTGTAACCACAGAGGCACTGCAGCAGTCCTAAAGCGATCACACATCAGAATATCTGAAATTGCTAGAATATGTGCTGATGTGGGCTCTAAGTGTGAGGTTGAATATTGAGCATCCTGTGTAAAGTAAACAAATCAAAAGGAATGTAAAGGGGGGGTGGGAAGCCCTTCCCAGGAATAGCAATAGTCAAATCTGTGTTAACTAAGTGAAAACTGCTCACTGAGGTTTACATTCTCCTTGGGACAACTTTTCATTCACTTCAAACATGCAAATCTGAGAATAACACCAAAAAATTAAAGACTCCAGATTAAACTCCACCACCGCCATCCTTTTAAAATAGAATGTGAAGATGGGTAAATATATAATTAATTGACTCGCCTTTAATGTTCTGCACATGCACTGAGCACAGAAAAATGCTGTTTTAGAGCAGCTATGATGTAACACCTTGGAGATGCTGCTGCTGAAATACTGCACTGAGCATGTAGGGGACTCGCCCTGGACTACAGCAGCAATGGTGGAAAAGATTCAGGATTCTGTTTCTCAGATTGCCTAGGGTCCAGGGTGAAGATAGAACTGTGAGCAACATTACCTGAACAAATCATAAGCCAGAACTCCGAGACCAAGGGTTTGGTTTTACTTTTGGTGTTAGCTGTGTTGGAAGTATAGCAGGGAGAGACGCATCTCTGCCAGAGAGGCCCCTTTGCGTTGCCTCTCCACATTCCTACCCAAGGAAAGATTTGGGGATTTCTGGGTCACTAAACAGTGTAATCTCAGAAGAGACCAGAAACTATCCTTGGTGCACATACTTTGAGAGAACACCCTGGTTTTGTTTTTTTTTATTTTGTTTTAAGTCCGCCATGGACATCAGCGCTGCACCACCCATCAAAGATGGGTGTCGGGGTTGATCCTGCTTTGAGGTGACCTAGATGACCTCCTGAGGTCTCTTCCAACCCTAATCTTCTATGATTCTATGAAAGACTGAGCCTAAGCTCGCTATTGGCCTATGCAGGTGCTGGGAGGTTTGTACTGGCTGTTAATGTTGGGAGGGCTAGTGTTAGGTATTATTTTGTCTCTTTATCATAATCCCCTGTTCTACTGTCCCTTATCCTGAGTTCCCCATACCTAATAAAGACCCAGTTACTGTTTTATTACTCTGGGAATTGTGGTAGCTAGTTTAGTTTTGTGTGCTCTGACACCCCCTCTGTATGAGATTATGTGAAATATTTTGCCAAGAGACAAACCCTCTGTGTTCTCTACATGAAGGGGTTTCCTTGGGTGGAGGCACCAGCCAGCCTTATAGGTGAAACGAGGACCCATAACCCTGAGGAGGAAAGGGAGAATGCAGTCACACCTCAGGGCGGGCTACAATTAAATAAATGGCATACTGAAAACTTTTAAATTCCAGAGTTGGGGGCCATTCCTGCTAGCACTGAAGTTAAGAGGAGCAAGGTCAGCCCTCTATTGCTGTCAGCAGAGCAATGGTGTGTTTTGTTTTATCCAAGTTGAGGCTGTATTGCAACTCTACTTCTTTTCACTTTCAGTATAATTATCATCATTTTTCATTGTAACGTTTTATTACTTCTATGTATCTTCATTGTTCTATAATAAAGCGTTTCAAGTGCAATAAATAGAGATTTTCTTCTGCATTTCCATTTTAATTTAGTATTCAAGGTCCTGGATTTAAATCAGAAGTAGACATTTTATTGGAAATAATATTTCTTGACCTCCTGAACAATCTGTGGGGATTCCATGATGGCTTTCCTGGGTGCCTCATTATTTCCTGTACAACCACAATTGGGGGGAATGTTCAACCTTGAAGTACTTCAGGGCTGTCCATAAATTAGATAATGCATTAAGAGATAGGTGGGTTCTTAATTGTGAGAGTTTGTTTTAATATTACAAAGTGGTGGGTGGGTCTTGCAGATCCATAAAAAAAAGCATTACGTAATTTATGGACGGCCCCTTAAACATTTAGTACGGTCACATAAGTGCCATAATTACCAGAAACACTGTGGTGAAAACATTACATTTAATCTTCTCAACACATCTGTCAGAAAGACAGCTATTTGCAGAGAGTGATTTATGAAGGCAAAGCGTGATTGACTGCTTGGCTGGGGTTAACGTACAAATGAGTAGATTATTAGAAAGCATAACTTATCCTGTAGAGCCATAGTCATTAAAATAGCCTCAGCACTCAAAGCCTTTACAGGCTGTTATTGAATTAAGTAATGTGGATACCATGTGCATGTGGTACTTATAAATAGATATTTCCTTTGGGTGCAATCTAACATCAGGATTAGCAGCAAAGGGTGATCTTCCCTTTCCTCCCTCCCCTACAGCTGGATCTGACAAATCGATTTCAGAAAATTGGTNCCTCTACTTCTTTTCACTTTCAGTATAATTATCATCATTTTTCATTGTAACGTTTTATTACTTCTATGTATCTTCATTGTTCTATAATAAAGCGTTTCAAGTGCAATAAATAGAGATTTTCTTCTGCATTTCCATTTTAATTTAGTATTCAAGGTCCTGGATTTAAATCAGAAGTAGACATTTTATTGGAAATAATATTTCTTGACCTCCTGAACAATCTGTGGGGATTCCATGATGGCTTTCCTGGGTGCCTCATTATTTCCTGTACAACCACAATTGGGGGGAATGTTCAACCTTGAAGTACTTCAGGGCTGTCCATAAATTAGATAATGCATTAAGAGATAGGTGGGTTCTTAATTGTGAGAGTTTGTTTTAATATTACAAAGTGGTGGGTGGGTCTTGCAGATCCATAAAAAAAAGCATTACGTAATTTATGGACGGCCCCTTAAACATTTAGTACGGTCACATAAGTGCCATAATTACCAGAAACACTGTGGTGAAAACATTACATTTAATCTTCTCAACACATCTGTCAGAAAGACAGCTATTTGCAGAGAGTGATTTATGAAGGCAAAGCGTGATTGACTGCTTGGCTGGGGTTAACGTACAAATGAGTAGATTATTAGAAAGCATAACTTATCCTGTAGAGCCATAGTCATTAAAATAGCCTCAGCACTCAAAGCCTTTACAGGCTGTTATTGAATTAAGTAATGTGGATACCATGTGCATGTGGTACTTATAAATAGATATTTCCTTTGGGTGCAATCTAACATCAGGATTAGCAGCAAAGGGTGATCTTCCCTTTCCTCCCTCCCCTACAGCTGGATCTGACAAATCGATTTCAGAAAATTGGTGAGTAAAGTCCAGACAAGATGATTAAATGTCTAGAATGATTGTCAAATGTCAAAAATGATTAAAGGTCTAGAAAACATGACCTAGGAGGGAAGACTGAAAAAATGGGTCTGTTTAGTCTGGAGAAGAGAAGACTGAGAGGGGACATGATAACAGTTTTCAGGTACATAAAAAGTTGTTACAAAGGTTGAGCAGGGGGTTGGACTAGATGACCTCCTGAGGTCTCTTCCAACCCTGATATTCTATGAAGAAGGAGGGAGAAAAAATATTCTCCATAGCCTCTGAGGATGGGACAAGAAGCAATGGGCTTAAATTGCAGCAAAGATGGTTTAAGTTGGACATTAGGAAAAACTCCCTGTCAGGGTAGTTAAGCACTGGAATAAATTACTAAGGGAGGTTGTGGAATCTCCATCATTGGAAATTTTTCAGAGCAGGTTAGACAAACACCTGTCAGGGATAGTCTAGATCAGGGGTTCTCAAACTGGGGGTTGGGACCCCTCAGGGGGTCGTGAGGTTATTACATGGGGGGTTGTGAGCTGTCAGCCTCCACCGTTACCCCAGCTTTGCCTCCAACATTTATAATGGTGTTAAATATATTAAGTGTTTTCAATTTATAAGGGGGGGGGGGGGCGCGTCACACTGAGTCTTGCTATGTGAAAGGGACCACCAGTACAAAAGTTTGAGAACCACTGGTCTAGATAATACTTAGCCCTGCCATGAGTGTAGGGGACTGGACTATATGATTTCTCGAGGTCCCTTCCAGTCCTATGATTCTATGAAATCAGACCAGTGGTTATGTATCCTGCCTCTAACAGTGACCAGGTTCAGAGGAAGGGCAAGAAACCATATATCAGAAATTTGCCATTCATTGTAATTATTTTAATTTGGTTACTCGGGAAACAGTCCCATAAACTGCTAGTCCTTGTATTGCCAACCCCAAGCATTCAAAAAGGAGTCAGCCCCCTCCCCCCAAATAAACAGACTCTTTAGAATAGTATCTTTTGGGTGCTTTTGATTTGCTTTCTGGTTGTCTAACCTTTAGGGCACACTTAGGTCACATTTTTTAACTTTTCTCCACAATCACGAAGGCTAGAAACTTACTTTTAAGTGAAAGCCAAGATTCTCATGTGCTCCTATGACTCCAGCAGCAGGGGCATTAAGAAAAACACTAAAGCAATGTCTACACTATAAAATTATGTTGACTTAACTTATGTCAGCATACAGCTGCCATAGTTATTAATTCACTTGTGCACATGCACACTTCACTCCTTGTGTCAGCAGTGCACGTCCTCACCAGGACTGCTTGTATTGATTGTAGTGACAGTGTGAGGCTTTGTGGGACAGCTCCAGGAGACCAGTTACAGTCAAGGTAAGCAGCACACTGACACTGTGTTGTCCTAATTATATTGACTGTGACTCTATGCTGTTTGGGGAGGTAGTGTTACTAACCAGCACGGAGAGGCATTTACATTGGTGGAAGCCAAATTTAATCGAAGACACTTACACAGCTAGGTCGATGCAAGGCAGCTTACATCAACCTAACCATGTAGTGTAGACCAGGCCTATCAATAGTCACACAATACAACTGCAAGCGTTGGCAACATATACAATGATTTTTTTTTAAATGACATGCAACAACCAATGCTTTCTGTTAAAATTTGCTACGATAAAGTAGTTTTGCTCTGCTGTGCAATTTGGGGCAAGGCCCCCCCGGCCAAATCTCTGGGTCCAAACATCTCGGATTTTGATTTGGAACGGGCTTTGGGCGGAATTCCCCCGCTGACCATCGTTTTCATACCAAGCCAAACCAAAGCTCTGGAGTCCCAGTTTTGTGACAGTTTAGATTCCGACCACAACTTTGTAATGTACCAATATCCGTTTAATAGGCGACCAGCTGCTGCTGCTGCATCCTTCCCGCCGGCCCCAGCCGGAGCGTCCGCTCGCCCCAAACGCTTCTTCCCGTCTCGATATTCCCCGGCGTTGCAGAACGCCCGCTCTCCACGTTCTAGAACGCCCCGAGCGGCCAATCAGACCTCCAGTGTCCGAGGTGCCGCGCACCAATCAGCGTTGAGAGTGGCCTCCGGGGCGGGGCGGTGGGAGGAGCTCTCGCTGGCGAGTTACTTCCTCGCGCGGCGGCTGTCGTGGTCGCGGGAGGTGGCAGGGCCGGGCCGGGCGTGGGGCTCGCGGCATGGTGCGGGGCAGGATCACCGGGCTGGCGGTGAGCGACGTCCGCTTCCCCACCTCCCTGGGGCACCATGGCTCCGACGCTATGGTAAGCGCTGCAGCCGGCCCCCGAGGGCTGAGCCAGCGGCGGCAGAGCTGGGACTCGCTCTCCGGCGCTGCAGTAGCCCCAGGCCCGCTGAGCAGCGGCTGCCCCAGGCCCCTCCACAGCACCAGCAGGTCCGCGGGGCTCCACAAGCCGATCTGCCGCAGCGCCGGCCCGCAGGGCTGGACTGTGCCCAGCGCAGCCAAGCTCTGTGATATGGGGATACTGCATTAAACAGGGCAAGGGGACTTGGGGCTAGAGCCAGAGGCTGTAGCTGGCACCTGCACAGCTAAGCGGAGACGGCCACCCCCTGAGCCTGGAGTGTAAATCTTTTCGGTTCACTCAGATCAAATGCTAGCGATGCAATCTATCCGCTTCTCCCTGGGATGATTCTCACTGTTCAGGGAGAGATGACTGGCCTTAGTCCCACGGATCTAGACTTTTATATTTATTTTGCCACAAATCTTAAATGACCTAGATTGCTGCCCTCTTCGCCAGTGCTTTTCGTTGCTCTAAGAGGTATGTGACCTATGGTGGGTGAATCCGTGTCAACCCTCCTTTGTAAGTTTCTTGCTCCGCTATTGGGTGTTGTTTTTGGTCTTTAATTTAGCACCCGGACCCTGACTATTCTGCTGCCTATGTTGTAATAGAAACTGATGCCCGTGATGGACTCAAAGGTTATGGATTAACATTTACTTTGGGTAAAGGCACCGAAATTGGTAAGTTATTATCCTGTCCCTAAACACAAATGGGCCCCAAGTCACACTAAAACCATTGGGTTCAATGGCTAATGCAGTTTCTCCATTTTTGAAAATGAAATACAGGACTATTTTACCATCACTGAATTAAAAAAAAAAAAAGCCATAGGTCTTGGGGCAGTTTATAGGGTTATAGAGGCTATTGAGCACTTTTCTTGATTTTTGTTCCAATACATCACTTATTGGAGTAGCTCTTCTGCCAAATCCCTTTATAACCTCCCCTAAAAGAGTTACAAAAAAGTTGTAATCCTGGCTGCAGTTGTCAGACTTGCAGGTTGCTTGATTCTAAAACTTGCTGATGTCTTGTAAATGCTTTAAGCTTTTAACAGCCCTTGCTTGCTTTCTTCCCCTCCTTCCCCCACCCCCAACTTCCCCCATACAGAAACAGAAAACAGGACTGACTGTTTTGAAATTGCTGTTGCCGTGCAATTTTTTACCATGGGTTACAGCTCTTTCTGGTCATTAGTGTAACAACAAACATTTTGAGGAGCTGGAGGAAGATGTGAACAGTGAGAGGGTATCAGTGAGAACATTCACAGAATAGTAAAAAGTTGGGTGGGGGGAAATATGTTTTCCCTCTGCCCCCTTCCCTCCTCAGTAGTTGTGCTAGTTCAAATAACCTCTCATACTGCTAAGTCCCTCATTAGCCATGTAGACTTACTTGAGTAGTATCAATGATTTACATTTAGTACAACATTTTCTTTCTGAAAATTAGGCCCTGATTCTGCAGAGAACTGTGTGAACAAATCCCTGCACCCACACAGCGCCATTGACTCAGCCCCCTGACCCATTTGTCCACCTGTTCAGCTCTCTTTGCAGAATCAGGGCCATAGATGGTAAAGGCATGGAGCATGCCTCTTTTTTAATCTGTAAAACACCTGCACACTTTTTGGGTGCATTGCATAAATTGTCAAAATAATAATGGCTGGATTTGGGGTGTCTCTGCTGTGTATAAATGTCCATGGACATTTGCAGATATGAACCTCCAAATTACTTGAGTTGAGAAGTTATTGCACTAATTAACTGTGAAAGGTCAAGAAATCTTTGTATGCCCTATCTGATATAGTCAGTACAATTAAGTTATTTTTAATCCTCAATAAGAAGAGTGACAATTAAATGCCTCTTGCACTTAAATGTCTGCAGCGTCGTTGTAGCCATGTTGGGCCAAGGATATGAGTGGGTGAGGTAATATTGGACCAACTCTTGTTGGTGAGCGAGACAAACTTTTTGCACTACCCTAGTGTAGTATAGATGGGCTGTCAGCCTTTTATCACTGTGTCATGTAATCCCTCCAGGAGCAGGTCTCTGATGTTTAAAGTGCTGGGAGCCTGTCTACACTAAGGCTGCCACCATTGCGAACAGTGAGAAAGTTTTAGAAAATTTCCCTGCTATAGGCAGGGGCTTAGGCCCGTCATCCATCCTAGTAATTTAAAGTTTAAGTGTTAGTCTCCAAGATCTCTCCATTGCCTTAGATGTTTGATGGGTGACCCTAAGGGCTGGTCTACACTAGGGGGCGGTGTCGATGTAAGATACGCAACTTCAGCTACAGGAATAGCGTAGTTGAAGTCGAAGTATCTTATTTCGACTTACCTCCCGTCCTCACGGCGCGGGATCGACGGCCATGGCTCCCCCGTCGACTCCGCTACCGCAGCTCGCCCTGGTGGAGTTCCGGAATCGATGGGAGCGCGTTCGGGGATCGATATATCGCGTCTAGATGAGACGCAATATATCGATCCCCGATATATCGATTGCTACCCGTCAATCCGGCGGGTAATGTAGACGTGGCCTTAGAGACATGTCTACGTCCTTATGAATTACATAAGGGCTTCATCTTGCAAGGTGCTGAACACTCTGGTTCCACTCCAGCAATGCACATAAGCACCCGAGTAGCTCAATTGAAGTTGAGGGAACCACTCACTTAACTTTAAGCACGTGCTTAAGTGGTTGGCTGGATCGGGGCCAGAGTGCTCAGCACCTTCCAAGAACAAGTCCATATTCTCAGAAATCAATAGCATTTTCACTCCGTGCAATGAGCACAGTATGAAAATCCATGTCCCCTAAGTGTTCACCAGGTTTCGGGCCTAAGCAGCTTCTCTTTTATATAGAAGACTTATTGCAGCAAGGCACAGCTGAGATCACATTCTAGGCGTCCTTGAGGTGATGAGGTCTAGCAAACACAAATGACTGGGTTTCTGGCACAGTGATGCTTGCTTCACTCCAATAGCAGCTTTGCCTTCTCTTGCTCACAGAGAACGTTCCTTTGCAGCCATAACACACTCTTTATAAGGGTGGAATGAAATCGTGAAAGGGTAAGGAAGGCTGTGGGCTTGCTCTAAGTGAGTGCATTTCAACCTGTGGTCCATGACCCCTGGGGGTCCGCAGACTAAGACTGCCAAAGGGGTCTGCACCTCCATTTGAAATTTTTTAGGGGTCTGCAAATGAAAAAAGGTTGAAAACCACTGCTCTAAGTGAAATGATCGCTCAGTCTTCTGCCTATCAGTTTATATTATTATTATGGCCCTAGGGAGAAAATATTTGGAGAAAGAAAACATAGGTGTCATTAGTATTGGCAAGAAAAGGGAAGGAAGAATAGGTTTAAATGGATGCTTAGGGCTTGATCTGTGTGTATTTATTTACGCATTTATCTTTGCAAAATCACCTCCTGCTCTTCTGTACGTTCACGATACACCTAGTTGCACATGTCCATAGCTAATTGAAGGCTCAAACTCTTAAATAGATAGGGCCCAGGTTCTCAACTTTGCTCTACATCTCCAGGGGCACACCTGCACTGCGCGTATCCCCTATCTGGTCAGAAGCTAGCATCAGTTTGTAAGCATTGTGCATACAAATCCTGTAATGTGTTAATCATTACATACTGCCTTATGATTTGGGGGAGGAAGTTTACAATCCAGGACCAAACCTGTATCTTTCCAGAGTCATTGTGAACAATTGTAAGATTTGTGCCTTTACGAAGTAGTAATGTAGCCATTGCACACCACTTTTTCTTAGAAAATTGCTAAGTAGGTCTCTAAGCAACTCTTCATAAGTGCTTTATTGCCCGGAAACCTTCCAGCTAACAGCATTGTCAGATCACAATATGACAGTCACAAAATCATAATCCATGAAAACCTTGCCACTCGAGTATAGTGACAATACTAAATATGTTACGAACTCTAAAGAATCATGGAGGTGATACCCTACATCAGATTATGTTGTCTTTCCCTTTTTATAGCCCTTTTTAAAGTTTTATAAAAACGTTTTTCCTTTTAAAGAGTAAATGGAAAAATTAAAAAAATTATCATTGAATGCATAAAGAAGACACCACTATCTAATATTCACAACTGATAGTCTTCTCCATCAAAACAGCAGGGTTTTTTGGTCTGCATAATGGCAAAATAATCTCTAAATATTCCAGTGTACTGTACATAATCACACTTTCCATGATAAAGGGATCTGTTCCTGGTTCGAGAGTCTTGCCATTGCCTTCAATAAGACCTTCAATGAAGATATGGTCCTTTGTGCGTACTTTGGACCTGTTATGGCAAGGTGCTGAGCACTGACAACCTTCCACTCTCCCCGAAGTTCATGAGAGTTGAGGGTGTTTGGTACTACCTATCTGGCCGCTATCTGAGCACCTCCCAGTCTTTATTCTCACAGTACCCCTCTGAGAAAGGGAAATATTATTTCCCCATTTTACAGAAGGACAACTGAGGCACAGAAAGGTCACCAAAGACTTGCCTAAGGTCACCAAAGCCTGTGATGGAGCAGGGACTTGAACCCACCCATCCCAAATCTCAAGCTAATGCCTTAAATAGGCATACCTAACAGGATTGGGCCCAAGGTCTCCTGTACAGTTTGCTGCTCTCGCTCTTTTATTTCTTCTTCTCTGTGTCAGAAAATGATGGTTGAACGATGCTAAAATTCCTGACATGTCTGCTCCTTTCTGTGATTGCCTCCATCCTATCCAGCCTGCTAGACAACAGTGGTGTATAAGATACTTTCTTGATTTGCTAGTGTTTTGCTCTAACAAAAGCCTCTGCTGGAGCTTATGTTGAAATCAGTAGTGGTAGATTTTAGGGGAGTTAAAACAACTGGATTACAACTATTATATTGTAGCCAGAAACAAAATCCCTTATGAGGAAATGAGAAATTTAACATGGCTGTAAGTACCATATATAGTGCATGAGATGCAACAGGTCCTGTGGGCGAGGTCTATCAAATCTTCTTCCAGCATTTTAGGGAAACTTCTGTATTTACTAGTGCTCATGATAGCATAACACTGCCCTCTCTGACCACTACTGTGGTGTGTGCCTGAGGATTACATTGGCAGCAAGATCTTTCTCTGGGGTGAAAGGTGGCGTGCAAGTGACTTTTCATCTTCAAACACCTTTCAGTTATTAACTAATTGAGCCTTACAACCTCTCTTGGGGTAGGTATTATCTTTCCCAGAGGATAAATAGGGAAACATGAGATGCAGAGACATTATGTGGCTTATCTGAGGCCACACAAACTGAATCATTGGCAGAGCCAATGTTACATGTCAAGTGTTCCTGGCTCCCAGTTACATATTCAATCTGCTAGACCAAGCCCCTCTCAGAAAAGCAGTGGGGCTGGAACAATTAGCATAGTGGGGTGCTGAGATCCATTGACCCAAACTGTAAACCCTGCATCTGATGGAAACCACTTCAAGCCAGGGGGTGTGGCAACACCCCTAGGTCCAACACCTATGCAGAAAAGGTGAAATTCTAAAACGTTGGTCGAACAATAGAACTAGTGTTCTAGTGATTTTGTTCTAGTCACTGTGTGGTATGAAAACACTAAATTCTGGTGTGTTTTGCAGTTGTTTGTGCAGTTAATGCTCTCTCCATTCACGTGGTTAATAAAGACCTTGAAGAAATTGTCAGCGATTTTAGAGGATTCTACAGGCAGCTCACCAGTGACGGACAGCTCCGATGGGTAAGGGGTATCTTATGGAGTGTTGTTGTGAAGTGGATGGCAACAAACGTGAATTTGTGTTATGAACACACTGTAAGGACACATGTACAGGTAAAAGTATTTTTAGATAAGAATCTCTGTGCAGTTATGGGGGGAGAGAGAACATTTCTGTTTCACAACCAGGGCCCTAACATTGCAATAGGATCTGCACAGAGAACCCATCCAGAGCCCTGTTGTTTTCAAGGGAGCTTTAGACAAATGCAAGTATCCACCCACATAGATCCAATATAGGGTGACCAGATGTCCCGATTTTATAGGGACAGTCCCGATTTTTGGGTCTTTTTCNCGTTGGTCGAACAATAGAACTAGTGTTCTAGTGATTTTGTTCTAGTCACTGTGTGGTATGAAAACACTAAATTCTGGTGTGTTTTGCAGTTGTTTGTGCAGTTAATGCTCTCTCCATTCACGTGGTTAATAAAGACCTTGAAGAAATTGTCAGCGATTTTAGAGGATTCTACAGGCAGCTCACCAGTGACGGACAGCTCCGATGGGTAAGGGGTATCTTATGGAGTGTTGTTGTGAAGTGGATGGCAACAAACGTGAATTTGTGTTATGAACACACTGTAAGGACACATGTACAGGTAAAAGTATTTTTAGATAAGAATCTCTGTGCAGTTATGGGGGGAGAGAGAACATTTCTGTTTCACAACCAGGGCCCTAACATTGCAATAGGATCTGCACAGAGAACCCATCCAGAGCCCTGTTGTTTTCAAGGGAGCTTTAGACAAATGCAAATATCCACCCACATAGATCCAATAGCAGAAGTGGGGCCTGAGGTCCAGATTCTTTGTTTCCCTGTGTTTAGAGCCCAAAAGCTGTGTCTTTACCTGTTCTTTTTTCCCCTTTTTTTGACTTGCAAGTGTTCACGAAATATTATTTCTATTCAGTGTCTAGTATTCTTGGAAACTGAAAACTTAGCTGGTATTAAGAGGAACTAGAGATCAATATAGCCATTGTAGTAATCTCACAATGCACTTAATACACACCAACTTCAGATTTTTCTCAGTTTCTAATGAACAGGGGTTTATCTTTTTAATTCCAGTGTTTTTTCCTTTGTTGTGTTTTCCAGATGTATAAATTTGCTAATGGTCAGTAACTAGAAATGAAGACACGAAAGAATGCTAAACCATTATAGGTAACTGTATGATTTTTTTTTCAACAGATTGGTCCAGAGAAAGGTGCTGTGCATTTGGCTACAGCTGCTGTTCTGAATGCCGTGTGGGATTTGTGGGCTAAGCAGGAGGGAAAGGTGATGTACTCAGAGCACATGGACAAAAAATGTCCCTGTATTTGTTAAATTAAAGAGTCCTGCTCCTGATATGCTTTTTGCAGATTTAGGTCCTGGTCCTAAGTTCATGGATGCACACCACTGAGTTCATTGGAGCTATTCATTTTGTAGGACTGAGGCTTTAGTAGCTGACACTTACACCACTTACCAGTAGAGCTAGTCGTGGGGGGAAAACTTCAGCAACATTTTTTGTTTGAATTTTGACCAATGATGACATCTTTACAAAAACTTTTGACCAGCTCTGCTTAACAACTAATTTTTTCTTGATTTCCTCTTTTTTCTTCTTCTTCCTTTGCAGACTGCTCATAAAGTTATGAATTCCTTGTAACTACTTCCATGTCTAATATGATCTTGTAAGCTGTTTGGAGCAAGGATCATATATTTCTATCTGAGGCACGTAGCACGGTCTTAGACACTGTAAAATAAATAACTAGGGCAGGGAGTGTCGCTATGTTGTGTTTGTACAGGACCTAGCACAATGGGGTCTTGGTCCGTGACTAGGGCTCTTAGATGCCACCACAATAGAAGTAGTAAATAATAATAGTACTGTACTAGTAAATCATTGCTACTGTCTTAAGTTGGTCCAGTAAAAGATATAACCTCACTCACCTTGTCTCTCTAATATCCTGGGACCAAGACAGCTAGGACAACACTGCAAACAATTGTCTTATAGAGTTATTCTGATACTTTTTCTTTCCTAGGAAAGGGTAATGGGCACCTCTGAACTTGTCAGCATCCAGGAGTGTGACACAGCCCCAACATAAGGGGCATAAGAAAAGTAATGTCACAGAAATCTTAAAAGTAGAAAGGATCAATTTCTTCAGCATAAACAGCAGTTCCAGTAGTAGTGTCACATCAGCATTTCAAGTCTGACTAATTTAACATAATAAAAGTGAGTTAAGACCAGCTATTTGTGGGCCAGGATCAGTGTCCTGGCCATAATGAGGCAGAGCTGAGAGAGATGTTCCTGTTAAAGTAATTCAATCTGCGGCTTGACATCTTGAATCTCCTGTCTTGATTTGGGAACCACATCAGCCAGATGCATTTGGCGTCAAATGTAAATGTTTTCCACACTTACTTTTTGTCACTTCAATATACAAATAGCACCTGTATGCTGCTGCTATATGATCTCCATCCATTTCATATCATTTAATTGTTTTGTTTTTTAGCCTCTCTGGAAGTTACTAGTTGACATGGTAAGAAAATCTTCTTCTATGTGGGCTAATGTTACCACTGTTCCACACTGATGTTTTTGATGCATTAGAAGAGTAAAAATTTCAGGCAGTATCTAGGCTAAAATGACCTGTATGGCCATGTAGCTCATTCCAAGGCTTTAGAAACCAGAGAGTCCTGCAAGCTGTGGATGTGACATTTTGTTCTGGAGGGCTCTTCTCCTTCCAAGGTGTCTGTTTCTGGCCCCACACAGCTGTGCAAATCAGCCCCTTTAGTGGGAGCACTGTTACAGACTCTGCCCTGTCCAGCTACAATACTGTATATGGCACCTGGAACCCATCTATACCGATACCAGTACATTATTTGTTTAAAGTGCTGACCTAAAGACCCTAACCCTTATGATTCGCCTGAGGAGCTGTGTTTTTATGCCAAGACAAATGTAGTGATTCGATTGTTGGGGTTTGGTTGGTTTTTATATTAGCAAGTAATTATTTTTTTGCGGGGGAAATAAGATGATGGAATAGTTACTGTCGTTTAGCAAATACTCGGATCTCGTTAGCCTGCACTTTCAAAAGTGACAAGTCATTTTGGATGCTTCCATTTTTTGGGTGCTCGACTTTGAGATACATTCACAACATGGTGAGCACTCCCCTTCTGGAAATCAGACCCCAATAAGGAGTCTCAACATAGGACACCAAAAGCAAGTACCCAGAATCACTAGTCACTTCTGAAAATACAGGCCTCTGCATACAGTAATAAAGGTTGATGTATTTACAGAAAGTAAAAGTCCAATCTCTTGATCCATTAGTAGCAGATTTTATATTCAGATAGTAAGCATGTGCATAAATCGTTGCAGGATTGGGGACTTAATATGTTTTCTCTTAAATGAAATCTTTATTTTTTTTAATATGCCTAAAGTATCTCATGTTTTCAGTCTCTTCTCTGCAACCTGTTAAAATTGAATCATTTCTCAGTTTAAAATGTATTTTGAATTGGGTTTTTCTCAGACTATTTCAATAAATTGCTTTCAGACCTCTCTTTTGANCATTTTAAACTGAGAAATGATTCAATTTTATTTTGAATTGGGTTTTTCTCAGACTATTTCAATAAATTGCTTTCAGACCTCTCTTTTGANAATCAGCCCCTTTAGTGGGAGCACTGTTACAGACTCTGCCCTGTCCAGCTACAATACTGTATATGGCACCTGGAACCCATCTATACCGATACCAGTACATTATTTGTTTAAAGTGCTGACCTAAAGACCCTAACCCTTATGATTCGCCTGAGGAGCTGTGTTTTTATGCCAAGACAAATGTAGTGATTCGATTGTTGGGGTTTGGTTGGTTTTTATATTAGCAAGTAATTATTTTTTTGCGGGGGAAATAAGATGATGGAATAGTTACTATCGTTTAGCAAATACTCAGATCTCGTTGGCCTGCACTTTCAAAAGTGACAAGTCATTTTGGATGCTTCCATTTTTTGGGTGCTCGACTTTGAGATACATTCACAACATGGTGAGCACTCCCCTTCTGGAAATCAGACCCCAATAAGGAGTCTCAACATAGGACACCAAAAGCAAGTACCCAGAATCACTAGTCACTTCTGAAAATACAGGCCTCTGCATACAGTAATAAAGGTTGATGTATTTACAGAAAGTAAAAGTCCAATCTCTTGATCCATTAGTAGCAGATTTTATATTCAGATAGTAAGCATGTGCATAAATCGTTGCAGGATTGGGGACTTAATATGTTTTCTCTTAAATGAAATCTTTATTTTTTTTAATATGCCTAAAGTATCTCATGTTTTCAGTCTCTTCTCTGCAACCTGTTACATTTTAAACTGAGAAATGATTCAATTTTATTTTGAATTGGGTTTTTCTCAGACTATTTCAATAAATTGCTTTCAGACCTCTCTTTTGATAAATACTCTCTTGAGACAAATTTTCAAAGGAGCCAAAAAGCAGCCTCTGATGCTGAGTGCACTATCGTTTCTGTGTAAAGATTATAGTATGTACAGATTTGCACACCTGGAGCATTGCAAATGGATTGGTAATTTTTTTTTTTAATGTTTGTTAATCAATTACACCCTGATCTTGCAAATATTTTTGTACATGCTTAACATTAAGTGTGTGAGTGGCACCATTGAGTTAAATGGGATTACTCTCATGCTTAAAGTTAAGCACATGCCTAAATATTTGTTGGATTAGAACCTTAAAGTTTGCCAGAATCAGTTAATCAGTTTGATTTTAGAATCGGTGTATCCACTCACAGTACTGTCTGTGACAGGGAGAAGGCTGACAGATGGCTCATACGGCAGATGTATATGTTACCTTAGTATTGCCTTTTTGTAATCATGTAATTTTATTATTCTTTGCTGTTTGTTTTACATTAAATATTTTGTTAACAGGACCCAAAGCAGTTGTTATCCTGCATAGATTTCAGGTATATTACTGATGCACTAACAGAAGAAGAAGCTCGTGGTAAGTCGTCCTTCTGTCAAGACAGATCCCCTTACTCCTTGAGCTGTTTTTGATTTCAATGGGACTACTCAAGCAGTAGGGCATTACTCTTTGTAAGTAAACGGATCAGAATCTTGTTTTATGAAAACAGCAGTGTGTGGTGGTAGGATCTGGAGATGTGGAGGAATTAAACTTTGGTTAATGCAATAATCTCTCCTCTTTTTCTCCCCCACCCCCATGCAGAAATACTCCAAAATGGCCTACTTGGGAAGAAGGAAAGAGGTACGTTTAAACCAAGTTTACTTTTGCTGTCTTGTAGGAGAATAAAGGACTGAACACACCGCATAATTGATGTGGCACTGTGCATCCCAGAGTGTCCTAGTCTCTGGGAAGTGGAATGTAACAATTGAGGCTCTCGTGTGAGGTTGAATGCATTGTGTGATGTCTCCTTATGAGTCATTGGGGAGTTGGTAGGTGTACATATAGAGAGGGCTTGTGCTGTCTTGGTGGCCATTTGCTTTGGAACCCCTCGGTGAATGTTTGTGTCAATCACAATGGCATGGTGACGGTGCTGGTTACACCCTAAAGGTATTTTTTTGAGCTGAACCTCTCCCACATTTTGGAAAGAAGGGGTGGATAGGGAGGGTTTTTTCTCAGCAAATTTAATCTACCCTGATGAAAATGAAATTGATTTTTAAACTCCTTTCATTTCCATGAGTAACAGCTTATCTAAAACTACCATACAAACTAATCATCTGTTAACGAGAAAACAGCATATGTTCATTGGTGACATTCTTTGGCTTTGTAGAAGAGCAAATGTTAAAGCATGGATACCCTGCTTACACCACGTCTTGTGCCTGGCTGGGCTACCCGGACCAGCAGTTAAAACAGGTTTGATTCTTTGACATTAGATTACAGAAGTAAGATTTTAAACATTTCTATCCGGTGGGGAATGCCAACAGGTGATGATTCAACACTCAAGGGTTGCTTAGTTTTGGGCTCAGATACAAAGTGAAACAATTAAGCATTGCATATGTGGGAGGGGGGGTGTGGGAAAGCTGGCCCTGTTCTGTGGGCCTAGTCGTT
Organism: Platysternon megacephalum; assembly: GCA_003942145.1. NCBI lineage: Eukaryota > Metazoa > Chordata > Testudines > Platysternidae > Platysternon > Platysternon megacephalum. The sequence continues at coordinate 8,356,802 of QXTE01000024.1, forward strand.
CATTGGCTTTTGTGTTAGCCACAATGGGAAGGGTTTTAAGGCCTTGTCTACATCAGGGTTTTAGGTGTAGCTGTTGGGGATAAGCATTGACCACTGCAAGCCAGTTTACACTGCTGTATTGTGTATAACTATAGGATTGCACTTGTGCAACTATGTTGGTGCAGACAAAGGGCTTTGTCTACATGGGGATGCTCAGGAAAGTGAAGTTGAATTAACAAAAGGTGTGAAGTTAAAGCGCATTAAACCCCTGTCTGCTCTACACTTATGTCAATAAAGAAGTGGCTAGAAAGTTCATCTGGGGTTAGACAGCCTGTAAATAAATACTAGTCTAGATATTGAGCAGTGCAGCAAGTTGGAGATATAATAGATGTAATTTTCTCTGCAGCTATGCACGGAGGCATTGAAGGATGGCTGGACAAGGTATAGTAAACAACTATCTCATATGCTGAACTTTTCTGTTTAATGATTAGTATTAAGTAGAAATATACTGTTGAGATCAGTCCTGATTTGGCACAGAGACAGACTAGATGGATGACCCTATAGGTCTTTTCAATCGCTACATTCTGAGAAGAGATGTCTTTGCTTCTGATATTTTTAAAACCTATTTTCCCTTTCTGCTATTCCATAACATACCATTAGAGTAGGTATCTAAGCAAATGTGTGGCAAAATGAGCTATCCTCCTGGCAAGCTAGTAGCTAACAAAGGTAACTGCTTTCCTGTTGATCCATGGAAAAGTATTTGCTGTCTTTCTTTTTTGTTAAACTAGGATGAAGTGTGCTGGAAAAGGGACAGATATGATAAGAAAATATTGACCATAAAACACTGACTCGGGTGTTTTGCAAATTTGAGTTTACAGTTTCTCGTAGAGGAAAGTTATCACGGCTACATTAATCGTGGTGAAGTGACCTACATTTTATTATAAATGGTGTGTCTAGGTTCAAAGTAAAGGTTGGTGCCGATCTGCCGGATGACATTCGTAGATGCAGACTTATAAGAGAAATGATTGGCCCTGACAAGACATTGGTGAATATTTTTTTAATGACTACACTATTAAATAATTTTAAATATAAAATGCCTGTCTATTCGTGTAGATATTGGTACAGGGTGAGATTACATGGCATTCTTGAAAGGTATTTTTTCCCTCCCCAAATACTGAATAATGATGTCTTACACCCAGGAGAGTTAATAAATGGCATCACCAAAATACATATGAATTAAGAGATCAATCATTTATTTCTTGTGCCAGAACTCCCATTGGACTCTATGGGAGTGTTGCCTGAATAAGAACTACAGCAAAGTAGAGCTGGTTGGAAAACTGAATTTTCAGTGGAAAACTGAAAAAAAAATTACCAAAAAATTTCAGCCAAATACTTTTGGATTAAAGTGATACATTTTGATTTGGAAAAACTGCTGTGCTGCATATCAGGTGTTGTAATTCGAGTGCCTCATGGTCTTCTAAAGTTTGGGATCCTTGGCCAGACTCTACCTCTCATGACTCACCACAGTCTCTCATCTTGCTTAGGTGATGCAGTGTATTATGGGGGTTTCATGGCTATAGTGCATCATGGGAATTGTAGTCTGGGTGGAGAGCCTGGCCCATAGAGCAGTGGTTCTTAATCAGGGGTCTGGGGCCCCCTGTGGGGGGACGGGGACCATGAGCAGGTTTCGGGACATCTGCCAAAATAAACCAGAGATCAGGGCTGGTGTTAGACTCACTGAGGCCCAGTGCAGAAAGCTGAAACCCGAGCCTCACTGCCTGAGGCTGAAGCTGAAGCCTGAGCAACTTACCTTTGTGGGGCCCACTGTGGCATGGGGCCGGGCAATTGCCCTGCTTGCTACCCCGTAATGCCAGCCCTGGCTTTTAATCTATTGGATATGCAGAAAAAGAGTTGTTGTGGCACAGGTGGGCTGTGGAGTTTTTATAGCATGTTGGGGGAGCCTCAGAAAGAAAAAGGTTGAGAACCGCTGCCACAGAGGAAAGTGAAGACATGAGGCACCCAAACTACAACTCCTGTTAGGCACTGTAGCAGCATTTCCACTACAAAATTTTTGGTTTTCAGATGTTCAGTTTTCAACACAAAGTCAAAACTTTCCGTAGAGAAAACACATCTTTTGTGAACATATTTTTAGTCAAAAACCCAATTTTCTGACCACCACCCCCTGCCCCCCCAGAAAAACAACCAACCCAGTTCTGTTGAACAATTTCAACCATCCCGGTTCCAGAGTGCTTAACTCACTTGCTATATAGGAATTGTTTTGCCTGCTACTGAAACAGTCACTTCTGGAGTTCCGTGTGGCACCTCTTTAATGGTGTGCAAGAACACTACACAGACGTTCAGGAGAGAAGCTGACAATATCATATTCAGGTGGGGAAATTCAGAAAAGCAGAATACAACTACCTCAGTTGGAATAAGGGTTTGAGACTAAATCTGTGAACTTCACTTTTGTAAGAAGTTTCTTGATCTTTTAACGATTACAGCGCACCAGGGCCTTTGATTTAATGTGTCATCTCAAAGCAGCATTTCCAGCAAAGCATAATTTGGGATTTCCACCTGGAGTTCATCTTTTAGGCTATTAGTTTATTGAGTCTAGGAATTGTAGAACATGTGCTATGTAATGTCATATGATGTGTTAAAGATCAGAAAACGGCAGTGATCTGAATTTCCTTTTTTCCTTAATTTATAGCAACATTATGGTTATTTTTGTAACAATTTCATATTCATAAAAATTCAGTAGAGTCATATAAGTGAAATGTCTTTGTAATTACTCTCAGATGCTGGATGCTAACCAACGATGGGAAGTGAAGGAAGCAATAGAGTGGGTCACTAAATTAGCTGAATTTAAACCATTATGGATTGAGGAGCCAACTTCTCCTGATGATATTCTTGGACATGCAGCCATTTCTAAGGTTGAAGTGTTTGTTTTTCATTTCAGTAATGACTTAGTGACTACACACCAGAGAGCAGTAGTGATTCATTTATTGACACTGCTGGTTGGAATGTTCAACGTTCAGGCTGAAACAGCTGTCAAAAGTCATTAAATATGTTTGCTACAAGCTCCTGGGCACATCCTGTATTTGTATTCCATTACACTTAAACGAAAAGCATGTTCCAAAGATTATATAAAAGGCCATAAGACTATCATGCTTGCACAAGAAAAGCAACCAGGATTTGCCCTGAAACGTGCATGTGTCTTTTTTTTAATATGTGTGGATTGGTGTTTCAGTAAAGTTAGAGTAATACTAGCCCAGGATATGTGCTCAGAATGTGATTTAGCTAATAGTAATGCTAGAGCCCCAGATGTTTATCCCCTTATGGCAGCACACACCCTCTTACATAAGTCTTCACATATTATTGGGGTAGCAAAAAAGCCGCTATATTATTGGGGTAGCAATAAAATGCACTAACAAAAAAATGACACTACACTTATTCTTTTCCAAATGCATAGCAAGTAACGAGCATTGCACTTCGTTAGCTGTTCTACTCCCTGTCCCCTCATTCTGGTGAAAAGCTGCATTTGGGAATTACAGATTAGAAGCAAGTCCTTTGTTTGTTTTGTTTATTTATTATTTATTTTTGTAGGCCTTGGCGCCATTAGGAATTGGTGTGGCAACAGGAGAACAAGTAAGTGGGTGTCTAATTGTTTTTTCATTCAGTCTTTTATTTAATGTAGCGTCTGTGACTTTTGAGAATTTGTGCCAAAGTTCACTCTGATTTCTCACTTGGGAATTAAATAACATGACTGAAAACAGCCTTGGATTTATTTCACATCATTTAAGACCAACTAATACTTTTGATAGGTATTCTCCCACCCCCATTTGTTTGGACAATCTGGGAAGATTTTGTTGTGATGAATCTGTTATGAAGGTTTGAACAGGGATCTACCACTTCTCAGTTGAGTGCCTTAACCACTGGCCTATGAAGCATCCTGATGGAGGGCTCCCTCAGTGTCTGCTGTTGAAGTTCCCCTGCTTTAATTAAGTAATTGAGTCGTAATTGGGCCAGAGAAGGAGTTAGAATGACTCTATGGCCTTGGGGTAAGAGGGCTCACCATTCAAATTCCTTCTCCCCTGCAGGTGGAGGGGAGACTTGAACCTGGGTCTCCCACATCCTGAGCGAGTACCCTAATAACTGTGCTAAAGGCTGGTTATCCTCCTTTGCCCTCTTGTTGTTTTTGTGTGAACTTGCCTCACTTGAGGCACCCAGGTGCCTATCTCTCACCTGCGCCCCAGAGCAATTCACAAACGGGAAGATAAGCATTCAGCCGTGTAAGTCACATGCTGGGGATCTGATCTGGTAGGTATCAGGCCCTGCAGGCAACAATGAACATGCAGAAAGGCAAAAACATAGGTGTCTAGGGAACTCTTTAGTGTAAAAACTCAGGCACTGAGTGAATTTAGGTGCCTACAGGATTCAGCAGCAGCCGGGCAGGAGTTTTGTGGATCCTGGTTGGGCCTAAAGTTGGCACCTAAATACCTTTATGGATCCCACCCTTAGCTTCTTGCCAGCACTAGTTCCAAAAGGCATTGACAGAAGTAGGATGACTGTATTTCCCTATGCTGAATATGGGACACCTGGTAAAATTACTTGTATTCAAGCGAGTTGGTTGGCAATCAATCAGAACTATGCAGTACAAACGTTCAAATTAACATCAAGTTGACTGAGCCCCTGTTAAAAAGAAATACTGCATAGTTGGATTCTTTTTATTTACCTTCAAGGCTGTAGCGCGCGCACACACCCCCACACCTCTCTACCCGGCTCCCTCCATGCCTGGCTGGGCCCCTAGGATGGACCTGCCTCTCCTTGTACTTGGCGCTGCATCTTCCCGAAGCAACATTGGGGGGGAAGGGCACACAGGGTCACGTGTCCCCCTCCCCAGATTTCTGCCAGGGTTCACACCAAAATGTGGCCAGCAGCAGCCTTTTGGCACTGTGCGGGAGGGAAAGGACGGGAGCTGCTTCCAGCCCTGGGTGGGGTGGGGAAGGGATGACTTGGCCCATGTCTTTGCAGAGCTCTTGCCTCCCCCCAACACACACACACACCCCTGTGGCTGGAAGCAGCTTGTCCCTTCCTGCCTGCACAGTGTCGAAAGGCAGCTAACACCTCCAGGCTGCTGCTGGCCACTGACATAACCCAGCCGCTTCCTGTCCCCCGGCAACAGCGTGGGCAGGAAGAGGTTAAGCCCTAATGATGCATTGTGAACCAGGGCCCAGGGAACCTGACTGCAGGGGCTTCAGTGAACCCCACCAGGAGATGGCTCAGCAGGGGAGGGTGCCTAGGGGATGGAGCAGCCCCACGCTCCCTGGGGGCAGGACCTAGGTCAGGGGGCTGCTGTGGCGCCTGCAGTGTCAAGGCGCAAACAGGCTGGAAATTGCGCCCCCCCCCCCCCCCCCCCGGCCATGCCAGTGCTGTGCGAGGCTTTGGCACATGCAGGGCGCGGCTTCTGGCCAGCGCCCCAGGCCGGAGGTTCTTGGGCTTTCCCAGGGTGCTGGCCCAGCCAGAGGCAGTGGGGGAAGGAAGGAGCCTGCTGGCCAGGCTGTTGGTGAGCTGAGCACTCTGACCAGGGGCTGGTTCTCCACACAGCGCTGGTCGTGGGACGCGGCCCGCTTGCGGGGGATATGGAGGAGCAGCGGGGCTGGGGGGGGGGTGAAGGGGCAAAGCAGGGAGAGGACAGTGAGAGGGGGAGCACGTAAAGGGCTGATGGGTGGGCAGCAGAGGTGACATGTAACCGGCTGCCACCTGGCGCCTGCCTGCACTCACCAGCCACTGAAGCTCGCAGCCAGTGCTGGCCAGAAATGGGGTGGGGGGGCCTTGCTGGCTGAGAGCCAGCACAAGGCCGGGGCTGCGCTGATGGACCAGCAGGAGGAGCGGCCAGCCGTGCGCACTGCATCTTTGCCCTACCACCAGCCTTGCAGACCCACCCCCATTGTTGGCCACTGGACCACCCCCCACTCTCTGCTGGTGAGTGGGCAGCTGGTGAGCAGGGATCTGGCCAGCAGCAGGACCCACCAGTACTGATGGGAGGGGGACAGAAAATATGGGACAATTTGCCCGTTTTTAAGAAAGTTGGGACACCTTCAGGAGGGCTTAAATATGGGACTGTCCCTTTAAAAATGGGATGTCTGGTCATCCTAGACATCAGTAGCATGTAAAAGTATCTTAGCAGTCCAAAGACCCCATTTCCTGAGCTCCTCTCTGGGTGTAAGGTACAAATTGTTAGCTATCAATAAAATGACTGGTCCCTTTAAGAAAACCAGCTTCTGAATCAAAGTGAATTAACTATTGAATTGTTTTTTATTGTGCTCATGAATGACATACCTCTTCCTGCCAAACCCTTCTACTAAATCTACAGAGCAGAGCAACATAATTTAGCAAATTCTCATTGCTCACTGGCAGCTGGAGAGAAATACTGCATTAGCATAGTTTTACTCTATTGCCAGTTTCTCATGCAAAGCCTCTCGTGCTTTCACCATATTTCATTGTGATGCTGACCTCCAGCTGTTGTTTGCCACTAGATAGAACATTTAATTTTTGGTGTGAATAATGACATCCATTAAGGAGAATGGGTTTGAATTAACTATTAGGACAGGCCTGCCTGGCAGACTAAAGGCCAATTCCTGAGTAATAGGCTTTATATATTGTATGTAGAGGTTTTTCTATAGCATAATATCGGAGCATTACATAAACATGAATGTATTTATCTTACTTCCCCTGTTAGGTAGGGGAGTACTATTATCCCCATTTTACAGATGGGAAAGTGAAGCACAAAGATCAAGTGACTTGGCCAACATCTACGCAAGAAGTTTGTGGCAGAGGTAGAAATGGAATCCTGAGTTTTAGTCAAGTGTGTTAACTACTAGACCATCCAATAAGGCCCTACCAAATTCACAGTCCATTTTGGTCAATTTCACAGTCATAGGATTTTAAAAATAGTAAATTTCATGATTTCAGCTCTTTAAATCTGAAATTTCATGGTGTTGTGACTTTAGGGGTCCTGACCCCAAAGGGGGCTGTGGGGAAGTCGCATGGTTATTTTGGGGGGAGGGGGGTTGCAGTGTTGCCACCCTTACTTCTGTACTACTGCCTTCAGAGCTGGGCCCTCAGTCAGCAGCCACCACTCTCCGGCTGCCCAGCTCTGAAGGCAGCAGTGCAGCAGTAAGGTTGGCATGGCAGGGTGCTGCCTTCAGAGCAGTGTAGAAGTAAGGGTGGCAATACTGTGACACCCCCCTGCCCCCACAATAACCTTGCAGCACCCCTCACCCCTGTGACACCTTTTTGGGTCGAGCCCCCCAGTTTGAGAAATGCTGGTCTCCCCATGAAATCTGTATAGTAGGGTAAAAGTACACAAAAGACCAGATTTCACAATCTGTGACATGTTTCTCACAGCTATGAATTTGGTAGGGCCCTAATCATCTCATTGGACTGGTCTGCAGGAGTCCATGAGAAGAAATAGTCTTCCACAGCCAACAGAACCACTGTGTATTCACTACTGCCGTCTGATTGCTGCAGTAGCCCAGTCATTCCTATAAGGGGTAACATGCAATTAAGAGCAGGAGGTTTTTTTGTTTTTTTTTCTATTGGGTCACCGGGAAGTGGGCGGGCAGAGCCCGCCCACTGCTAAAGGATCCCCCCCCAGCCTAAGGGGAGGACCCACAGGACCGGGAACCCAAATGATTCCGGGGGACAACTAATAAAAAAAAAAAAAAAAAAAAAAAGAGCAGGAGTTTTGCTTGGCAGTTAAAACAAGAAACATGGAATTAGGACTCAGTTCTGATCCCAGCTCTGCCACTGAATTGCTGTGTGAACTTAGGCAAATAGTGACATTTCTGTGTGCCTCAGTTCAGAGAGCTGTAAAATGGATGTAATTCTACTATGCCTCTACCTTACAACTGTACTGTGATTCTTTAATGTTTGTAAAATGCTTTGCAATCCTCTGCACTTCTGTGCATTGTTCCAGCTAAGTGGTATAACAAAAAGAACTTGGTTTTAATGGGAAACCTAGTGGGAACATTGTGCAATTGTTTTGACTTGCATTGCCAACAGTTCTTGTAATATCCTGCCAATTCCTTAGAATCTGGGGCTTAACATCTTTTTTTCTTCCCCCTTCCCTCCCTGCTGCAGTGTCACAATAGAGTGATATTTAAGCAGCTCCTACAGGCTAAGGCCCTGAGCTATCTCCAGATTGACAGCTGCAGGCTGGGAAGTGTGAATGAAAACTTGTCTGTGTTGCTGATGGCCAAAAAGTTTCAAAGTAAGGCTCTTGGAAGTGTGTCAGTAGCACTAACATCTCTCTTGTTCTAAGCCAGTTTGCCATGCAACTTCTTCAGCTGTCGTGTTGCTAACTCATGAGCATGTGCTTGTGTGTGGTTCAGTCATTTGTTTTCTGTCATGCTTTAGTACTAATTCAAAATGCCTTTGGTCCCTTATTATTGGGAGCTGAGTTTCCCTAGGGCTGATGGGGGGGGGGGGGGGGGGGGGGGGGGGNACACCAGCTGAGTTGGTACACAAGCTTTCTGTATAATCTAGTCATTTGCCCTTACTCTTCAGATTGGTTTAAACAGGGATTGTTCTGTTTTCATTTCAGTCCCTGTTTGCCCTCACGCTGGGGGCGTTGGGCTCTGTGAGTTGGTACAGCACTTGATAATATTTGACTATATTTCAGTATCTGGAAGCCTTGAAAACAGGTTAGTAATGTAAAATGCTACTGTAACATTCAATAGTGGTGATGGCTTATTTTTCCAAAAGGCTGTTGACATGCAATAATAACCAGTAAACAAAAACAACACCCCCCCAACTCACCTCCCTATGGCTCTCCCAGAGAATTTTAAACCAGTCAGAAGTGTGTGAACTTCACTCTGGCAGTTGCCTGGCAAACAGCCAGGAATATTTTCGACAAAGACTGCTTGATACTCTTGGAACTATATTTTGGCATCTCTCTCTCACTCCTCCAACCCCCACCCCATAACGACAATGGCAGGCCAGCACATGCATGACCAAAGGATTAGCTCCCTGCTCTAAATTGAATAGTGTTCTAGGTGTAGCTTCCCAAAAGGATCTAACAACTTCCCTTGTCTTGTTTAATATCAGCTTCGGCTCGTATTAGCCGCCTTTGCGGGCAAAGAACAATTTTTTCACATTATTGCAAACACAAATTTCCTGACTCTCTCCTGTTGGCTGTATATTCCTGTTCTTCGCACTAGTTGTCTTGCAGATATTAAAGTCAAATATTGTAGCTTCACCTTTTGCTCACATTTAAAATCAGCTGTATCATAAAACATTCCTCTTGTTTTGATCTTCCTTGTCTCTGAAGCAGTATATTTAAAATTGCCTTAGACCATGTTTGGTAAATTTTGCTGATCTACAGCCACAGCAATGTTCTTGGTAATTCGTAAACTAAGAAGGAGCAGACCCAGCCCTTCAGCTGCCCTCATTAGTGACTTCCCTTGCTGCAGAAAATAGTCTTGTTCATTCTGTATCCACGTTGGCTAGCATAAGAATGAAGCTTTTGTGGTACTTTGGAAAATCCACAATCAGTAACCACAGCTCTTCTATATAATTTTACTCATCCCTGTCTGTATTGAAAAAAGAAGTTTGAATCTTGCTCTCCAAACCCTACATACTGCCCAAAGAGTCCATCTTCTGCCCTGTATTCTTGTTCTGGCTTATTTTATTGAGACCACCAGTCCTCACTAGGCTAAAATGCCAAGCAGATTCCAGTTTATCAATATGAAGCACTATGTAGCAGTAGTTTCTGCTTCTAAAAGGAAGCCTCCTAATTTGCTGATAATTGGGATACAAATATCAGTCCAACTTTTACCCACACCTTGTTTCCTTGTCAGGGATAATAGCCATGAATAAGTACAAGATTAGGTAAAACTGAAAACCATCCCCCCTCTTTCTTGCAGGATGTGTGAGTATGTAGATCATTTGCATGAACACTTCAAATATCCTGCCGTAATCAAGAAAGCTTCCTATGTACCACCTCAGGTATGCTGTGAGACAATTAACTGTACTTAAGTGGCCTAAAGAAAGCATCTTAATTACAAGCAGTTTAAAACTAAGATTGCGTGTGAAAGGCTCTCTTACAAAGTCATCTGCAGAATGAAAAAGTTGGAGATGTGCTATTAGACTAGACTATTGCATAGGTTTGGCGGTTCAGAACTGTTAAATGAAAGGGGTACATTCCAGCACACATGCTTCAGGAAGTGGAGTGTGACCCTGGTTTAAAACCTCAACCCAAAGCAATTCTCTAGTTACTGATGTTTAATATATCTGCATTGCTGGGCTAACCAACTTAGGTAAAAAAGTATTAATACTTCTCTGTTCAGCTGGAGAAGAGGGCATGAGGGAGGATAATCCACTGGAAATGCTTTAAAATAGTCTGTTTTTTACTGAAACTCGTATTCCAAAACTAAAGATTATTGTCTAACTACAATTCTGTTCAGCCCAGACTTTTTAGAACTCTCGTTTTCCATTTAACATTTGCATCAGGCGTTAGGAGATTAACACTAGTTACAGCTGATACCTTTTGTATTACAAATTAGCCTGGCATGATCCCCAGCAGCACAGAGATTACAATAATTATTCTCCAATTGCATGACAGCAGTTGAGTTATTTGAATGAAGAGACTAGAGCTAGTATCACTTTATAAATAGTAAAAAAAAAAAAAAAAATTTAATCTTGTAGGATGCTGGATATTCCACTGAAATGAAAGAAGAGTCTGCAAGGAAATACCAGTTTCCACAGGGAGAAGTTTGGCAGAAGATCCTTTCTAAGCCATAAAATACAACTGCATTAAGTCTAACCCTGACAATTTTCAGGCTGAAGATTAAATTTCCCAAGCTGTTCACACTATTGTTAGGTGATGATACAAGATTTCAGCTTTTGTATAACCAGGCAAAAAACCCCAGGAATTAACATAACACATAGTCCAGGATGTTTAGTTTAAAGAAATGACTGGGGCCTATATTCCAACAAAGTTGTTATACTTTAGTGTAACTAGTGGATGGGCTATGAACTGAATTTCTAGAACTAGTCTACAAATCAGTAACTTTGCAGTATCTGTTCTGACCTCCTGCATAATACAAGCCTTAGAATTTCCCCAAAATAATTCCTTTTGAACTGGAGCATCCAATATGACCCTTGGTAAATTGTTCCAGGGGATTTTCTCACACTATACTAAAGTATTTGAATTTAGAGATTTAAAATAAAATTCCTTACTGTCTACTCTTGCCCTAATCATATACAAAACTTTATATTGGTTATATTGTGGAACCAAAAGCTGTTGCATGTACTGTTAGGTACAGAAACAATGAGGTGTCCAGTGGCACCTTAAAGACTAACGTTTATTTGGGCATAAGCTTTCGTGGGTAAAAAACCCCACTTCAAGTTAGGTATAGAGCTATTCAGAGTTGTCCTATTGATTGTGTGTTTAAGTTTGGGCCTTAATGAAAATACAAACGTTTTTACTCGGCCACCATGTGTGTACATAAACTACCCTGGCTTGGTAAGATGGGCAGCATCATGAAAGGACCAGAACTGGCCCTGATGTCACCTGTAGCGGGGGTAGAGTTGACAGAGCTAGGTGTTATGCTTTATTTGTATCAAGACTTGTGACCAGACAGTTGCCAATTCATCAAAATTGAAATCCGTGTCCAACAAACTTCTGTAGGAAGCCTGCCTGGCTTTTTGACAATTTGCTCACCTGCCCACCACCTTAACAGCTTGCCGAGGGGGAGTGCAGCTTTTGGGAGCCTGCAGTCCCCAGCTTCAGTGTAGTCCACCAAGTACCCTGCCTGTGAGTCAGAACTTCCACAGCCCCCAGTCCAATTGGGAGAGTTAATGTTTTGATTTTTATTCTGAAATTGAACAATGCCAAACCTTTGAAATCTCAAAATCCTCTGAAAGTTACCTTGCTCTACTTGCTACTAGTGTTACAAGCACAACACACTTTCCAAACACTATTGAAAATATTTATACAAGTTTATTAAACATTCTTATCACCACTTTTCAAGCTTAAAAAAATCCTGCTATAGCAAGTGTTCTGTTTAAATACTTACCCTTATGTATTAGTAAGTAACTAATACAGAACAAGACTAAGCACTTCTCACTGCTCAGGCTACAGTGCAGAGCAAGGAAAAGCTTGAAATATTAACTTAAACCCAGTAACAACTTAAGGGGGCTCCAGCCAATTCCTGAATGATTTATAGACAGTAGAAATATACAACCCAGAGTCACCTTCCAACAGAGAACTCTGAACTCAAAGACTGGCTAGTAAACAGAGTGCTAATTTTTTCTTTTACACTAAAATTTGGTTCAGTGACACCTGCAGGAAGGCAACCCACTTCCATTAACATACATTTCTCATTAAAGGTACTTCACAGCTGTTAACCTGCTTCTCAACAGTCCAAAGTCTAGAGCAGGACCCCTTTAAAAGTTATTTAACTGTTTTAGCAACATTTAAGAGCACCACATTGAGCTTAAGTACAGAGAAGGTAACATACTTCTGAAACAACTTTTTAAACATGATAGGAGTCTAAGTGCATTAAACAGCCATTTCCATTTTAATAGCTGGATGTGGGTTATAGTCTTCAATCTGAAAGTCATCTGCTTTGAAGTCACTGATGTTTTCAATTTTACGAAGAATTTTGAGTTTTGGGAAAGGACGTGGTTCCCTCTGAAGCTGAAATTAAAGAGAGTTTGACTTACATTTGTATAAGATTAGCGCTCAAAAGTAAAAAACAGTGCACAGTGAAAATCGACTACTTAGCTCTTTTGGTTAGATAGACTTCACCTGCCATAACATTCTCCGTCCTGTCATAGTATGTAGATATTTGTGTGAAGAATGTGGAAAGATTGATATGAAGTGAACAAGTCTCTGTCAGAGACCAAAAAAAATGTACAGTAGAGCCTTATCATTCAGAAGAATACCCACTAAGAATTACTGGTTTGCAAACTGACTCTATATGCATAATTAAGGATAATGCATCAAAGTGCATTTTATTCATTTAGTCAGTTACAGTTTTGTTTTGATAAGACAAGTATAAGGACACTAATATTTTGTAACAATAATGATAGAGATTAGAGTACAAATTCTTGCATCTTTGACTTGCAGAGAGATAACCACTCTTTTGGTCCAAGTTAGTGTACAATTCGATCAAAATTCTACAGTGTTTTCACTTGTAACCAGAGTTGAACATAGGTAAAGGGTAGTATTAGAGAAGAAATCAGAAGATCATCAATGCAAATTAAGATAGTATTTACAATGGAAGTACCAGATCTAAAAACGCAGGATTACCATGAGTTGTTCAACCAGCTTTGGTAGATATATATCAAAAAGATAGCCAGGCTCCAGTCACCATGGATACTTACTTGAATTTTCAAAGGTTCAACATGATTCAGATATATATGAGCATCTCCTAGTGTGTGTATGAATTCACCAGGCTGAAGAAAAAGGGGAAAAAAATAAAGTCTTCACACAAACAGGGTAGCACATTTCAGGACTGTATGACATTGCAATGCTTGTGCCAGAGGTTCCCAGCACCTCTGTTGCTGAAGTGTAGCTCCTGCAACAGATTGTCTCGATAAGCCATTTTCTTACAAGTTCAAATATTGTCTTTCCCTAAAGTAACCGATCATTATGTTAAGCTACTCTAAGCAGAGTATGAAGTTCTACAACAAAGATTTTGCAACAGATATAGCAACTGAGCACTCACATTTATCTGTTAACACAAGTGGAAGGAGATGGGGGTAGTGAGAAATACAGCTGTCTCGATCTACCTCAAAGTGATAGGTTGCAAGTATTTCTTAGATATTAACAGTGCTACAGTGATCCATGCTTCTAGCTCAAGATTAGACTACTGTAATGTATACGGTGGCACTTAATTCTATTAAGAAACCGAAGCAACTCATTAAAAGGAGTTCCTTGCAGGATCACATGAAACCAGTGCACCATGATCTATCCTGACAAATTGAAGCCCTAAGGGTATGTCTACACTAAAGCTGGGAGTCTGCCTCTCAGCCTAGGTAGACAGACTCTCACTAGCATGCTAAAACTAGCAGAATGATTATTGTGGAAAAGACAGTGGCTCCAGGTAGCCACCTGAGCTCAGATGGGCTTGGACTCGGGCAGCTAGCTGGAGCCACCACCTATGCTACAATGCTATTTTTAGTGCACTAGCTTGAGCAGAGATAGCACAAGTCTGTCCACCCACGCTGGGAGGCATGTTCCCAGCAGCAATGTAGACATATCAAAATGGCTTTGAACCTGCCTAGCTGAGAAATATGCCTCACTGTTGCCACAGTTATGGTATGCAGAAGCACTTGAAAGCCAGTCTTCTTCGTTTAAAACAGAGCTGCTAGTAGGATGTTTTCCGTAATGAGCCCTGAACTTTGGAATTCTCTTCCCAGCCTCTTGATCTGATATAGCCCACATCTGTTGGCCTTCATGGCATGCTACAAATTGCAGCTATCCTCACATTTGGAAAAGGGCTGGTATTTTTTCTAACTGGGAAAGTTGACAGATTGGTTTGTCTGCATTAACATTTCTTTCACTTATGGCAAAGGCATCTAGCGCCCTGGATAAGCATTTTGTGTGACTTAAGCATTGCCTGACAATTTACCATCATCATTGGTTTAGGTCTATTGCTTAGAGTTTACTGCTCCTGAAAGTACCTGCACTATTTTGCTGCAGTATTCTTAGCCATAGCATGTGATGAAATACTGGATCGTAAAAGCAGAGCTATTTACTTAATTTGTCTGCAGTGTTATTGCAGTATTTAATGTTACGGAAAAATTCACAAGTCTTATATGAGTTTATGTTCTTTACTGCAGATCTCTTCCACAAAAAGTGTTTTGCTTTAAGAGGAGATGTAATAGTTAAATGAAGTTGTGGAGGAGACATCAAACTTCATTTACTTTAATTGCCTTTGATATAAAACTTACACTAAGTCCTTATTATAAAGCATGATTTTCTCCACTCACCCATTTTATCTCCTCTCCTCAGTGCTAAAAATGGAAGCAGCAACTCCTGATGATAACACCAGGAGGGGGTCAAAATCTCACACTATCACTATTAAATCTTTAAGAAGTCAGCTTTTAGAAGATAAATTTAAATACATTATAGTCTTTCTAACAAACCTCTGCTCTACCAAGTCACAAGAATGCAGCTATCTTTGGTGAAAGACAACAGGTGGCTAACAGAAAAGAGCAGTACTACACAAGCATTTACAGTCAAAGTGAAAAATATCCAATTGAAACCATAGCAGGAATTTAGGTAGGCAGATCACAATATGCAAATTGGAATCTGACAGCAACCACAGAGTTAATGCTCTGTAAGTTGGTAGTACCTTGAAGACAGCTGTTTCAGTAGCACAAAGACACCCCATGGCATTTTTCATTGTCACCAGAAGGAAATGTGCTCAACTCAGATTTTTGGTAGATAAACTGGTAGAATAAGCCAGGACACATCTTAATTTTGTCAAGTTTTTTCCACAAGATTTGGAGATTTTGATATAAGTGACCACTATGAGATTTATAGAGTTCTTATCGTGCAGGCCACCCCACTAACACATACATTAAATACAATTCATCTACAGAGGCCGTTCCTGTACATATCTAAACTTTTGAACGTTGTGTTCATTCCAATTCTTCCTACATAAATGTTAGTCTATTTAATGTTTTAGTCCTCTGTTCAAACTATAAATATCTAAGCAAAAGGATACTATACCTTCAGGCCTGTGACATGGGCAATCATATATGTGAGCAGTGAATAACTGGCGATATTGAAAGGCACCCCCAGTCCCATGTCTCCAGATCTCTGATACAACTGGCAAGACAGTTCACCATTTAGAACATAAAACTGGCACAGAGCGTGGCATGGAGGCAAAGCCATTATTGAAATATCTAAGGAGATGCAAAACAGGAAGAGGGGGAGGGGGAAAAAAACAGTATTAAGACATCATGAAAGAGCAGAAAAATATACATATGTATATAGAAATAAATACGTCAAATAGCAATATTGAACCACATATTGTAGTTCTATTGCTTTTACTATTAATATTTTTTAAATCCTATTACCACTACCAGATATTAATTGCTTGATTATGTAACTGCTATTGTTAACAGTAACTGGTTGGTGGACAGAGGAAAATCACATCTAGAAATTCCACTGAAAAAAAGGTTTTAGGTCCTCATACTGCAAAGACTTATGCACATGTTTAATTTTACTCACATAATTAGTCCTATTGATTTTATGAGATTATTCTCATGAGTAAAATTAAGCACATGTCAAGTGTTTGCAGCATTCAGGGCTTTAGTCATTCAACCTATGTTTTCCTTCTTAAACAAGTTCCTGCCTCTAATTTTTATTCTTTGTATTGCAATAGCACCTCAGAATCCATCATGGACCAGCACTACACAGACACGGGGGGAGGGGAAGACATCCACTGCCTCAGAGAGTATAAGACAAAAAGTAACAGGTGGACAGAGACAAATGAGGGAGCACATGGGAACAATGAGACAATACTGATCAGCATAAGCAGCAGTCAGAGCACTCCTGCCACCTGCTGTAAATTTATTGGCCCAATTATTACCCTAATTGTGAGCTTGAAAGTTCATAATGTTATAATAACCTATTACAACAAATGTTGATGAGAAAAGATGCAAAAGGAAGACAAAGACAATTAGTCCAAACAAAAATGTCCATTAATGGCTATTAGCCACGATGGGTAAGGAATGGTTTCCCTAGACTCTGTTTGTCAGAGGGTGGAGATGGATGGCAGGAGAGAGATCACTTGATCATTACCTGTTAGGTTCACACCCTCTGGGGCACCTGGCATTGGCCACTGTCAGTAGACAGGATACTGGGCTAGATGGACCTTTGGTCTGACCCAGCACGGCCGTTCTTATGTTCTTAAAAAGGCCTACTGATATAACTCAAGGACTGTGTTAACCTCATGCCTGGTAAACAAGAAGAGTGTGGGACTGGAAATCAGTGGGCCAAAATTTTTGTGTTGGAAATCAGTCCCAACTGGTGGACAAAATAATGAGGGGATAGGCTACTCCACCCATCACTTCCCTTTTGGGGTCCTTAGGAAAATAATAAAATAAAATGATGAAGATGATAATAAAGAACAAGGGGATGACTATGACTTGGGAAAAATCCAAAATGATGGCTGACTGAAAGACAGAAGAAGAAGAAAGGCGTGAGCTTTATGATCATGTCCACCCCCAGCCCTGTTGTCACTTTCGGACCCCAGTATTTCCTGTAACACCACTGGGCCTTCATTATTCTGATCCTCAAGAGTGTCCTGACCAGACCACACCAGAGAGTGGAAGCCAGATGACATTGCCACCTCCACTTGGACATGCATGTGTGTGTACGCATGAGAGAGAGAGACACACATTTTCCTTCTCCAATGTATTTCTTTTCTTTCCTTATCCCTTTCCTTTTTTCTTCTGTCTAATAAGAATCTGGTTTCACTGGCCAAAACTGCATATTTTGCAACACTGCTGTAAGCCTGTGACCAGAGAGGCAGCTAAAAGCAATCACCTAAACAGCTTGATGCTGGAATAAATTTGTCAGGTCTTGGAATGGTTGATAAGACCATGTGCTGTGCCTTTCTCCAGCAGCGAGCTTGCAAGTAAAAGTCAACACCAGAGACAGAACTCCATTTTCTATCCTTGTTCTTTTCTCTCCTCTCTTGAGCGTTTGTCTTGTTTTGTTTTCTAGGAAATAGGATTGGACTTTACCAACAACATTGATAACAACAGCTCCAGCCCATCTCAACTAACTTTTTCTCTTTTCCCAAAAAAAGGATGGTTATCACCATCAAAGAGGCTGTTAGAAGGAAAACCCTCGTGTTTAACAGCTCTCTCCAGCTAAAGGGACAGGGAACAAGTGATGTTGTTAAAATGGAATCCTTATTTACTACTTTACATTTCAAATGCTTTAACTATTTTTCCTTCTTTTCTGTATCTTTAATAAAAAGGTTAAAAAGATTTTTAATGGTGCATTTGCCTTGATACAAGCAAGCTGCAATCTCTGTATACCAAACCTCTTTAAAACTGTTTAAGGTTGAACAGTTTCAGGGTCATGTTAACACCACTAGCTCTTTGGGCCCATTTATTCCATCTAAATTAATACAATATGCCTACTTCTTCTCACATTTGTGTAGACATCACAGCAAAGGAGAGTTGTAAGGAGGAATTTAAAGGAGGACAATGAAGTGGTTTTATGGATGTTTATGTGCAGCTCTTCCTATGCATGAGAGGCAGAATGGAAGAAAGCATGAAGGTACTTTTTAGAAAACTGAACAGGTGGGTGATAAAGGCTGATGTCACTGGCGAGGTGGGAGTCAACATCTTGGCAGGGTATGAGAGATGATAGGTAGCATGAGGATAGGCTGTGAAGGGCCCTGACGGTAAAGGCAAGTAGATTATGTTTGAGGCGATGGAGAAAGAAGGGATGCAAAAGAGGGAGATATGGTCAAACAAGCTAGGACAATGATCTTTGCAGAAGTATTTTGAATGGCTATAAGCGGGGTGAGACTGTATTTGTCAAGGTCAGAGAAGAGAATGTTGCAGGAGTCAGAATGTTGGGAGACTAGATGAGTGAACTGTGTGGACAGAGAAGGAAGATGTATAGATATGTTAGGCGGAAGGATCAACAAGATCTAGACCAGCAGGGCCCAAACTTACTGGTTCATGTACCACCTTCTTTAAAAAAGGCTGTGAAGTGAACTGATGGAATATATGATGCACCACAGTTAGGGAAACCATGATTTAGACACAGCCTGAATGTTAGAATCTAGAGAAATGGTCAAGTTAAAGATGCCAAGTGACAGAGAAGATAATGGTGTCCACTGACTGAGAAAAGAGGGAAGAATTGTGGGGGGAAGATTAAGAACCCTGTTTCGGCTTTGTTGATCTTACATCTGGACATCCACAAAGTGTCACACTCCTTTGACCTGCCTGATCCCTATTAACCCTCCACCTACCGTGCAGTTGCCCTTTAATAGGAACGTTTCCCCAGCATGCCTTTTTGGAAACTGGCTCTTTAACTATAGCAGGGAAAACAGCCAAAACGATCATTTTGTAACTGGCTGCTGCTTGTTGGCATCTCCCGCTCTTCTAGCTGGCGAGTACCTTTAATTCCTAAAGTTCTTAAACAGGCTCCTATCTTCAGAAAAGATTCTAACAACAACGAAAAAGAGCACTGTAATTTTTTAAGTTTTGTTCTCTTCTTCCCTCCCTTCCCAAGTTTTAGTATAATCCTATAATTTAATACAAAGTAAAAAAACAGCTGCTTGATTATATTTTTCAATTCTGAGCCTCCTTAAAAAACAAGTTAAATAGTTTTTTACTATCTGCAAAGTGTTTTTGAATAGTGACTGTATGTAGAGGGCAGTGATAATCATGTATTTCCATTTGTGCTAAGACAAAAAAGGTTTGAAATCATACAGGATGTTTTGGGGCCTGATTATCCTCTCACATCAGTGAGAATCATGAGAAACAGGAGAATCCAGGTTATAATTCACCCAACCATTTATAGAACATGAAATCATATCAGTTGTGTAAGCTCGCCTTTTCTTGCAGCAAAAATGTAACCACAGGATGTAGACACAGGATCTGGTAATTATGCAAGCTTTCAGGACTAAATAAGCACCAATAAAATAGCTTAGCATGCAACTTGGTAAGGTGCAACTACATTCACTTCACACACGCACACTTCTGTACCTCTGGGATTCCAAGCACACATGATGATTCTTCTGTCATCTGGATTGTTTTTGATTGTGTCGATTACATTCTGCAGCTGGTCCACTCCTTGGCCTGAGTAATCTGAAGAAAGTTACCAAACAAGATTTAAATAAGGGTATGTCTACACTACGAAATTAGGTTGATTTTATAGAAGTCGATCTTTAGAAAGCGATTTTATACAGTCGATTGTGTATGTCCCCACTAAGCGCATTAAGTTGGCGGAGTGCGTCCTCAATACCATGGCTACCATTGACTCACAGAGCGGTGCACGGTGGGTAGCTATCCCACAGTCCCTGCAGTCTCCGCTGCCCATTGGAATTCTGGATCAAGCTCCCAATGCCTGATGGGGCAAAAACATTGTCGCAAGTGGTTTTGGGTACATGTCGTCAGTCTCCCCTCCCTCCATGAAAAAACAGCAGACAATCATTTAGTGCCTTTTTTCCTGGGTTACCCATGCAGATGTGGCAATTGGGACATCATGGCAGCAGTGGGGCAGGTTGATACAGTGGAACGCCGATTCTGGGCCCAGCAAACAAGCACAGATTGGTGGGACCGCATAGTGTTGCGGGTATGAGATGATTCCAGTGGCTGCGAAACTTTCGCATGCGTAAGACCACTTTCCTAGAACTTTGTGAGTTGCTTTCCCCCGGCCTCAAGCGCAGGAATACCAAGATGAGAGCTGCCCTGACAGTTGAGAAGCGAGTGGCGATAGCCCTGTGGAAGCTTGCAACGCCTGACTGCTATCGGTCAGTCGGGAATCAATTTGGAGTGGGCAAATCTACTGTGGGGGCTGCTGTGATCCAAGTAGCCAAGGCAATCACTAACCTTCTACTAGCAAGGGTAGTGACTCTGGGATATGTGCAGGTCATAGTGGATGGCTTTGCTGCAATGGGGTTCCCTAACTGTGGTGGGGCGATAGACGGAATGCATATCCTTATCTTGGCACTGGACCACCTTGCCAATCAGTACGTAAACTGCAAGGGGTACTTCTCAATGGTGTTGCAAGCACTGGTGGATCACAAGGGACGTTTCACCAACATTGACGTGGGATGGCCGGGAAAGGTGCATGACGCTCGCATCTTTAGGAACTCCAGGCTGTTTGAACAGCTGCAAGAAGGGACTTACTTCCCAGACCAGAAAATTACTGTTGGGGATGTTGAAATGCCAATAGTTATCCTTGGAGACCCAGCCTACCCCTTGCTCCCATGGCTCATGAAGCCATACACAGGCAGCCTGGACAGTAGTAAGGAGCAGTTCAACCATAGGCTGAGCAAGTGCAGAATGGTGGTAGAATGTGTCTTTGGACGTTTAAAAGCTCGCTGGTGCTGTTTGCTGACTAGGTTAGACCTCAGCGCAACCAATATTCCCATTGTTATTGCTGCTTGCTGTGTGCTCCATAATATCTGTGAGAGTAAGGGGGAGACGTTTATGGTGGGGTGGGAGGTTGAGGCAAATCGCCTGACCACTGATTTTGAGCAGCCAGACACCAGGGTGATTAGAAGAGCACAGCTAGGCGTGCTGCGCATCAGAGAGGCTTTGAAAACCAGTTTCATGACTGGCCAGGCTACGGTGTGACAGTTGTGTGTGTTTCTCCTGGATGCAAACCCGCTCCCTTTGTTGATTTTAATTCCCTGTAAGCCAACCACCCTCCCCTCTTCGATCAGAGCTGACAAAGGAAATAAAGTCTCTATTGTTTTGAAACCATGCATTCTTTATTAATTAAAAAAAATTGAGGTAACTGACAAGGTAGCCCGGGTGGGGTCGGGGAGGACAAAGCCACATTGCTTACTGTAGCCACACTACAATCCTCTGGAGTGGAGTGGCTGGGTGCCCGGAGCATCCCCCCGCATTCTTAGGCATCTGGGTGAGGAGGATATGGAACTTGGGGAGGAGGGCAGGCGGTTATACAGTGGATGCAGTGGCAGTCTGTGCTCTTGTTGCCTTTCCTGCAGCTCCACCAGACGCCTGAGCATATCCATTTGCTCCCCCTTTAGCCTCGGTATCGCCTCCTACCTCTTCTCATCGCGCTCGCTGTATGCTTTCCTGGCCTCTGTCACTGTATGTCTCCAGGCATTCAGCTGTGCCCTATCAGTGTGGGAGGACTGCATGAGCTTGGAAAACATGTCATCGCGAGTGCAGTTTTTTTTTGCCTTCTAATCTGCGATAACCTCTGGGACGGAGATGATAGGGGGAGCGTAGAAATATTTGCACCTGCGGGGGGATAAAAAGGGAGAGTAGAATTTAAGATACATTTCTGAGAACAAAAGGGAGACTCTTTCACAGTGAATCAAGCAATTCACAGCAGACAGCACATATGCTTTAGGTACAAGGTCGCATTTTGCCTTTTGTATTGAGCGCCTGCCAGTACAGGTCTGTCTCATCTTACGCTGGGGTTACGTTCCGCAGTCAGCGCCTAAAGCAAAAACCGCGTATAGTCAAAATTACATTGAGTGTAATGGCGGGCAGAATCACCTGCACTACAGAAACAGTATTTAAACTGTTATTTTTCTTTTTTTGTTTTTTTCTTGTTTTTGCTGACCGCGTAAAGATGAAATCGCACATGTTAAATGCGCCTAAGATGTGACAGACCTGTATGGTGACACATCACACACGACTGGGCAACAGAATTCGGTTTCCAAGCAGCCACGGTAAGCCAAAGGGTACGCCGGGTTGGCTTCTTCCGTCTTCATAACATGTGTGAATGGTTTCAAACTGCAGTGCCCTCCTTTCCCATAGCAAGGAATGCCAGTTGGGTTTTCCATTTAAAAGGAGGGGCTGCGGTTTTCGGGTGGATGTGCAGCACACTCCTCCCCACACCCCACCGCGTGGCTATTCTCTGGGATGATTCCAGACTACTTGCTACTGGCTTGGCGTGGTAAAGGACCATTTGCTGCCTGCTTTGTGCTGCAATGATTCCAGACTACTTGCTACTGGCTTGGCGTGGTAAAGTGTCCTACCACGGAGGACAAAATAAGGCAGCCCTCCCCAGAAACCTTCTGCAAAGGCTTTCAGAGTACCTCCAGGAGAGCTTCATGGAGATGTCCCTAGAGGATTCTCACTCCATCCCCAGACACGTTAACAGACTTTTCCAGTAGCTGTACTGGCTGCTAATGCATCCCAAGTCTTCAGGGCAAATCAAACATTAAACACAATTGCTTTTAAACCCTGTAGTGCAGTTACAAATGTGCACTCACCAGAGGTGCCTTCTCCAGCTTCAGGGTCCGGGAACCCGCCTTGGGGGAGGGTATTGACTCCAGGGTGATGAAAAGGTCCTGGCTGCCAGGGAGAACAGATTCTCTGCTTGCCTGCTGCGCATTCTCCTCCTTCTCTTCCTCATCCACAAAATCCTCCTCCCTTTTGCGTGAGACTCCCCCCTTGCAGGTGTCCACGGACAGTGGTGGGGCAGTGGTAGGGTCCCCCCTAGAATGCCATGCAGCTGATCATAGAAGCGGCATGTATGGGGCTTTGACCTGGAGCAACCGTTTGCCTCCTTTCGTCTTTTGGTAAGCTTGCCTGAGTTCCCTAACTTTCACACAGCACTGCTGTGTGTCCCTGTTGTAGCCTCTGTCCATCATGCCCTGTGCGATTTTAGCATATATATTAGCATTTCTTCTTTTTGATCGGAGTTCTGCCTGCACAGATTCTTCTCCCCATACAGCAATCAGATCCAGTGTCTCCCGTTCGCTCCATGCTGAAGCTCATTTGCGATTCTGGGGGGACTGCATGATCACCTGTGCTGCTGAGCTCGCCACACTGACCAAAGAGGAAATGAAATCGAAAATTTCCTGGGTCTTTTCCTGTGTATCTGGCTAGTGCATCGGAGTTGAAAGTGCTGTCCAGAGTGGTCTCATTGGAGCACTCTGGGATAGCTCCTGGAAGCCAATAATGTTGATTTGTGTCCACACTACCCCAAATGGACCCAGCAAGGTCGATTTTAGCACTACCCCCTCACCGGGGAGGAGTACAGCAGTTGATTTTAAGAGCCCTTTAGGTCGATGGAATGGGGTTGGTTGTGTAGATGCATTGCTTATAAAATTGACCTAATGTGGCTAAATTCGACCTAACCTCATACTGTAGACCAGGGCTAAGTCAGACAGCCTAAGGTTGTTCTGACAATAGCTTAGAGCTGCCCCAAAAAACACTTTTGAAAGCCAAGCCCACACCCTTCAGGAAAATTACACTAATTGTGCCCTCTTCTGATCCCACCGTGGGTTGTTAAAGGCTTACACCTTAATACATTTTCTGAGCCTTCCCCCTCTCTCTTCTGGGTAGTCCTTTGGGGGCCCCAGATGAGTGCTCCAAGCTTTGGGAAAAGGTGGTGTCGCCGTCCCCTCTTTTCTTGCATGCTTTGAGAAGTGAAATAGTTATTGTTGACACTTAAAGCATCATCACTGGCATCGGGGTTAGTACCCGCTGAAATGGGGTCATACATACCTCAGAGCTATTCTTTCACTTTCTCTGCAAACTCACGTAAGTGTCTGCATCCTTACACCCCAAGGCCAGGTCTACATTTAAAACGTACATGAACATAGTTACGGCACTCAGAGGTGTGAAAAATCCACACCCCTGAGTGCTGTAACTATGCAAACCTAACCCCCAGAGTAGACACAGTTAGATTGATGAAAATGCTTCTGTTGACCTAGCTATCATCGCTTGGGGAGATGGAGTTCCTACAGCAATGGAAAACCCCGTTCCATCGCTGTAGTCTGCAGCCACACTTTGCGGCTACAGTGGCACAGATACAGCACTGTTTCTTTGCTGCTATAGTGCCCACAGTGTAGACACGGCCCATGTTTGAACATTTTCTTCTCAAGCACAGCAGCTAAAACTTCAAATGAAAGCTGAGACCTTGGAGAAGAATTGAGATGTCTGTCCGTATATCTGACAGTGGGTCTTAGAGTCTACAGAGTTTAAATAGAGTGGAACCAACATGCTATTTTTATCACCCGTAATGTTCTGTGTTTGAGAATGCACTAAGCCAGATTTCAATGGGGAACAAGATGCTACAAACTATTAGTTCATATCATGACAACTGTTAAACCTTCTCAATTAAAATAATACATTTCTGTATCATTTTAAACAAAGGCTTAGCCTTTGCATGGGAAATCAAAGGTACCTTAACCCAAGAGAAATTTGAAGAACAAATAAAATATGAGGCNAGCCAGATTTCAATGGGGAACAAGATGCTACAATCTATTAGTTCATATCATGACAACTGTTAAACCTCCTCAATTAAAATAATACATTTCTGTATCATTTTAAACAAAGGCTTAGCCTTTACATGGGAAATCAAAGGTACCTTAACCCAAGAGAAATTTGAAGAACAAATAAAATATGAGGCCAGGGGGCCATAAAACAATTTTGGTTACTTGGTGCTGGTCATTTGTATTTTTACTGGCCTGCTATCCAATAGACTGACTACCTGCCTTTTCTTTGTCCTATACCAACATATGAGATGTGGAGATTGTTCTGGTATAACAATGCTCTCTCTTTAAAAAAGAAATTATGCCCAGGTTGATAGTGTGAAGTACTGTAGTTCTTCTTTACATTTTTACTTGCCTTTTTAGATGGAGAAAATACTTTTTGATGGCTGAATAAAACATTAGTTCACCACCCCCAACATCATTTTGAAAGCTAAGCATGGGAGAGTCATGATTTTCCAATGATACTTTCTGTAAACAGCACAAATTAATGTGCTAATTATACAAATTAATAATAGCAGCTCTCTGAAATGAGTGATTTTAGTGTAGTTAAAAAAAAAAAAAAGTGTCGTGTTATAATTGGCACCTTTGCTGGCAGCCTCAGCAAAGAGGCAAAGAACTAAATGGGTATGGAAACCAAAATATCCTCCCACCTGCAGGTGATCATACCAGCACATTAGCAGAACAGCGTCCTGCCTATGATTCACCCGTTCTACAAATATGCAGTATTGCAGGCAGTAGCCTATTTCATAATGGTAGGCTTTCCAAAAAGCTCAGTATAACCTCCCAAAAAGATCTACTTACTCTGGCTCTCAGTTTCCATTATAAATGTCCTCGTTATAATCTTTCCATGCCTCCATAACCTCCTGAAAGTGAGGTACCACAGTAATCCTGTCAGTCTCACTAAGCACTGAAGATAACTTCAACAGGGGAAAACTAGAGATTTTATCTACTTTCCTCACCTGTATTCATATCTTTGTATTCAGCTCCAAAGTGTCTCCATTGGAAACCATACACTGGTCCCAAATCCCCTTCTGTTCTGTCAGTGAAACCTTGTTTATCCAAGAATTCACGTGATCCATTGGCATCCCAAATCTTCACTCCTTTTGCAGAGAGATCTTTAGCATTTGTTGAACCCTATACGGTGAAAGAAATACAAAAGCAATTCTACCTGCCAGGATAAAGAGCTAGACTTTAAATGGTGGTCCTAAATTATACTATTATAAAGTATTTTTTTAAGTTACTATGGAGAGGATAAGTAGTCTTGGGATTAAGCCTCAGGATCTGGCTCCTGTATGTGCACACACAATAAAACTACGTTATAAACAATATATTACTGCTAATTGAATTATACTGCTCTAGTCATCTAATTAATTCATCTCTAGCCTTGTATACTGTAGGCCAATGGAGGTTCAAGGCTAAATGTGATCGCATACAGTTGCTTGTGCACAGGGCCTTCAGCAAACAAGGTTTTACTTTTTGATTGATGTAACAAGAAAAACTTGTTCCATGTCTGTACAATTCTGCTACTCCTGATGCACCTGCTGTCAGCCTTTGTGAACTGGCTTACAAGTCATTTTGGGAGAAAAAGGTTATGCAGTCCCTTCTCTCTTCCTTGCTTTTTCTGTTTTCTTGAAGCTTAAATTACATGCTCCTGAGAGATGCCAATTAGAAATAGCCTGAAGTTCTGTTTAGTCACTGAGCAGATGGTAGGCTCCCATATTCTACTCTGCCACTTTGTATAAAACCTAGAGATGAGAGTAAGAAAACAAATCCCCTGAGTTTAAAATAGCACTGAAAGTGAATAGAGACTTACATATTCTCTGCTACCAAAACACGTCTATAGTCTCAGAGTACAGCACTGTGCTGGTTGACATCTGAAAGGTTCTGGCGCTTACAGTTGAAAAGATAAGCCTTCATTTTTTATTTTTTTTTAAATGTTCTTCAAAAAACTGATATCTGGATAAGTTGATTTTTCAAGTCCTGATGTACCAGCATTTAATCAAATGCTACTCATAACCGCATCAGGGAACATCTATAGGGCAACACACCATCTTAGCACTTGTCTACACAAGTTTTACCAGTATAAACTATGCTTGTTAGAGGTGTGATCATCTATTAGAAGTGTGTGGAGTTTTTTTGAGTTTTTTTTCCCCAACAGTTGTATTGGTAAAAAGCCTAGGATAGATGCAGTTATACCAGTATAAGAGTGCCTTATACTGGAGTATCTAATTTTGGTTACAGAACAGGAATAAGCTATACCAGTATAAAAGCATTCACACAGGGTTTTCCTGTTTTAACTACAGCAGTATAGTTTAAGGAGCAAAACTTTCTAGTATACCCAAGTCCTTCATCACTTCACAATATTTCACAAAAAAGAAGCAAGGTAAGATTTAACCAACATTCCCACCAGATTGTATTAGCGCCTTAACCAAAATTAATAAAATGTTTTGAAGATAATGGACTTATTTATAAGTTGGAAAAATACTAGAATGTCATAACTTGTTTATTCCCTGTATGAATGGAAACCTCTGTAAGTGTTTCAAATACACTAGTCCATAGTATGATATATTCTATAGACAGCACTATCAATGCACATAACTAAATTTAAACAACCATGCATCATACCTTGATAAACCATAGCAGCTCTTCCAGCACTCCCTTCCAGAACACTCGTTTTGTCGTCAGCAAAGGAAACTGATCTGAAAAAGAGTTTTAAAGTGTCAAAGCAGCAAAGTCAATTCTCACTCATCAAATACCACGGATTGCTTTTCACTTATAAATACCAAAAGTGTTAAAGCTTAGATATTGATCTGTTGTGCATTATGTACTATCACAATAAGAGCCTAGTTTACTGGAGCACTCGTTTAGAACTTAGTACAGCACTGTAATAGTCAGCAAAGCATGCAGTGATGAGTGTAAATTCTACTACTGCTTTGCTAGGGCAAGGAACACAGGCACCCAACCTTATTCCTAAAAAATGGTCTTTGGGGCCAAGTACATTGCCAGATAAAGACAGAGATTATTTAGAAATGGATCATTCATAAAACTCAACCATGGGGTGCAATTAAGAGCCTATGGCAAGGTAAAATATGCATACATGCAGTTGAATTCAGAGGCTCAAGATAAAGTTCTGGTCAAGCCTACTTTACTAACATGGAGGTGAATCAGACCTAGGATACTTGATAGACAGGGTGGTGGTGGTAAAACTGTCTCAGGAGGTTAGCCTGGATCAGGCCTATCCTCTTCTCTTGTTTTTTCTCCATAAGACAACTATGGGGGACAGATGCAAGGGAACTCAGCCACCCCCCACCTAGGGCAATAAAAAAAAAGGAGAGGCGCAGATGGGTTTAGGGACCTGATGTGTAAGGAAGTAGGGCAACTGGAGGCTCTTCCCTGTAGGTGGTAGTTACACCTGCCCATATCTGGATTACCCCCACCCAATCCCTGCCTATAAAGATGGGGTCTAGACTAGAGCAGAGTTCAGCAGTAGCAGCAGAGGAAAGGGCCAAGGCCAGTAGATAGCGCTGCCCTCTATGATGTGGCACAATGGCTTCCCCCCCAAGAATGATGATAGAGGCTGTCACCCAGAAGACAACAGGAGGGGGTTGAGCAGCACTCCCTCAGATGCCCATGACAAATTGGGGGGGGGGGAGGGAGGGGTTGCAGCCAAGAGTGGGGCAAACAGCAATGGGGGTGGGGACTCTGGGGGCAAGAGGAGATGGATGTTGGCAGCTAGCTCAGGGGGGATGTGAAGCGCTTGGCAGGTCAGCCAGTCATCAGGCCGGGGGGCAGCTGGTGGGATGTGGTGAGGGACTGGAGGGGCACATGGGGTGGAGGTCTGGGGAGGGGGGGGCATGGGGATGGGGGGAGGGTTCTGCGGAGGGGGCCCAAAGGAGGGGGCAGCAGCGGGGAGCGGGCCGTGAAGTCCCCGCCACGAGAGTGGCTCTGGGCCGGGCCGGCGCAGTCACCTCTCAGGCTGTACCGCGCCTGCAGCCCGAACGCGGAGATGGTGCCGGTTCCGGTCCGATCCTCCTTCCGGTGGCCGTGCTGCAGGATGTGCTCGACCTGCCCCAGGTACTGCAGCTCCCCGTGCGGCGGGGGCGCCGGGCGCTGCTGCTCGGGTATGGCGGGCATGGCGGGGCTGCGCGGGACTGGCCGGAGCTAGCTGGCGCTCCGGACCCGCTCTTCGAATTGGCGCCAGCCCCGGCCCGCCAGGCGCCAGCCAATCGTAGGGCCGGGCGCGCGCGGGAGGAGCCTTGGGGGCCCGCCTCGGTCCTGTTTCGTGCCCGCCCGCGCGGCCCCCTTCCTTCCCCTCCACTCCCCGACCCGCCACGCCTGCCCCGCTGAGGAGGCGCCGGGCGCCCTCCTCGTGTCCCAGTGTGGGCAGGGCTGGGACGCCCCCCATGGCCGCGAGGAAAGGGGCTTGGCTGCCTGGCTGCAGCGCGGGCCCTGGGGCGGGGCCCCGAGCTGAATAGCCCCGTACCCAGGGACCTCTGCCCGCGCAGACACCAGGGCTGCACCCGCCTCTTGTCTCTCGCAGGGCGCCGCTCCCTGCCAGCGGGCCGGGGAAGTCACGGAGGGAGACTCCTTGGGGGGTCAGAACAGATCATCATGGGCCTTCCCCACTTTAAAATCTGTGATTGTACCTGGCGCAGGGCAGCCAAGCAGCCCAGAAAAGGGGGGACTCCAGAGTGGGTTTCTTCCTGGACCCAGCCCTAGGTGTGGGTGGGGGTATGTGGGGGTGCCCCCCCCCTCTCTGTAACTACTTTGTGAAACAAAAAGAAGCCTATTTAGATTCAATTCTTCTAGAACTGGAGTTGATAATGGCCTATGTAGTCTGATGGCGCTGATTATTCCCCCGGGGATTTTCCATTAACTCAAATTGATGCTCAGCCAGGTATATCTACAGTAGCCCATGACCATTACTTATTTCAATGAATTTATTAGATTTATGTTTTTGCCACTTTTGCTAAAATCCTCAGCATAAAACATTTTCATAGTGGTGGTTCCTCTCTGCTGGTTAGGAAGTGACTGCCATAAGTGCCTTCCTGGTCCACTTTGTGAGAGTTGTTTAAAGTGTTTAGGACAACTACATCCTCCCTGTTTAGAGAGGCAATCGTTTTACATTGTTGTTGTTCCCATACAAACACCTTTTGTTACAAGAATCTTTTCAGGTCTCTGGAAATTTCAACCTTGTCATGCATTTGAAGTCCCCTTTCTGTATGTATGTAACATCTGACACTTTCTTATGTAAAGTACAGTAATCAGTAGACTTGGTTCATCTAGAGACATGGAAAGGGAGAATTGCTGTCGAGCCTAGAAATAAGTACAGAGAAGGGTCATAAGTTTCCCTTCTCTTAAAACTCAAAGGAAGACAATGTTACCACAAAAAAACAGCCAGGGAAGAAGAAAGTTTGGAAACTTACAGGGGCATTGAAAACAGATGAAGAAAAGAGGAAAATAGATGTATTTCTGTATTTCAAAGTAATGCATGTTGGAAAGCATAATCCCAACTATACATACAAAATGATGGAGTATAAATTAGCTGGGTATGGGTTAGATGGGGTATAAGAAAGAGATCATGGGTGGTGTGTGAACCCCCCATTCTGGGAGGCTAGCCTCCTGCCCTGCCCCTTCTATCTGAGGCCCTGTCCCCTCACTGTCACTAGAATCATAGAATGTCAGGGACCTCAGGAGGTCATCTAGTCCAACCCCCTGCTTGAAGCAGGATGAATCCCCAGACAGATTTTTGCCCCAGAGCCCTAAATCCCCTCAAGGATTGAAATCACAACCTTGAGTTTAGCAGACCAATGCTCAAACCACTGAGCTATCTGCCCCAAGCCCCCCACCATGGCCAGAGGAGCCCCAGCTCTGTCCGCCCTCCAGAGCTGCTTCTGGCCCACCTGCCCGAGTCGCCCCGAGCCCTGGCCACCTGGAGGAGCTCTAAGCCCCACCACGGCCCTGCCCCAGGGCTGTGGCGGAGAGCATTAGCGGAGGTTTGGGGAGGCATAGCCTTCTCTGGCCTCCATTATGTGCCTCCCATGAAAAAGCTCTTGGAGTCATTGTGGATAGTTCTCTGAAAACATCCGCTCAATATGCAGCAGTAGTCGAAGAAACTAGCAGAAAGTTAGGAGCCATTAGAAAAGGGATAGATAATAAAACAGCAAATATAATGCCACTATGTAAATGCGTGGTACACCCACACCTTGAATGCTGTGTGAGTTCTGGTCACCCCATGTCAAAAAATATATATTAAAATTGTGAAAAGTACAGAGAAGGGCAATAAAAATTATTGAGGTATAGAACAGCTTCCATATAAGAAGAGATTAAAAAGACTGGGCCATCTTAGAAAAGAGACAGCTAAGGGAGAATATGATAGATGTCTGTAAAATCATGAATGGTGTGGAGAAAATGACTAAGGAAGTGTTATTTATCCCCTCACATAACACAAGAACCAGGGGTCACCCAATGAAATTAATAGACATCACATTTAAAACAAACTAAGGACGTACTTCTTCATACACTGTATAGTCAGCCTGTGGAACTCATTGCCAGAGGATGTTGTGAAGGACAAAAGTATAACTCAGTTCCCCATGCTCTGGGTGTTGGAATTGGACAACAGAGGATGGATCACTCAATAAATTGCCCCGTTGTGTTCATTCCCTCTGAAACATCTGGCACCAGGCACTGTTGGAAGACAGGATACTGGGCTAGATGGACCATTGGTCTAACCCAGTATGGCCATTCTTCTGTTCTTTTGTTTATTACATTAAACAAATCTCTGTGAGAATATTCTCATCCACAATCCAATGCTGTTCCCTCTATTCTTCACCTTTCTTGGAAGCTACGCTTGTTGCACTCATTGCACATCATGCTTTCTTACAAAAATGCTTATAGTAAATAATTGGTTTAATATATTTTAAGTGCTGTTAGTTGGTATTAAAAGTGGTTCACTTTCTTGTCAGTATGTGCTTTTCTTACTCTTTTTTGGAGATGAATTGATGGATAGCAAATTCAGAATAGGGAGCTGGTCTTTTCAGTCAGTCTCAGGGTTGAAAAAGCCATTAGTTAACACTTTACTTTGTATACCCCTTTACTATACACTTTGGCAACCCTTGTATAATTTGTCAAAGCAATAAAGTACCTTGAATTTTAATAACTTTATATCCTTTGTTTTCAGCACTTTATTATAAGCTTTTCAATTCCTGGGAGTACTGGACATATGTCTAAAAAAGGAATGGGGGAACAGAATTACAGCAACTAACACATTGCTCCAAGTTGATACTAGGTTGGTGGATATGTTTTGGATTGCGGAGGTGTGAGGGAGTTAATAGGTAGCCATGATTAGTTGAATATTCCCCAAATACTTCTGCTTTAATATCTGATGCCTTACAAAGTCATTTGAGGGTAACCATTTAGAAGCTTCATTATTAGTTATTTAGAGCCCAGTCCTGAGATATGCCAATTCACATGGGAGCTGTGACTGCTCTTCACTTCTCAGGGTTAGGCCCCTATTGGTACTAGCTATGTTTAAGGCTTAACCTCCTTTCAGTGGTGCATAGGGCCTTGCACTGGAAAGAACTTCACCTGCCCCGACAATATATTTTGCCAAAAAAGGAAATAAAGAGGACTCTTGAAAAGCCTGTCCTTTCTGTTGGTTAAAATTGTTAATTTTTTTTAGGGAAGTAGGAGTGAACAAGCAGAATATGGTATAAACAAAAAGGTGCAGCTTTATTATATTGGAAACTAATATTTTGTGCACTTAGAAATAAAGAAAAGTGAGTTAGGAAAAAATACAGCTGAGAATGGGGAAATGTTCTTTGGGATATTACCACTCTTGGTGTGCACAGCAAATGAAACTGAAATCACTCAGAGCTCTGCCTAGGACTGAGTGTATTATAGCATAAGGATCTTAGTTTTTATTATATTTTACACATGACGTTCAAGCAAACATGTAAAATGGACAAAGCAAACTTTTTTCCAATGAAAATATTTATTGCCCTGTTAAAAAATTACTTTAGTTGCAAACTAAAAGTAAACTATGCAAAAAGCTGAAGAATTTGTGCATCACAAATTTAGAAAAAGCCATTTAATGTACATTATAAATGTAAAAGCAACTGGAAGAAGAAACAGAATGCCAGAATACATGTATTAATGTATTACATATACATTCAGACTCGGTTGATTCAATCTTAGCTGGGTGTACAAGGGACTTAGGCCCTAGTCCTGCAAAATCTTAAGCATGTACTTAATTTTAAGCATGCAAGTAGTAGCATTTAGGGCAATGGGGACAACTTACATGGTTGAAGCTGAGCATGTGCTTAAGTCTTTGTAAGACTGGGATCATAAGTGATAACCAACAATCACATAATGTACCATACATGCATATAATTTTTCATTTAAAAGGAATACAAATTGACATGGATTTTAATTTGCCATGCAATTAAATTACTGTAAATATTGAATACTTGATGTCATAATATTTATTAAACAATATATTGTTTGTAAGCAAACATTTTAAAACTCTATTCATAGAACAGTTCTCTGTCCACTGAACTTTGGAGTACTTCACTGTAAGGAGAGGATGCTGGATTTGAAGTTGATGATATTCCACAGATCTTCTTGTCTAGAGGGAGAAAAAATAAGGTTTGCATTGTGCAGTTCGTCAGTGACCATAGTGAACAAACTGTCTTTTTTCTATTTTTGGACTAAAGAAGGGTGTTACATAAATGAATAACATATGATAGTGGATACATCTTCCTACTGAGTGAACATACAACACAAAAAAATCCAGTTGGTTACATACTGAAGTGTGTAATTGTTCTTTTTTTCCTTTTATACAAAGGATCCTCTGGGATTCCCCACTGGTTATTTTCTCTCATGCCATTAAAAGGCCTGTGTGTAGTCATGTACACCTGGGCAAAGTAGATGTAAAATGCTACCATTATGATTTGGTAGCAGTTTATACCATCTTTTCACTCATTTCACTCAGGTATAAGAATGACCACAAATGTGCATTGCACAGGAGGATCAGGTTATGGAACAAGGACTCAGACCTTCCCTATGGGAGTTAAGAGTATTACTATTAGGCTTCTAGCCCTTAGTGTTCCCAAATTTAGGTTTGGGTGAGGTGAAAAAAGAGTGAATATTACTAATAGCTAGATCTAATAGGGATAATAAGTATGAAGAAACAACCATGGTGAAATGGGTTGTCTTATTTTCCTGTCAAAAGACTCACTTCTAGGTCAATTTCTGATGTAATGTGCATTTAGGTGCACCAACATAGCCAAACCAACATGGATGGTAGTCTTGTTTTTATTATGTTATGCGTAAATTCAAAGATCCAGTTCATCCTCTTCTGCAGGAAGAGATTCTGGGGAAGAAATCCAGTATTGCCAATCCCAAGTGTTCAAAAATCATGAGTCAGGCCCCAGAAAATCATGAGATTGCATTTAACATCATGTGATTTTTAAAGTATACTAAATGCTGTGTTCTTTTTATTTTCCTGCTGGCTTTTGAGCCTTTCTAATGAGCTCAGGCCCTGTTTTCCAGCTTTTTCTCTGCAGACCTGAAACATTTAAAAAAAAAACCAAAAGCTGAGATTCTCAAAAAATCATAAACTCCAAGACCTGGGCCTTTAAGAAAAACACCTAATATTGCACTGGTGATTAAAATTATGAGTTGGCAACACTAGCAATCTCTGAGAGAATCCCCTCACCCACTCACGAAGATTTCCCCCCACACTGCTCTGTCAAGGATAGGATTTGCCCTCCCACCTCATCCCTAGCCAAAGGTCACAGAACCTGCCCCAGCCTTAGTGGATCCATGGGATGCCAGGTTCATTTGCATAGAGGCCTGTGCCTTCACAGAGGTTCTGGCCCTGAGCAGTTCCGTCTCTCAGTGTGACTCCATTGGAACTGTGCAGGAACATCCCTGGGTGCAGAGGATGGTTGGGCTCCACGGAAGAAGTAATAAGTATATTTTCTGGATGTTCTCCTCAGGGTTAGAGAACATTATGCGTCTTTCTAGCCTGCTCTTCCCTCCTGGAGATCCCTAAACCTGCAGTGCAGCCTCTGTGAGACCCAGAGGAGGGAGGATGGCCAAGCCCCCTTCCACACAGATGGTGGGAGGAAACATGTGATGCTTCCCCTTTGTATGTGAATCTAGAATATGCCCATTAGTTAGAGAGCAGTATTTATTCCAAGACTGTATGGCACAATATTATAATGAGCTCTTACAAGTCACTACATCTGTTCTGAATTTGTCCGTCTCTATGTTTAAAAAGTGTCAAGCACAGCAAGATGACCTAAACTATGATCAGACTAATTAGCAGTCTTTTATCTTTGATTAATGGACATGAAGGCATGGTATTTAATGCCAGAGCCCTGGCGTGCTGTTCTGTAGTTGTGACACAGTTATCTTTGGACAGAACACTTGCCTCGGTATTATCTTGTCCTAGATATTATTTAGAGCTGGAGGATCTAATATATAAATAAGTGTGGTCTATGGATATTAGCACGACAGGTCTGAATTTTACAGACCAAAACACTGAGCATTTGGTTTTATTTTTCATATCACTTTTATCTTCCATCTATCTAATGGAGAGACAGGCATAGACTATATCATGGACCTAATCCTATTCCAGTTTAAATCCATTGCAATGCAGAAAAAATAGATGGATGCTACTAAGTTTTAAATTCACTATACAAAGAGAAACAACTTACCGTCCTTAAAAATTCTGCTTGTAAAGTTGCAAAGCTTTCCCAGCTACAAATTCAATGAATTCAGAGCTCCCTATAACTAAATCATGAGGAACCTTAATTGTGAAAGTAGGTGAAGTCAGAATATTCACATGCACCACTGTTTCATTCAGACTGGAAGAATCTGTTCCTTGGACACTTGGTGACACCTGAAATAGAATAGCCTGGTTTGGTTACTGTAACCCAGTACACTTCGTCAATTTGTTAATACCTATTTTGCATCCTCTCACTTTTAGAATGAAAAATGGAAAGGGAGGGCCTTTTTAAACATGGGTATTTTCATCTAGTGGCTTTCTTCTGAAGTGAGCGGTAGCTTTTTAGGTTCATGTCAATATACATTTTGGCGGGGGTGGCAATAATGCAGGTGTGGAAATAATGCACTGCACCACCATGATGGAGATGTGCACATTAGTGTTTGTACAGTGCTTTATTCATGCTAAGTATTGTTGCATTAAAAAAAACCTTCTGTCCTCTTATTTCTTAGACACATGACAATGAGGGGCCCAAATTGCAAACATATAGGCATACAGCAGTCGTCCTATTAATTTCAATGGATGATCATGTGATTAGTTACTCGTGCTGGCCTGTTTACAGAATCACACTCGAGTTTTACCTCTGTATTTCCCAAAGCAGACAATTTGAAGTCAGGCTGAAAAAAATGTTCAGAAGTATTGTTTGTCCTCTGTGTTCCTGTTTTTGCATTTTTCTTAAACAAAAGGCAACTGTACTATATTGAGTCTACCAGTGTGAGGGGTTGTCTTAGGACTAAAGCCCTCAGAAACTGGAATACAGTCAAATTTTTTTACATGATCAAACCATATAATACTGGGGGGGAAAAAGAGCCTAGTCCTGAGAGATGCTATGGAGGAAAGAGTATGTGCTCACTGTGCAGTGGTAATGGCATAGCCAATGATTCTACATAGAGTCAGTGTAGAGATAACAGCAGGCTTACAGCGGTGCTTTGCAAAAAGAGAGAAGGATTTGTCCCTATACCAGTACAAATTAGTATTATTTATTCTTGTTTTATCACTGTGTGAAAGATCTCTGGTTATTTATAAGGTATTTACTGGATTATTTTTGTGTGCCATACAACCTATGTTGTAAAAAAATTCTTTACATTTTTGATACTTGGAGCTCTAATTTTGTTATACTGATCTAATAAAGATGTATGTGTTCTGTGTTACCCCTTGGCAGAGCCTTCCTTCTTCTGGAAAGGTAATCTGAGGGCAATCAAACCTGTTAGTGCCAATTTACTCCTGTCAGGCAGTGATATAGGTTGGCCCTGTCAGTTATCCATCAAACTAAAAGGATTTAGAGTAGAATAGTTTCTAATCTCTGGAGTTTTAGATCATCAAGGGATTATCAAGTATACTTAAAATCAGCCTTAGTAAGAGCTTGATGTTTTAAAGACCAAAAATAACACACAAAACACACACTATCCTCCCAACTTGTCCTGAAGCTTAAGTGTGAGTGAAATATAGAGCACAGACATCATTGTGCAATAGTTACTTCCCTTTTAATAACTAGCCTTTACCTTTACTATATTGAAAATGTTTTCTGGTCCGATGGTCATGTTGGATAGTTCTGACACCCACCCGAACCTTTCTTTCATTTTGCTCAACAAGTAGGAAGTGTCTTCTGTGTGACGCTGAATCACCTGGAGGATCTGCTCATACTGTTCACCCGAGACATTAACCAGCTTAAAGGCTTCATCAAACTTTATGTGTAGTTCAGGGACATTTGGACAGTCTGGTTAAAAAACAAACAGACATCAAACTTTATTGGAAAGCATTCATTTTTTACATTTATGTATGTGTATAAAAGTACAGATATAGGTTCTATTTCTAGTGTGGGTTTTTAAAAAAAAATCCAAAGTAATTTTTGCTGAAGTATTTCAATGAGTTTAGGTTAGATACATGACACCTAGAGTCACTTATCCTTTATGGTAACTGGACACTGCGGTATGCTAAATAAAAACCTTGCCATTACTACATATAGAGATTTATGTTAGTGTATAAATTGGCTATCATTTCCTTTAATTGCCTGTAGCTCTTTATCTGTTCATTGCAAGTGAGCCTATAATACATGCTGTTAGCTTTTATTACTGTTGAATTTTAAGGCCTAATTTTATTTCAGAGGAGCAATAAACATCAGTATGTAACTAGACTAATCTGTTACTGAACTTGTAGATGTAAGCATAATGGTAGCTTTTTAGGTTCTGTAAACAGCTATGCTCATTGCACATGAAATTAGAATTTGGCCCACAATGTACCATTAAAAACCCCTTCAGAGAACTCTTTGTGACTATAATTTTAACTTCTGTGCTAGTAAATAAAATTGGCCCAATCCTAACATAATTAAAACTCCCAGTGAAGTCTCTCAAACTGATCAGTCACATCTGTATTTCTTGTTTCTCATTCAGTATTTTGGATTGCTGTATTTTTAATTACAGAGGGGGGTGCTTATAAGGCATCACTGTGGTTTTTAAGGCATCACTAGTTTGGGAGAAGATGGGGTGGGGTGACTACAGAGATACCACCCAGCAGCAGGAGTCTCCATAGCAATTCTGGCTGATTCAGCCAGAATTCCTCTAAAGTCTCTTGGAGAGTGTGCCAGAGCTCTGCCACCCTTTTACATGGTACAATGTGTCTTCCCCATTTCCACTCACCAGTTAAGCTCTGCTTTCACTTTTCCCTTTCCCTTTGAGGAAATGAATCCCAAGTAAAATTACGCCTAGTCCTGTGCCAGAGTACACAGAGCATGGGACGGTTTAGAGTCACCTTGTACCCCCTCTGCAATTTTGCACCCAGGCAGGGCCAATCACAATCTGGCCCCTTGTTTTCTCTGGAGGATGGCATCTTTACCAATAAAATACATGCTATCTTGGTGTGGAACATCACTTTGGAAATGAGGCAAGAGTGTTAACAACTGAGTTCTACTGACACTGTGTGGAGACATTGGGGAAGGGGAAATGAAATCATTTGGATCAACTCTGTGGCTTTTGAATTCACAGTAACAGTAAATGTGCAGAAGCTGAAACTTAATTCCAAAAATATGTAGATAGGACAGTAGAAAATTATAGCACCAATATCTGCAAAAAAGAAAGAAAGGTCACTGCTTTATCATGGACAAGGTATTATAGAAACGCACTAGAAAATAACTATTTACCTCTCATCAGGTTATCCTGACATTTCTGGCATCTCTCATGAAACTGTGGGCATCCTGATGAATTCTGACGGAGCTCTTTACACAGAGCTCTCTTGTGTCCTGGTATGATCTTTGAAAACATGCCACTTTTGTCAGAATCTAGAGTGAATATACAGTATAAAGTGAGCCCACTGAAGTTAGGGGCCTTTTGATATCTTCTTATTGCTGTTTCCTTACTCCATTGTTTTTTCAATAAAACTTCCAGGCCTGAATTCAAAATGAGTGAGCATAAGACCAGAACAATAGTAACCAAAGCATGCTTCCCTTGAAACAGAATGTGTCACTATCATATGATCCCTTATAAAAATATACCAAATTATCCTGCATGAAGAGTCCAAAACACTATCTATAGTGCTTTGGACTGTTACTGTAGAACATGGTTCTCAATCCATAGGTTGCGACTTCCAAGGATGTAATTAACTGGTCAAGAGGGGTTGCAACCACTGTCCCTTTATTTACTGCTAGATAAGAGTGGGCTCACAAAACTGATTACTGTGATAATATGCGGTCAATTATATGGAAAGATTGAGAACCACTGCTGTAGAGCAATCTCGCTTTTTTTTAAATAGGGGATTTTCTTTTTAGACAAGTACTAGCATATATTTAGTTTAAATAATGATTGTTTCTCCCTTAACATTATTAAAATATAAAGAATATTTTTATATGTACTCTTGAAATTCTTTCATATTTTGAACTCAAGATTGTGTCCATTAAAATTAAAACTCCCTTTTCTTTTTAGAGAGCTCAGTTTTCCTTGTAGAAGTATATCTGGAATATTTTCCCCTTTCTTGTCTATTTAAAGAAAAAAGCTGTCAGGGAGTTCATACTAAACTATTCATATTCATGGGCTGCAAAAGAGAGTCCATGCACTGATACTTTTCTGAGTTATGTACTTTCATTTGAAATTGCCTTTAAAAAACTAATATCTTCCATAGTTGTTTGCTCTGTGTGGCTCAAAAGATTCAACCAACAGAAGTTGGTCAAATAAATGATATTACTTCAGCTACATTGTCTCTTTAAAAAACTGAAACATGCAAATGTACTTACTTTTTTAGTTGGTCCCTTCAGTCTGCCAACCTATACATCATCATATGTCATTTATTAGGCTACTTGTTGGCTTTGATTCTGCTAAAATGGAGGTCTTTTAATAAAAAAGGTATACATACCAAAAATGTATAATAATATCTTTTTAATTATTTAAGATATTTTAAAGAACCATGACATGGTTTCAGATCTTGTCCTAAAAGATCTAAACTCTTGGTGAGTAATTTTAAAAACCAATATGCTAGAGGCCAAAGCTAAAAGTTGTCCATTCCAATAATTTAGAAACATGAGTTTCGCTCTACCGGAATGTATCATTGGATCATCTTGTCTGGTATTATGCCTCCAGTGGTGGCCTATACCTTTGATGCTTCAGAGTGAGGCAAATCAAGTCTTATAAACAAATGGGCGCTAAGATTTGGGGGGCGCCGGCACCCCGGTCATCAGCACATTTCGGGGGAGGGACCTTCCGCTGCCTAGGGCGGCGGAAGGTCCCTCCCCCGAAATGCGCTGACGCGCCTGGCGGGGGAGTGCGGGGAGGGCCGCCCACAGTAATGGGAGGGGGGGCGCACAGGGGAACCGCTCCCCGCCCCAGATCACCTTCGCTCCGCCTCCTCCGCTGAGCACACAGCCCCCGCTTTAATTCTCCTCCAATCGGCGCCACAAGCCTGGGAGGGGAGGAGAATTAGAGCGGCGCCGGCGTNTCCTCTGGTGGGAGGGCGGGTGGGCGGGGTTAGCTGGGTGGGGGGGGCGCAAGGTGGAAGTTTCGCCTAGGGCGCGAAACTTCCTTGCACCGGCCCTGCTCCTGGCCAATTGTATAATTGCCTGGTTCAACATGTGGCTGTTTGATACATATGCTGCACATGATGTTAGCTAACTCAGTGAGAAAGCAACTAACTAAAAGCAATCCCCAATCCACACCTTTTTGTGTTTGTTTTATAGTGCACAAAGCTACAGAAAGTTACTGAGGGCAGAGAGCAAAGCTCTCGTCTTTCTCTCCCCGGTTGCTATACCTGATTCTGATCAACTTTGCAACCCAAAGTTGCACTCTGTTTTTGCAAAGAATTACTGCTGCAGAAAGTTTGACTATCTCCTCTGCATGGTCATAAATGGAGTGCGAGTGGTGTCAACAGCCTGTGTTATGATGCTCTCCTCCACCCCCCCACCCTTGAAAACTGTTGTCATCCCCTCAAAAACAAACAAACTTAGCTGTCCTAAATGGAATTCTTCCCATTTGCTGGAGCACTTCATGTCTTTGTTTCTTGTTGGCACATTAGATGCCTGTTACAGCTACAAGCAGGTCTCACAGCTGACTGACACATCTATTTCCTTACATTTTGTGAGGACTGGTGACGTGTCTTAACCTTTTAGGAGCAATGGAAGCACATCAGCACAATATGTGGTTCTTCCTGACTAATGTTGAGATCAGATTTGTCAGTCAGCCACGTGAAAATCCAAATCTGCACTGAACACCCAGGAATTCCTGCAAATGCTTTGAGAATTATTATAGGAATCAGGCTCTGTGGAGACAGTAACATTAAGCCCTTAACTAGCATTCTATGGACCTGGAGGATTTGGCATTCTGTCTTTTTATTTTATTATTCCAAATTTTAATTTGGCCAATAGAGTTATGTTTGACCCATATCTGCTTATCCAAGAGGGCTTTCAGACCTTCAAACAACATGTGTTATGCTATTTATAGCCTCAAACCAAATTGCTAACCATTTAATAACTATTGCTAACACTTGTGAAAGTTTGATGTTATTGGTACCAAAGTCTGTTTTAACTTCTTCTAACACTTGCCTTTGGCTTGTTCTGGCAAATCTCTTGTACTGTCTGTGTATTCATCAAATGCTTCAGTAATCACCTCGCTGATACCTTCAAACAGAGTCTTGCTGAAGTCAAAAAATATCTGAAGGAAGCCTGGCATACCCCAGTCTTTTTGAAGATCACTGTTTCTTATAGGCTCCTCGGGGAAAGCAGGCATATAGTAGGGCTCAGTTATGTCCGGATCAGACATGAAATATATTTGAAAAGATTGATCAAATTCTTTTTGCATCTGTTTGAAAAAAGCAAAGCTTTTATCAAATATTGTGCTCACATCCGATAATAGCTGGCTAAATAAATCTTCCATTTGTACTAACTGGGCATCTTCCTTCTCGGGCTTTTGATTTAACTGGAGATCTTTCTCTTGATCCTCATGAAAAGTAAAAGTCAATGGAGACATTTTCCTGAAAAAATCTTCAACCTGTATATGCAAAAATATATTGACTATCAGACAAGTTATCAGATCTTCATCCTCTCAGAGCAGCTGCTATAAAGAATTTCTTCAAATGTTTAGAGATGAAGGGGATGCATCCCTAATATCTAGCCCATTTTCCAAACTATAGCCTATATTCTAAAGACTATTGAGAAATTAGTCAACAGGGTGTTAATATTTACATTAAATCCCCACTAAAGAGGATGCCAGTCTTTGAACCAGTTGGCCTCTAATCTACTGAGCCATTCGGTTCGTGTTAATTGTTGCAACAGGGCCCCAAAATTAAATTTGGGCATCACCTAACAAATACTTTGGTCTTCATCTGGGAATCACCTTTGTGAGCTGCATTATAGTAATGTAGTAAATACATGTTGAACAGAAGGCAATTGTTCTTTCTCTGCTGTTCAGACATCAGCAATTCTCTCACCAAGGCCCAAACCCTCAAGTTCTTACTCAGGCTACAACCTTTGAAATCAGTGGATGATTGGCCCAAGAAAGAACAAAGTCAAGTCTTCGGAATTTGGCCTCAAATACACTTTGCTTCCTTGTTTTTAAATTTGTTTTTTATCAATATAAGTTTGTCATTACAACTACCAATGTGAGGGCTTCATTGAATCCATAGAGTTCACTGTGGAGATTACCAAAATAATGCCAAAGACAGCATGATGCTACAGTGTGTGTGTATTTAAAGTAGGATACGACTCTAAAAAAAATACTTTGTAAAAATGGCATGATGGGGTTTCAAGTTTATTGTCTCTTAGTGCCTTTCAGAACAACTGTGCTCTTTTAACCAGTAAAAAATAAATAGCAAACATGCCCTTGGAGTTGAAAAGCAAACTGTGTTCTTTCTGAGATGTGCATTATCATTAGTAACTCTGGCTC
Organism: Platysternon megacephalum; assembly: GCA_003942145.1. Lineage (NCBI taxonomy): Eukaryota > Metazoa > Chordata > Testudines > Platysternidae > Platysternon > Platysternon megacephalum. The sequence continues at coordinate 8,399,914 of QXTE01000024.1, forward strand.
AACTGAGGTGTATTCAGGTGAAGTTAAGGTGTAATTAAAATGTATGCTTTGAGGTAAAGATTTTGCAGTTAGAATTTAGATAACAATTCTGTTGCTGATGAACACGCCAAGAAAGAATCTTTTCTCTCAGAACTGTGTTGGCTCTGAAGTGCTAACAGGAGTTAAAAGTAGTAAAAAAACGTATCTTTGCTTCAAAAGTAGTAGACATGACATGGAATAAAAACATGAAGGAGAGCTGTTGTGTAGGAAGATGCAATTTTTTAAATGGTCACTTTATTGATCATAACCACAGTTTAAGATGTGTTGTTTCTCAGAAGAAAAACAAAAGTTGTGGAATTTTTCACAAATAGCACAAATAATTACTGAACATCTTAACTCAAATTCTACTGTGGGTTGCATCATTATAAAGCTGGAGTAACTCCACTGAAGCAAATTACTCTATTATTTCAGTGGAGTCACTCCAGAGTTACACCAGTGTCACAGAACAGGCTCAATGTGCAGTGATCTGAAGCCAAATGAGATCTGTTCTGCCCAAGTCCACGGTTCCAGATCCCAATATCAAATTGTTTTTGATAACCCAATACTAATGGCATATCTGCCCATTTGAGAAAACAAGATGTGCTCACTTAAAAGGGTTAGGTGAAGCAGCAACTAAAGGAAGAGTGCTTGCCGGAGGCTGTCTTTCTTCTTACCTTACTTGTAAATGTTGACAAGCCGTGCTGGCAGGTTGTATAAAATCTCATGCAGTTACTTTCTAAACAAGTTTTACATTCATCCCAGAGGTTTCTCAGAGACACCTGACATTGTCTTTCTTCTTCCTCTAATTGTTCTTTCACTTCGTCCATAAGCCGCAGAGCTTCCTAATTGAGAAAAAGGTTCACAATTTGTTCACTTAATTAATTCCAGTTTTCACATTTGTGAAACACTCATCCCAGCCCACCAGTAATTAAGTTCTCTGTAGTTATTTGTGGTTTATCCTTCGTCCCTTACAAAGGGCCAGATAGCCCCTCTGCCTAAATTGCATGTGGAGGAGGCTGGAAACTCTGTAAAGTTCCCCTTATATAGTTTCCCTGATGTCTTTCCCTTAGCGGACATAGCCCACGAAACCCGGTAGATCTCTGAGATCCATTTCTATCGCAGAGGGTGTGCTGAGGCCAAGGCCATGGAGAAGCCCCAGTTCAGCCCTTCATGCCTATAACCTCAAATTTTTATTTTCACATACAGTATTCCAGAACACTCTCCCATTTAGCTAATATTCCCTTTTGTTCCATTTGTTAATACTGCATTCCTTTAGCCCAAATATTTCAGTGATCTAAGCTCCTGCTGTCTGTAAACTCCTTCTTTATAAAGAAATATGGAGAAGTATTGAATTTCCCCTCTATTGGCTTTTATTGATTAAAAGCCTGAAGTGAGAGCATTTCTTCCCCTTCTATTTGCCAGATGTTAGGAGCTCTTTCTGCACTGCACAGATGCATGGTACTTTCTACAGGGTTTGTTCTAATTTATGCTTCATTCTACATCTGTTAGAGCACAAAGCCAAGCACTGATTAGGATAAGCACTTCAAAATGAAGCTGACACTGGAACAGAAGGGAAAGCTCTTAGCACCAGACAGGGGTTAGAGGTGGGTGGCCTCTCCCTGCCAGTGCAGTGCACTTCTTAATACTTTAAATTTCCAAACAAAACTCCAGGTCCTTCGGAAGTACACATGCTCCCCTTAACTTATTTATTAGCCAGGCTTGTTCCTTTCTGGATTCTGGCAGCAGGAGACAGTTGGCTCATTACAATGGGGACAAGGTCCTTGAAAAAGAACTTGTATACACTGTAGGAACATGCTGGGGGCAGGGAGGGGGGTTAACAGCTCTTGTATTTATGTTATTTGTTTTATGTGTCCTCATTTGTGCAATATTTTAATGTAGTCTTGGTTGGTGGGGAAGGATTGCTTTGTAAATAAATCATGATCCTCAGAATAAACAGTACGTTGAATACTTTATGCAGCACAGCACACAGTTACACTGTCAGATCATTCTCGCTGCAATTGTATTTTTTCAGTTCCACCAGCAGAGTCTAATGGCTGCATTTACTGCAGGACTCTCATTTCCCACAGCTACTTGAGGGACAGCCTGGATATGCACAGTCAGCTCTGAGAAGAGATAACATTGTAAAGCAATGGCTCCCTTAGAGACTACATCCTTTTAGATTGTAAATTCATGACGCCCCACTTCCAATTCAGAACTCCTTATCTATGGGTTTATAAACCTATGGAGGGAGTCCACTTTAATGTAATTATGCCTTGTATAACGACTTGCCTATTTAACCTTTTTTGTTGTTGCTGAACTGCCCTTTTTCTATCTTCTCTTTCTTATATATAAGAAATGTTTTGTACCATGAAAGCTCTATTAATCCTTATATGTTTTCATTACTCTTGAATGTGACTTGAATGAAGTAATGCTTATGGACTTTGAGTGCAAACGATGCTCATCCAGTTTGGGAACTGGGCTTTGAATTGTCAGGTTTGAACTAAGGAATCCTAAACTATATAATGGTTTGGATTTTCTCATCTTGAGTATCTGAGCAAGCCAGTCACTGCTAGCAGACGGAAGTCGTAGACAAATTAGGGACATAACTAAAGCTGATCAAATACTGCAAAGCTAGTGCCAGCTTTGGCTCAGGAGTGTTGTGCCACATTTCATTTACCCTTTACACCATTCACGTGAATGGTGTTGTATTTGCACAGATTTTTTGGCATAATTGTTCTTATGAATGCACGTAAATCAGGGTATTGGTACATGAACAAGAATACTTGTTATGTCATTTGTTGGTCTCCTTTTTAAAATGTTTCAGTCCCCAAATCAGTGAGCAAAATGTAGTATTATGTGACGCGGATGACAAATCCCATACTATGAGTCAAAGGGAAAGTTCACAGATAGCTTATTTATAATGAATAATGCAACAAAACTTGAAAGATGTTATAATTGTCCAACAGATATTTGCGCAATATGATCATTTACTATTTATATTGCTCTAGCTCCCAGAGGGCCCCATTACAATTGGATCCCCATTTCGCAAACATACATATGGGAAGACCTAGTCTTCTTCCCTAAGAAATTGGCAAATATGAGAGTTAGTATTCTAAATAATATTGAAATGTAATTGTATAGGGCCAGAGCGTGGCTCATCTTGTGTTCCAGTACCAGGGAGTAAGGGGACGTAAGGCACCCATTGCACTGGTGTGCCATACTGCTGCTTCTAGTGCTCTGGGAGTAGTAGGCTATGCAGAGCTGCTATGACCCGATCCCCCCATGCAAATGGGTGGGAAGTGGTGGAAGGGGGCAGAAATGAGCAGAGCCTTGACTCCATCTCCCGCAAGGTGCTCAGTGGCGTAGCTGTGTTGCCATGTTGGGAGGCATACACTGCACCAGGCATACAGTTTACCTCCTTCCCGGAGGCATGGAGAAACCAGGAGGGAGATTATGACTTCCTGAATCACAGATTTTTCTGGGCTGCTCAATGGGGAGCATAAAACTGTGCCCCTCTTACTATGGGCTGTATCACAAAGTGATGACCTAGCCCATAATGACTCTGATTGGGACAAGTAACAATATAAAAATGATCATATATAATTCCTTAGATTTTAATTACCATTTACAGTTACCTGCTTTTCTCCACTGCTCTTCTTCAAGGTTTTCATCAGATGTACGTGTTTATCTTCATTTCTTTCCATCATAACTTTCATCTGCTTAATGCCTACCAGAGCTTTCTTTACCTCTTCGTCTACATATTTCTCACCAACTTCAGATAAAACTAAAAAAACAGACCAAATTTTAAAACGAACCAGATTTTAAAATGGGGCCTAATTGCTGTATTGCCGTAATGCACTCTGATAACAAGGGATAATTAAACGGCTCTACATTTTTAAGCAGACAAAAGACTATATCCCTAGCTGGTGCAAGCTGAAATTAGTGGAGCTAAGATGACTTACACCAGCTGAGGATTTGGTCCAAAGCCTTCTGTTGATCAGATATATGCTCCTATTGTAGCTTAATTTGATCTAGTTCAGGTTAATCCTCAGCCACCTGTTTCTACTTAGCTGACATATTTATTTTTAATCCTAACTACTTCTCTTCACTTTTTTTTTAAAATATAGTTGAGAAGAATCTTAATTCAATTCCCATAAAATATAGGGCTTTATCACGCTTCTGCTGAACATCAATGGCAAAATGACAATTGACTTCAGTGGCAACTCAGTTTGGCCCATGTTTTGAAAACAAAAATCATGCTATCATGCTTGAGACATAATCTGCATTTGTTCCCTGTACAGAAATCCCATCGACATCAATGGGAACTACAGAAAACAAGTGAAGTATATGTCGCATATGAAATTATAAAATGCACTTTCATACATTATTCTTTTCTCTTTTCATATTTTTCTTTCCCCTCACTTTTTGTCTGATATATGTATGTTTCTTTGCCCCAGTCTGGTTTATATGTTCATAATTGGTCCTTTTTGTAGTAAGTGGCAAAATAAAAACACTTCCAAAATGCACTATAGATGCTTTTAAACCAAGGTATTTTTACCATTTTAATAACTTTTAACAGCAAAGGGGCCCAGCATATTCTGGAAAACTTGCAAAATTTTGTTTAAACAAATAAAATAAAATAATCCAAACCCTGTTGAATTCAATTTAGTTTTCAGCTTTTACTCTAGTAATTTAAGAAAGACACTATTTTAAAAATTTATGCCTGGAAAATAAGAAATAAAAAGGAAAAATGAGCTACCTTCAGTGATCCCTTGTATAAATAGTTTCAATTTGTATGGACCCCCTTAAAATAGGAATTTATAATGAATATGCTTTGTGGGTGCTTTATTTCAGCATCACTAGAAACCACCAATGTCACACATCTTAAGGCCCCACACTTGCAATTGGATCTGCATGGGCAGACTTTTGTGCAGAACTCTATCGACTTCAGTGGGACTCCGGGTGGGAGCAAAGGCCCTCCCATGCAGATCTGATTGCAGAAATGGGCACAGGAGCTTTCAATCCATACTTAATAGTAAAAGCATACGTACTTTTCAGGTGTTCCCATGGATTGATTTCCTCCTCCTTTATAGGTGCACACTGATGGCCCCTCAGCCATAACAGGTATATCAGAAATAGCCAACACGACTTCATGTTCTCTCTGCATAAGGAGTAGAATAATTAATAGAAGTTAAATGTAAAACATTAGAGACCCATCATGCAAATGCTTACTATCAAGTGTAGTGCTTATTACCATGATGAGCAGTTCCATTGGCTTCAGTGGGGCTACTCATATTACTAAGTGTGCGTCCTAAGATTCTGTAATACAAGTACTGTAATACAAGAGGCTGATCCTGCTCCCACGGAATCTGAAAATTTTGCCACTGAAGTCAATGGGCCCAATTCAGGCAACCCATTTCTGTCAAATATACCCTTTTTGCTCCTTGTGCTCCATGAAATTACCCGAATAAACATTCTGAAGCTCCTTTCTGGGGCATCTCAAAGACTGGCCCTTTTTCACTCAATACAAATACAGTAGCTGTAGATTTTGTACAGCACCAATACTAGACTTCAAATGAGTACTCAGAATTATACCTAAATAAAAGCAGCAGCAATGTCTGTGAAAATTCTAACACTATTTCCAAACTTATTAAATAATGTTAAAAATGTGATAAAAGCCCAACGTCTTGAATATTTTTTTCTCTTTTATATAATACACATCTGAATGTTATGATTAATTAAAATACATTAGTAAGGTTCTCTCTTTCTACAGCAGGCTGAATTCTGATCGCATTTGAAGTAGTGTAAATCCATTGAGTCAAGTGTAAAGTGGTGTAACTGAAATCAGACTCAGGTCCCTTGTTTTTTATATTAGTTTATTATAGAGTATAGTAAATTTTATTCAGCTCACTCTTACTTTCTTCCAATTCACAAAAAATCTTAAATACTGACACCACAATGTATAATTTTTACTCATTTTAGTTACTAGTTCAGGAATATAAATGTATTTCTACTATATACACATGCCATATTACAAAAGAAAATCTTCTAGGCTATTACTTCCTTCTTCATCTCCAAAAAGGTGGTTCTTTTGTAACCTAATTATATTTGCCACTGTCATTCAAAATCATGCTAAATGTGTTAAAAGTAAAGAATAGATGTGGCAAGAAATTGGGAAATGAATTAATTACGGTATATGAATCAAAAATACATCAATGAACTGAAACATATTTCTATGCAGTAAGTTAAGGAAAAAGAATGTAATTTACTTTAGTTCCCCTTCAGACACAGCTATAGCATAAAGGGGTTTATTTTGTAGTTACAAGTTCTCATTTAATCAAATGAAAGACAATACTTACGCTCCTTTTTTTAGACAATAAACCCTTTCCAAAGCAAGAGTAATGATATCAGTTACAAGTTTATATATAAATTAAGGTATTTATGGCATGGATTCACTTTTATATTTCCATCAATAGCAGATGAACAATAACTTTGCAAAGAAGTACAAACTAGTTAACCAAATGAATCTAGAAAATAGCATATATTTACCACTAATACTGAAATATCTCCTTTGTAAAAATTGTTCCCAGCGTCAAGAAGGAATCAGACTGTGTTCTGATCTAATTTTCATGTGTGTCAGGGATTTTGCATGTTCTACTTATCTGATGACAAGGTACTTAATCCTATTAATGAGACATTTTGTGATTAGGCTATAGGATTTCCCTCTGTTTCAGATTTAAGACTTGCCCATGCTTACAAGCAAAAATAAACACTAGAGGGAGTGTTGGACATAACATGAATTTTCTATTTCCCCTTATCTAGTGACCCTAGTATTTTTGACCAGTGGCTTCTTGAATTATTTCCTTTTTAAGTCAGAAAAGATCTACAGCTTGTGGTAGAGGGTATCTGAGTGAATTTATTAAAATTACTTTAGCTAAAAATGATTTCTACCTTTAATTATTTTAAAATAACTTCATTTTCATATGCTAGAAAAATATCCAGTAAGACAACAACAGAAAACGTCAAATAAAATTTAGGAATCAAAAGAACTCCTGATCCAAATACAGGTGTACATATGAGAATGGTCTGATAGGACATGAACACATCTTATCATTTTGTACATTGTTACATCTCTATGTTTATACTTGTGTGATTTTTAATTACTATGCAAATTAACATGTGAAAGATTTGCAGAATCTTAGGTACATATGTTGCTAAATATTGAAATCAAATATTTAAGTTAACTAATAGCATCTATATGATGTGTTACTGTCAATCTATAGGAGTACTTGTGGCACCTTAGAGACTAACAAATTTATTGTAGCATAAGCTTTCGTGGGCTACAGCTCACTTCATCGGATGCATGTAGTGGAAAATACAGAAGAAAGATATATATATATATACACATGAAACAATGGATGTCACCATACACATTATAAGGAGAGTGATCAGTTGTCAGCAGGAGAGAAAAATAAGTCTTTGTGGTGGTAATGAAAATGGCCCATTTCCAGCACTTGACAAGGAGCTATAAGGAACTGTAGGGGGCGGGGGGGAAAGATAAGCATGGAGAAATAGTTTTACCTTGTGTAATGGCCCATCCACTCCCAGTCTTTATTCAAACCTAATTTGATGGTGTCCAATTTGCAAATTAATTCCAATTCAGCAGTCTCTCGGAGTCTGTTTTTGAAGTTTTTTTGTTGTAATATTGCGACGTTTAGGTCTGTAATCGAGTGGCCAGGGAGGTTGAAGTGTTCTCCAGCTGGTTTTTGAATGTTATAATTTTTGACGTCTGATTTGTGTCCATTTATTCTTTTACGTAGAGACTGTCTGGTTTGGCCAATGTACGTGGCAGAGGGGCATTGCTGGCACATGATGGCATATTTCACATTGGTAGATGTGCAGGTGAACGAGCCTCTGATAGTGTGGCTGACGTGATTAGGTCCTATGATGGTATCCCCTGAATAGATATGTGGACAGAGTTGGCAACGGGCTTTCTCTCCTGCTGACAACTGATCACTCTCCTTATAATGTGTATGGTAACATCCATTGTTTCATGTGTGTATATATATATATCTTTCTTCTGTATTTTCCACTACATGCATCCGATGAAGTGAGCTGTAGCCCACGAAAGCTTATGCTACAATAAATTTGTTAGTCTCTAAGGTGCCACAAGTACTCCTATTCTTTTTGTGGATACAGACTAACACGGCTATTACTCTGAAACCTGTCAATCTATATTCCACATTGTGATGTGCAAGTGCAGTTCCCCACTGAAGTCAAAGTGGAGGAGAGAAGTGGGAATCCATTAAAATACACAAAATGTAAAAAGTTCATGTATTGTAATCACATTTGAAAATGTCCTGAATATGTTTTTACCTCAGAGACCATAACAACTAAATGCCGTGAATGAAGGTCAAGATCAAACATAATCCACACTATTTAGGGAGGTGGTTTTTTGTTTGTTTGTTTTTGTTTTTAAACACATATTTGTACTGGAATCTGCCTCCAGATCTACATTGCAAAACTTAGCCATCTGGGCAAAAAGTTTCTAGAGATTTTAGGTGCCTCCGTTTTTGGATGCCCCACTTGAGACACGTTAGCCTGATTTTCAGAAGTATTGAGCACCTGTGACTGCAATCGAAGTCTGTGGGAACTGCAGATGTTCAAGTACTCTGAAAAGCAAGTGTTTTAAGTTGGACAGCCAAATATTAAATCGCTGGTCTAGTCTGAAAATTTTGGCCTTTGTATATGTTAAATGTTGACTCACTGACAGCAGCATCCCTGCTGAATTATTGATCATTTGGTATTCTGCTATCAGTCAGGAAACATGCCTTTCCAGAGGTCCAGGACTTCTGTGTTCTTGGTGGTGTGGTGTCTGGCATATCACAGAGAACTCGAGGGAATGAACCAAATACCACAGGATTCACTACTACACATATCCTGTACCCCTGCCTCTTGTGAGAGTGCTGGGTAAGAGCCCACAGCCAGCCTGTCTACTTGGATCAAGTACTGGTGTCAGGATTTGGCACTCACTGTATCTCCTTCCTTCACTGTCTGTAGAAGCTATGCTCACATAGGCAGAGAGGCTGGACTCTTTAGTGAAGATTTTGAATTGTACATTATTGGCCCGACACCCCGAACAGGATCCTAATCAGGGAAGATTTTTCTCTCCTTTTAATTTTTTTCCCTTTAAAAATGACTATATCCCCTCTCTTTTTCACTTTTTTATTTTCAGTTTGTTCATATGGTAAGTCTAGTGCTGGCCAGTCAAAAGCCAATCGACTCTATCTAGAAAGAAACATACTCCATTCAGGCAAAAATGGTCAGTAGTTACAAGCTTTGTGTGGGGAAACCATGGCAAGTTGGGAGGAAGGAATCCACCCCCACATTGCAGGGACAGTAAAGAGCTGCAGTGCCTCCTTCTTCTGAGCCTACACATAGAAGTTTGGGGACATTGGGTCCACCAGTTGCTCATTCACAATAGAACTTCTTGGCAAATACCCTATTTAGGGCTGGTGCCAAGCACTCCTCTGAGGCATTCAGAGTTATGACCCCACAAGGATATCTATAACAGGACTTTTATGGTGCTGAAACCCTTGTCTGGTACAGAGTTCCTTGTGCATGTCTTCCTTCGAAGAGTCAACATCACACATTATCCATACATTATAGTACCCTGGATGTTACATCTCCTTAGAAATTACACAGATTTTACTGAGAAATGTTTGTTTATGTTTTACTAACCCATTATGTAGTCTAAACACAAATGGGGATTAGTTTCATGTTTTTCATTTTCTATGAGGAAAATAAAACCTGGCCTTTGGCTTTTTTATTATTTACAAATATATAATGGCAAAGTGATGGTCTAAGCAGCCAAGGGATCTCTAGAGAGAAATTCAACTGACTGGAAAAAGAAAAAAAAAATCAGTTAATTTAGCAAAGTATAGGATGGCAAGTTAAGATGAAACAGGAAATAAAGAAATATTGGCATGGATGAGGACAAGGGTCAATATTAGATCATTTGGAAAAATCAAATATTTTATCAGAGTTAATCTAAAGCAGGGGTCCCTTTTTCTTTCGGAGCCCTCTCCCCCCCCCAAACATGCTATAAGAACTCCAGGGCCCAGTGCGGGGGTGGGGGTGGGAGAAGGGTCCTTGGGGCTTCAGCCACAGAGTGGGGGACTCGGGGCTCCAGACTTCAGCCACCAGGCAGAGGAGGACCTTGGGGCTTCAGCCCCGTGGGGTGCCGGGGTTTCAGGGCGGGAGCTCAGGGCTTCAGCCCTGTGGGGCATTGGGGTTCTGGGCTTTAGACAGTGGGGGTGCCAGGACTCCGGGCTTCAGCCCCATGGCTCCACTTCCGGCTTCAGCCCTGCTGGGGTGCCAGGGCTCTGGGCTTCAGCCCCTCGGCTCCAGCTTCAGCCCCATGGGGAGTGCCGGTTTGGGACTTTAGCCCCTGTGGGAGTGCTGGGGCTTGGGGCTCCCTGCGGCTCCATTCCCAGTTTCAGCCCCATGGGGGCACCAGGCTTCTGCCGTGGGGCCCTGTGGTCCCCTGGAACCAGCTCATAGCCCCCAAGGGGCCGCGGACCCCTGGTTGAGAACCACTGATCTAAAGAACTAACTTTTGGATTGAGGAGACTCCAAAGGACTCATCATTTCACACTTGAGAAAGTCCTGTTATTAATGTGCAGTCCTACTAATCTCAAAGCAGCACTCTTGAGTTTTAACTTTACAAACTTTACACAAATTTTATCAGCAGGTTTCATATTTGGAACGGCTTAACTTTACTTTTTTAACTCTTCAGGTTCTATCTGCCCTGTCCTATTATGGACATTTCAAACTTTTCCGAACTTGGGCTGACAAATCTTCTATGTGTTGCCTACAGTTTGCAGTGGTCTTTCTCGTAATACTGCACTCTTGACTTTGGACAATATATTCATCCACAACATATCATTTTTTACCACACTATTGTACTACCCTGTTCAGTTTTTACATTGCATTGAATGTACTACATCTATAACAAGAAAATTTCTGTAACATCCTAAAATTCAGCCCACATTTCTGCTACTATTAATTATTGAATGATTTTGAAACACTTATTCATGCCTCTAGGCCCACTGGGACTATTTGTATGAGTAAAGGATTGCAGGGTTGGGCTGTTTTTCATAGTCTGAAATCCCACTAATGCTATATTTTATCAAAATAAATATGTTATAATTAGGGCTGGTCAACAAATTTCAAATGAAACATTTTCCTGTTTGAAAATGGGATTTCAGCTAAATTGAAATTTTCCACAAGACAGGATTGATTTGGGGGGACTTTTATGTTCAGAAAGTTCAAATGAAATATTTCACTTCGGGTTTGGTAGGCATTAATCTCTGTAAGCCTGAGCTACCGTAGTGCTTCATGGGAGTTGTAGCTCTGAGTTCCTTGTGCCCTCATTCTGCACTATGGGCCCTGCTCCCTAGCCAGATAACAATTCCCATTGTGCAGCACAGTTTATCCCTGTTATTGATCCATTAGATTTAATAATCTAAATCCGTTAAGATTATTTCAGCTTTTTGCCTTGACTCAGGACAAAAACAGATGTTGAAATATAGGAATTTCCTGCAGTATGGAGTCATTGTAAGTTTCTTTCATTTATATTGTATGAACATAATTTGTTCATAGTATAGAAGAGTTGCTTTCATACCAGGCATCTTCAAACTCCTACTTGGGATAACCTAATGGTCTAAACACCAAGTTTGGAATACCTATACTCTCTTAACTAGGCAGTGTCAACCTAGTCTTTCAGGATCAATAAATTAAGTGCTATATAATGACATCAAAGATCCCAAGGTTCTTTTAAGAAATAGATCCTGATCCTGCAAAAACTTACATATATGTGTAACCTTAAGCATGTGACTTGAATTGAAGCTAAATCCAATGGGATGTCAAGGGACACACTCATGTGCTTAAGGTTAAGAACATGTGAATGTTTTTGCAGGGTTGGAGCCTTAATGGTTTTTTTGCGTATAATAGGTAAACTTTCAAATAGTTTGTGAGCCCTCTAGTGGCCCTCGCTGTCTTCTGTGTTTCAGAAGCCACCAGAACCCTGCCAGAGGAGCAGCGTATATATGTTGCTAGGCCCTGAATGTTATATATATTTAGTAAACATGGTTATTTGGACCCCACTGTGCCCAGGGGGGTTCCTTCACACTAGATATAATGTGTAAAGAGCAAAAGACACAACAGGTTTTGCCAGGGTCTCTGGCTAAAATTTCTCCTTTGCACACTAACGTGTACAGTGATGTGTACAAGTTGGTTGCTGTATTTCACTGTGACAGATTTATATTAGGTAAAGTGCTTTGCATCCATTCAGACTGGAAATTGATATATAAATAGGAGTATAAATATAATTCAAATTTAAGATCAAAGTTTCTTACCTTAGAACTGACAGTCTGTTAGGAGACATCCTCTAGATTCCAAGTATCTAAAGGGGAAGGGGGGGGCGGGGAATCTATCACTCCCCTGATGAATTCTTTTTTTAAAGCCACCCAGGGCTTTGGCATAATACTCTAAATACCAGTCCCAGCAATAAATGCTATTCACAAAGGTATGTAAATCTCTTGTTAGCATCTTCCACAAAGCTGTTACACAGAAAAAGGGAGCCATTGTCTCCTAAAGCATTAGCAAAATGCTGCATTATGTTTATTGAATGGAGAAAGACAAATGTATTAGGTAAAGGAGTTTTAAAACATTAAAGGGGTATTATAAACACCTGAAAAGTGATACAATATGTAGCTGAAATCTGAAAGTATACTATGGTGTCTTCAAAAATTGTGTCTGGAATATCAGCTAACTGTTGAACTTGGAAAAATACCATTACAAATGTTATGTTATCAGCAGGAGAGATCAAAGCCAGTGCAAGGATAACAAAATGAGTTAGGAACTATTTATTCCAAACCTATGAGGCAAGTCTGCATGGAGCAGTTATACAAATAGATTTCAGGAAGCATTTAATATGAAAATGCTAAAGTTTTCAACCAGATGTTTTGTGAGGGTTTAGTTTCAAGCTTCCCTAGGATAGTTAAAACAAAGAAGTTTTATTACATGCAGTCATGTAATATATCAGCTTTGGGGCTGACACCGAAAGGGGCAGGTTAGAATGATAAGATGTTGCATGCTCATCTGCTTCGCTTACACATCTATTCTGCATTCAGCTCAGTATCAGCTACTCCTGGAATTGCTGCTTATTGGAAACAACCCTGGTGTTTAATGAACTGAAGAAGATGAGTGAATTAGTGCCTCATCCTGTGAGGTACTGAGCACTTCCTGAGAGGTGCTGCTAATTGCACTCAGCTGCTTGAGATGTAGTTGAGAGCACTCAGTACTTTGTAGGATCAGGCCTTAATAACAATCAGTGAAGACCACTGGAAATTGCTTTTAAAAAGTCTTTGGCTAGAATCTTAGCCACTTGCTTCTGTTGAACTCAGAGTGGCACCTGTTCTAGTGCCTGAGGGAGAGGATGCACAAAGAGGGATGTGTAAAGATAAAGTTTCCTCAATATGTCCAATAAGAAGACAATCACAACTCCATACTTTGTTGTGAAAAGGAAATTGAGTTGTTTCAGGAAGCAGAGCTGGAATGCAGCCCGAAGCTGAACTTTCCCCCTATTCATTAAAATATTAGCTAAAGTTTCTAAAAAGAGTTTCACTGCAAATTAGAATGAATGATTTTATGCATCTAGAAGTTCTTGTCCAATTACCATCTTGTGTGTTTTTACAGCTGTCTCTTATATACATGCTATGCTACCCATAACAACTGCTTCATAATACTAAAATACTTTAAGAGGTTCTATGATAGAAATATTGGCTTGAGTGATCAGGAGGGGGTGGGGAAGATGAATCCCCTAAGCAAGAGGGAGAAAAAGAAACACAAATGAAGATAGATAGAGAGAAGGAGACAAAAGAAGCAAAAAAGGGAAATGAGAAAGAAAGAGAGGGTGGAGTCCACAAAGCACCAGAATTTAAAGGAAATCATTTTTAAGGAGGAACAGGCTATGCAGTTATACAATGTACAGTACATTGCCATGTCACCTACAAATAAGAAATAATTCATCTAAACAACAAAAAATTGAAAAGTATTGATCAACATGTGCATAAAAACCTGAGTAACTGTGTAACCTTTGCAGTTCCTCACCCATCTTCTCTGTCTAACTTCACTTCTTGGGTCACATCTTTAGTCAGATAGTAAATTTTTTAGGTCAAAGACTTTGGCGTTTGTTTGTGCTCTAAAGTGCCCAGCACACTTTTGGACACCATAAAATAAAAAATAATAATTATAAATCTTGGACACAGAGGCTGCACAACCCTGTTTTGGCCTGCACAAATTTGCCAAGCCAACTACCAGATCTGTGCGTGCAAAAATTCTGGTTTACAGGGGTATAGATAGGTTCTGAATATACAAACTGAAGCACAAGTTAGGTCACAAATCAGTGTGTTTTACATGTCCCTTGCTGTTTCTGATCCACATAGGATGTGAGACAGTTACAGCCCCTAGCTATAGTCTGGCTGTTTAGCTCAAGCTGTAGAAATGAATGCTTATTGCTCTAGAGATCCCTTGTTCAATTTCCAGAGTCAACTAAGATAGCAACTGTCACATGTAAATCAGAAGCCTGATGAAAACTTGGATCAATGTGTTACATTCATAAAATGTAGAAGAAAACTCTTGTGTGAAGCATAAATTAATAGAATTTAAAATTAGACTTGAACACTTTTAAAATCTGGTTTAGTTGTTCTTTGGTATTAAGTTACATTCAGAATTTTGGGACAGCTACATAAACTGGTGTCTAGTGCAACATTAGACATTTTCAGTTCTAGGCAGGTGGCCAATGGCCAGTAGGGATTACAGATATCAATATTATTTTTTCTTTTGTTTTATTCACATAACTTACTACAAAGAAAAAACCCTGCTGAATGATTCACATCCAGCCATCGGTGAACACATCTAGTCTGTGTGACTGTATGTTCTTATATTGTTGCTCTAGTCCCTCCCCATCCCTTATTTCCCTTTGTCTGTTGCACCCACTTGTAGTATTGAATCTTAAACTAGGTCAAACTCTTCAGGGCAAGAACTATGAGCTACATTCACCCATGGACTGGCACAAAGGCCACTGCAGGGGCAGAGAAGAGGAAGGTTGTATCTCCCATATTCTGCTCCTGCCTGGCGCAGGTTAGGGCATTCTTCAGGGCTGCTCTAGCTTGTGTCCCTAGCCTTTATGAGCCATTGCACGAATGCAGAATCATCACCACATGAGATTGCCCTGGCCACTCATCCACTTGCAAGGGCCTCTGGTAGGAGCAGGAATGCAGAGCCAGCAGAGCTACCTCTGTGCCTCCTGTAGATGGCCACCTGCATACAGATTAGACTGTCCTGCAGCCGCTTTGTTCTACGAATAAGCTTGTTCAAAAGGGCCAGACTGCAGAGATAAATTCCCCCATGTGACTTAGGTTATGTTTGCACTACGGACCTTATAGTGGCACAGCCACTGTCAGGTCTCCCGTGTAGCCTCTCAAAACCACTCCCAACGAGCGACAGTAGCTATGTCGGTGAAACTTTTGTTGATCAGAGGGGTGTTTTTTTCACACCCCTGATCAACAAAAGTTTTATGGACAAAAGTGCTTGTGTAGACATAGCCTTAGTATGTATTTGTACAGTAACTAGTATGATGAGGTCCCCAGTCCAGTTGGGATTTCTGGATGCTGCTGTAATACAAATAATAATACAATTCACATATATTCATGAGTATTTTCAAGTTTTACCCTAGTCAATAGCCCATCTTTGCTATGGACCACAGCTTCCTCCCTTCCCCCATAAGGCTGGGAAATTGTAAAATCCTACTCAGACTTTTCTGAATTTCCCATAGGAAAAGTTCACCAGCGTCACAGTGAAAACAGCTTATGGCTGCAAAATGACTTGATTTCTCACAAATACTCAAAAGTGAGCTTCTGCAATGTTTTGCCAGCAATGAGAATATTGTTGTACAACTCTGCCAGTGTCTCTTGTTTGTATGATTCAGCTGCTACTTTTCACAGCCAGGGATTGGAGCCTGAACTGAAGCCCTGTGGATGAAGCCATGTGGCCAGAGCTGGGGGTCAGTGCCTGAAATGCTGCGGCCGGAGACAGATATTGGTGCCCAAAGCCCCATGGCTGGAGCCTGGTCTGTGCAGCCAGGCTCCCTAAGTCCTGCCGCTGGAGCCCGCCTCCCAACCACCCCAGGGCGGAAGCCCTACTGCCCCCCCATAGGTAGAGAAGAGGACTCACCTTGCTCCTGCAGCATTGTGCCCCACCTGTCTCCAGGGGCAGTGCAGGGCTGCACCTCCAGGAGCAACAGAGAGGGAGGTGGAGGGGCCAATGCTTTGCCGTGCCCCCACTCCCTCACCACCGATACAAGAGATTTTGCTTTTAGCTGTTCTGAAAAACCTTGCAGCACCTAGGACAGAGATATGCAGGGGGGGGGGAAACTAGTGCTGGGTTTAAAAACATTGTGAAAATCACCTATCCAAATTTGCATAACAATGGTGGTGACAGTATCATAATCCTTTAGCTTGTATAAAACACTGGTTAATTTTAGCACTATAGCTTTAGATAAGTAATAATTCGTGATCATTTATAGTGAAAAATCCAAAATGGCCACTGCAATAATTCTCTATTAGAAAACATCAAAATGAAGGACACAGACTAAATTGACTAATAGCAGATAAGAGATAGGGGTGAAATAGAGTTCAACAAGCATGACTCAGCTTCCTCTCCAAAATGCCTGAAGGGTGGAGCTAGGAGGAGGATTTATGCTAATAGCTAGAAGGAGGATCAAGACTGGATTAGGGTCTATGCTAATAAATTCAAGTTGATTGGCTGAGCTGGTATAATTAGGCAGGGAGGATCTATGCTGATTTCTGAGCTTGGAAAAGCAACCAATCAGAGAAGGCTAGGGACTGAATATAAGGCTGACAACCAGCAGGCTGGTGTTTGGTTGTGAGCTGAGGAGAAGGAAGAAGTAGAAGATTCAAGAAGATAGAAACAGCAGCAGATCTGAGACAGCGACAGCAGTTTATGTGGACAGGGTAGAAGGACGGACCCTAGACGGTTCAGAGCGAGTGTAAGTCTGATTTTCTGTCTATTTTAAAAGACTGTCTGGGGTGCTTGTTGCCTGCTTCTGAGTGAGATCCACCCCACCCCATTCTGTGACCATTTGATCACTGCTGACGAATGGTAATGTTAAATTGTACTGTCGTTTCCATATACAAACTTGTAGTGTGTGTGTGTAGAGAGTCTCTGTCTGGTACATGGTAATAAGTGCAATATTATGTATCAGCATTGTAGTAGGGTTTGTATACATATATACGCAGGGTCTCCGTGTGCCTTAAGTATCACATTGTAACCGTTATATGATTTGTGTATGTTATGTGTAGTTTGTGTCTTTATACATTAAAGCAGCGCAATAAAATAATCTCTAAATAAGAATTCATAGTGGTTTTACTATCTTATGTATTATAATGTATTCCCTCTTGCTTTATTGAATGCATTGTAACTGCTTACTTCCTTTAGATAAATGATACTTTATTTTCGAAGAATTACTGCTTGAATATTAATCCTTTGAGTGGAGGGTTGTATCTGTGTCCTCCCATGGGTTAGTAGGATTAGCCAGCTCTGTGAGTTGGAGACAAACCCCCTGGTAAAACCCTGGCACATCCTCGAGGATGCGCCACCACCTTATTACCCATTTGGGCAGAATAAATTGATTATTGATTATAGGCAAGCCGATACTGGAATGCCTTGGGTCCAAATTTTGGGGTACCATCACGGCCCAAGAGGCTGCCGTGGCCACAGGAAAACCCCCTGGTGGCTGCATGCGGCCATGGTGGCTGCATTTGAGAAACACTGCGATAGACAATGAGCCAGATCCTTAGCTGGCGTAAACTAGCATAGGTTATTGATTTCAGTGAAACAGTATTGATCTAGACTAACTAAAGACAAATGTGTATACACATACACATTTCTCCATGTTTAGCTTTAGGAAACCAAACACAGTGTCAAGCAGTTTGGGGCACTGCTGAACAAATAACTGGGCAGCAAATGGAATTAACAATAATGAAAAGCAGTACTTCCTCAAAGACAATAACATCCAAAAAGCCACTGGTATCCATCAGTCAGAATTCCTTTTGCTTTGAACACAGTTGTCATGAAAATCATGCATTTCAAACCACATGACGCCACGCTGGACTGTTTAATTTGAATAGTGTGCTTCTAACACTTTGTAGAGACCAAGTATCGTCAACAAGGAGAAAAAGTAAATGAGAACATTAAAAATAATACCCTATTTAAGCAAAGTGCTTAACAATAAGCAGGCAGGGCCAGTGCAACCACTAGGCGAACTATGCAGTCGCCTAGGGCGCCAAGTGGTTGGGGGTGTCTGAGATTTTTCCTCCTTCCCCTCACACAGAGTGCGGCGTGGCTGATTGGGTGCCTGGGCCTGATTTAGCTGCTCCCATTAGCCTCCAGCAGGCAGAGTTGCGTCGCCAGCACGCTGTCGGGGAGGGGCTGGGTGCTCCGCAGCCTGTTTGTTTTGGCTCCACGTGGAGCCAGGGGCTGGCGCGGCATGGTGGTAAGGGGAGTCCTGGGGGGGCTGTCAGGGGGAGGGTTGGATGGGTCAGGAGTTTGGGGGAGGGCTGTCGGGGTGGGGGTGTGGAAAGGGATCTGAGCAGTCAGGGGACAGGGAGCAGGGGGAGGGTTGGATGGGTCAGCAGTTCTGGTGGGGTCTCTCAGGGGGTGGGGAGTGGTTGAATGGGGCGTGGGAGTCCTGGGGGTCTGTCTGGGGGCGTGGATAAGGGTTGGGGCAGCTAGGGGGTAGGGTCCTAGGGGGGCAGGTAGGGGCAGGGGTCCCAGGAGGGGGCAGCCAGGGGACAAGGAGTGGAGGGGGGGTTGGGCGTTCTGAGGGGGGCGGGAAGTGGGAGGGAGTGGATGTGGGTGGGGCCNTACAAGGAGTGGGGGGGGGTTGGGCATTCTGAGGGGGGCGGGAAGTGGGAGGGAGTGGATGTGGGTGGGGCCCTCCTCCCCCCGTCCTCTTTTTTGATTGTTGAAATATGGTAACCCTAAAAAAGCGGCGCCCTGGCCCAGCAGGGAGGAGGCACCTTCCGGAGGCACCGGAGAGCCAGAGCGTCGGCTTGCGGGGGTGGTGAGCCCCAGCCATGGAGGAGCTGGCGCGGTGCAGGGGGACAGCAGCCCTGCAAAGGCGGCGGCACCGCTAGCGGGGAGCAGCCACGCCCCCTGCTCCTCCTGCCCAGGCTGCAGCCCGGCGCGCCCCCCCCCGGGGGCTCCTGCAGGCTGCAGCAGTTGCATGTGCTCGGCAGCCCCCATGCGCTCCCCGGCTCCACCCTCACCGTGCTCGGGCTCTGCGGTTCCCAGGCATGTGAGTTACCAGGGCACAGGGCCCTGAGCCTACTNATGCGCCCCCCGGCTCCACCCTCACCATGCTCGGGCTCTGCGGTTCCCAGGCATGTGAGTTACCAGGGCACAGGGCCCTGAGCCTACTCTGGGAGGGGCAGCGGCAGTGACGGCTCACACTCCCGGGAGCCGCAGAGCCCGAGCGTGGCAGGGGGAAGCCGGGAGGTGCACGGGGGCTGCCGCCCACATGCATCCACTGCAGGAGCCCCCAGGGGAGCACCAGGTGGGTTGCAGCCCGGGCAGGCGCACCCCCCGGCTTACCCCTCACCGCACTCGGGTTCTGCGGCTCCTGGGTGTGTGAGCCGCTGCTGCCCCTCCCAGAGCAGGCTCAGGGCCTTGCGCCCCGGTGGCGGCTCACATGCCCGGGAGCCTCAGAACGCGGCGAGGGGGCAGCCGGGGGGCGCATGGGGGGGGCCCTGCATCCGCTGCAGCCTGTAGGAGCCCCTGGGGGGGTGTGCCCGGCTGCAGCCTGGGCAGGAGGGACAGGGGGCGCGGCTGCTCCCCGCTAGCCGTGCCACCGCTTTTTGCAGGTCTGCTGCCCCCCTGCGCCGCGTCGGCTCCTCCATGGCTGGGGCTCGCCACCACCGCAAGCCGATGCTCTGGCTCTCCGGAGCCTCCAGAAGGCGGCTCCCGGGAGTGAGTGCACTCAGGGTGGGGACCGCTGGGGTAGGGTGGGGAGGGCTCGTGGGGGGGCTGTGCACCCTCCAGGGGAGTTCAGGGGGAGGGGGGAACCTGGTCTGGGGAGCAGCCCCTGGGCACGGCTGGCTCCTGGGCAGACTGGCCTCTGGGGTCTATAAAAGCTCGTTGGGATTTGCCCCTCAATGAACCGATGTGCGGGGGGGAGGCAAGGTGGAAAATATCCTTGCACCGGCCCTGTAAGCAGGAGAGTAATTACATCGAAATCAATGGTCTTAAATGCTTTGCTGGATCAGGGCTTAAAAAATGAACACATATGGCTGCTAACTGTGCTGAATACAGTACAAAAGCAGGGAGGAAGAGAGGCTGTTTTCCTATCTATGCGCCTGTTACAAATCCCACTGAAGTCAACAGAAAGATTTCCATTGACTGTAACGGGCATTGGAGAGTTTGCCATGGTGAGTATGGCCTGCTAAGGGTGAGGGAAATGAGGAAGGGATTGCTCAGTTGCATGAAGCTATGAGTGATGGGCAATGGCACTGAATACTGGCACCATTTTCCACAGGCGGTGGTGATTTCAGCAGATATCTCACTCCTGAGGGTAACAAAGGCACAGAAAGCACAGCTGCTGCTGGCATCCTGAAATCACCCAGGCTCGTATGCTGCTAGCCTGTGTACTGCAATGTTTCCTACCAAACTATTGCCGACTGACATGGGAAAGTGTCCTATGGGGGAGGAAGAAATACGGCTGCCATCCATAGAAACCTTCGGCAGAGGATTACAGAGCACCGACCTGAAAGTTTTATTGAGATCACTCAGGAGGATTCAAGGGACATCCCTGTGTACATAAGCAAACTGCAGCGCATGCCCCTGCCTAACGGTACAGTTTTCTTCCTCTGCATCAGCCTCACCTATGCTCAACTGCCAGGACTGACTGGACAGCAGTGGAGTCTCAAATAGGTCCTGGCTTGTGGCATAGCTGGATCCTTCCCCCCACTCACAGTTGCATATGCCCCATTCTCCTCCTTTCCTCTTCCACCTCCTCCCAGGGCCGGCTCCAGGGTTTTTGCCGCCCCAAGCAGCAAAAAAAAAAAAAAAAAAAAGCGCGATCGCGATCAGCTCTACAGCCGCCGCTTCAGTCTTCGGCGGCAATTCGGCGGCTGGTCCTTCGCTCCCAGCGGGACCAAGGGACCCGCCCCCGAAGACCCAGACTTGCCGCCCCAAAAACAGCTGGAGTGCTGCCCCTCTCCTTTGGCCGCCCCAAGCACCTGCTTGCTGGGCTGGTGCCTGGAGCCGGCCCTGCCTCCTCCTCATCCGCCCTCTGACTAGGGCTTCTCGGAGGTAACCACAGTGGTTAATGGGGGGGTGGGGAGTGGGGTTCTTCACCAAGTATGGCATGTAGCTCTTCGTAAAAGCAGCAGGTCTTCAGCTTAGCACCGGATCGANCACTCACAGTTGCATATGCCCCATTCTCCTCCTTTCCTCTTCCACCTCCTCCTCATCCGCCCTCTGACTAGGGCTTCTCGGAGGTAACCACAGTGGTGAATGGGTGGGGTGGGGAGTGGGGTTCTTCACCAAGTATGGCATGTAGCTCTTCGTAAAAGCAGCAGGTCTTCAGCTTAGCACCTGATCGAATGTTGGCCTCCCTGGCCTCCTGCTATGTCTGCCACAGTTCCTTTGCTTTCACGCAGCACTGCTGCGGGTCCCTGTCATACCCCTTTTCCTGCACCCCTGTGAAATCTGCTCACAGATGTCCATGTTTCTATGGCAGCCTCTTCTCCCCACAGGTCCTGGAGATCCAATATCTCCTGTCTACTCCAAGCCGGAGAGTGTGTGGAAAGTGGTTAGCTGGGCAGTTGCACATAACAATGGAGAGCTGCTAGGTGTGCTCGCCAAGCTGGACAATCAGGAAAAGGCATTTCAAAAATTCAAAGGGCTTTAAAGTGGGGGTCAGCTTTACATGACCTCTGTGACCCCTGGGCAGTGGAGTTCACAGTTGTGACCAGAGCGGTCAGTGTCAGGCATGGTCTACACTACGATTTTAATTTGAATTTAGCAGTGTTAAAGCGAATTAACCCTGCACCCGTCCACACAACGAAGCCATTTACTTCGATATAAAGGGCTCTTAAAATCAGTTTCTGTACTCCTCTCCGACGAGAGGAGTAGTGCTGACATCGGCATTGCCGGTTCGAATAAGGGTTAGTGTGGACGAAATTCGATGGTATTGGCCTCCGGGAGCTATCCCACAGTGCACCATTGTGACCGCTCTGGACAGCAATCTAAACTCGGATGCTCTGGCCAGGTAGACAGGAAAAGCCCCGCGAACTTTTGAATTTCATTTCCTGTTTTCCCAGCGTGGAGAGCACAGGTGACCACACAGAGCTCATCAGCACAGGTAACCATGCAGTCCGAGAACCGAAAAAGAGCACCAGCATGGACCACACGGGAGGTACTGGATCTGATCGCTATATGGGGAGAGGATTCCATGCTAGCAAAACTACGGTCCAAGAGACGAAATGCCAAAACATTTGACAAAATCTCCAAGGGCATGATGGAGAGAGGCCACTATAGGGACTCATATCAGTGCCGTATGAAAGTTAAGGAGCTCCGACAAGCCTACCAGAAAACCAAGGAGGCAAATGGACGGTCCGGGGCAGAGCCGCAGACATGCCGCTTCTACGATGAGCTGCATGCAATTCTAGGGGGGGCCGCCACCACTACCCCACCCCTGACCGTGGATTCCGATGAGGGGTTACTCTCAGCCATGCATGAGAATTCTGCGGACGGGGAAGAGGAGGAGGAGGAGGACGAGCTTGTGGAGAGCACACAGCACTCCATTCTCCCCAACAGCCAGAATCTTTTTCTCACCCTGACTGAAGTACCCTCCGAACCCTCCCAAGGTGGTATCGCAGACCCCCTGGAAGGGACCTCTGGTGAGTGTACCTTTGTAAATATCAAACATGGTTTAAAAACAAGCATTTTTTAATGATTAATTTGCCCTGAGGACTTGGGATGCATTCGCGGCCAGTACAGCTACTGGAAAAGTCTGTTAACGTGTCTGGGGATGGAGCGGAAATCCTCCAGGGACATCTCCATGAAACTCTCCTGGAGGTACTCCAAAAGCCTTTGCAGAAGGTTTCTGGGCAGTGCAGCCTTATTCCGTCCTCCATGGTAGGACACTTGACCACGCCATGCTAGCAGCAAGTAATCTGGTATCATTGCATGACAAAGCCTGGCAGCGTATGGTCCCGGTGTTTGCTGGCATTCAAGCAACATCCGTTCTTTATCTCGCTGTGTTATCCTCAGGAGAGTGATATCGTTCATGGTAACCTGGTTGAAATATGGGAATTTAATTAAGGGGACAGAGGTGGCCGTTCCTACTGGGCTGTTTGCCTGTGGCTGAAAAGAAAACATTCCCTGCAGTTAGCCAAGCGGTTGGGGGGGAGGGGCAATGGCGCTGAGCTTTTCGCTTTTGGCTAGCAGGGATCTTCCCTGATACCAGCCACGCGGTGGGGGGAGGGGTAAAGCGATCATCCCA